>OZ025251.1:12045735-12261733 GCA_964019135.1 Arenicola marina
CCTAATGGGTGGTCAGGTCGGCCATTTTGGCGGCCATTAGCTCGAAATCTGGGAAGTGTCCCCTCCGTTTTATTTCCTTAAATCGACCCTAGGGCATACTAGAGTACGCCTAAACCTTCAAACCGGCCGAAATAATTCAGTAAAGGACCTCAGTACCCCCCTATTTGGGGTCCGACCCCCCCTAATGGGTGGTCAGGTCGGCCATTTTGGCGGCCATTAGCTCGAAATCTGGGAAGTGTCCCCTCCGTTTTATTTCCTTAAATCGACCCTAGGGCATACTAGAGTACGCCTAAACCTTCAAACCGGCCGAAATAATTCAGTAAAGGACCTCAGTACCCCCCTATTTGGGGTCCGACCCCCCCTAATGGGTGGTCAGGTCGGCCATTTTGGCGGCCATTAGCTCGAAATCTGGGAAGTGTCCCCTCCGTTTTATTTCCTTAAATCGACCCTAGGGCATACTAGAGTACGCCTAAACCTTCAAACCGGCCGAAATAATTCAGTAAAGGACCTCAGTACCCCCCTATTTGGGGTCCGACCCCCCCTAATGGGTGGTCAGGTCGGCCATTTTGGCGGCCATTAGCTCGAAATCTGGGAAGTGTCCCCTCCGTTTTATTTCCTTAAATCGACCCTAGGGCATACTAGAGTACGCCTAAACCTTCAAACCGGCCGAAATAATTCAGTAAAGGACCTCAGTACCCCCCTATTTGGGGTCCGACCCCCCCTAATGGGTGGTCAGGTCGGCCATTTTGGCGGCCATTAGCTCGAAATCTGGGAAGTGTCCCCTCCGTTTTATTTCCTTAAATCGACCCTAGGGCATACTAGAGTACGCCTAAACCTTCAAACCGGCCGAAATAATTCAGTAAAGGACCTCAGTACCCCCCTATTTGGGGTCCGACCCCCCCTAATGGGTGGTCAGGTCGGCCATTTTGGCGGCCATTAGCTCGAAATCTGGGAAGTGTCCCCTCCGTTTTATTTCCTTAAATCGACCCTAGGGCATACTAGAGTACGCCTAAACCTTCAAACCGGCCGAAATAATTCAGTAAAGGACCTCAGTACCCCCCTATTTGGGGTCCGACCCCCCCTAATGGGTGGTCAGGTCGGCCATTTTGGCGGCCATTAGCTCGAAATCTGGGAAGTGTCCCCTCCGTTTTATTTCCTTAAATCGACCCTAGGGCATACTAGAGTACGCCTAAACCTTCAAACCGGCCGAAATAATTCAGTAAAGGACCTCAGTACCCCCCTATTTGGGGTCCGACCCCCCCTAATGGGTGGTCAGGTCGGCCATTTTGGCGGCCATTAGCTCGAAATCTGGGAAGTGTCCCCTCCGTTTTATTTCCTTAAATCGACCCTAGGGCATACTAGAGTACGCCTAAACCTTCAAACCGGCCGAAATAATTCAGTAAAGGACCTCAGTACCCCCCTATTTGGGGTCCGACCCCCCCTAATGGGTGGTCAGGTCGGCCATTTTGGCGGCCATTAGCTCGAAATCTGGGAAGTGTCCCCTCCGTTTTATTTCCTTAAATCGACCCTAGGGCATACTAGAGTACGCCTAAACCTTCAAACCGGCCGAAATAATTCAGTAAAGGACCTCAGTACCCCCCTATTTGGGGTCCGACCCCCCCTAATGGGTGGTCAGGTCGGCCATTTTGGCGGCCATTAGCTCGAAATCTGGGAAGTGTCCCCTCCGTTTTATTTCCTTAAATCGACCCTAGGGCATACTAGAGTACGCCTAAACCTTCAAACCGGCCGAAATAATTCAGTAAAGGACCTCAGTACCCCCCTATTTGGGGTCCGACCCCCCCTAATGGGTGGTCAGGTCGGCCATTTTGGCGGCCATTAGCTCGAAATCTGGGAAGTGTCCCCTCCGTTTTATTTCCTTAAATCGACCCTAGGGCATACTAGAGTACGCCTAAACCTTCAAACCGGCCGAAATAATTCAGTAAAGGACCTCAGTACCCCCCTATTTGGGGTCCGACCCCCCCTAATGGGTGGTCAGGTCGGCCATTTTGGCGGCCATTAGCTCGAAATCTGGGAAGTGTCCCCTCCGTTTTATTTCCTTAAATCGACCCTAGGGCATACTAGAGTACGCCTAAACCTTCAAACCGGCCGAAATAATTCAGTAAAGGACCTCAGTACCCCCCTATTTGGGGTCCGACCCCCCCTAATGGGTGGTCAGGTCGGCCATTTTGGCGGCCATTAGCTCGAAATCTGGGAAGTGTCCCCTCCGTTTTATTTCCTTAAATCGACCCTAGGGCATACTAGAGTACGCCTAAACCTTCAAACCGGCCGAAATAATTCAGTAAAGGACCTCAGTACCCCCCTATTTGGGGTCCGACCCCCCCTAATGGGTGGTCAGGTCGGCCATTTTGGCGGCCATTAGCTCGAAATCTGGGAAGTGTCCCCTCCGTTTTATTTCCTTAAATCGACCCTAGGGCATACTAGAGTACGCCTAAACCTTCAAACCGGCCGAAATAATTCAGTAAAGGACCTCAGTACCCCCCTATTTGGGGTCCGACCCCCCCTAATGGGTGGTCAGGTCGGCCATTTTGGCGGCCATTAGCTCGAAATCTGGGAAGTGTCCCCTCCGTTTTATTTCCTTAAATCGACCCTAGGGCATACTAGAGTACGCCTAAACCTTCAAACCGGCCGAAATAATTCAGTAAAGGACCTCAGTACCCCCCTATTTGGGGTCCGACCCCCCCTAATGGGTGGTCAGGTCGGCCATTTTGGCGGCCATTAGCTCGAAATCTGGGAAGTGTCCCCTCCGTTTTATTTCCTTAAATCGACCCTAGGGCATACTAGAGTACGCCTAAACCTTCAAACCGGCCGAAATAATTCAGTAAAGGACCTCAGTACCCCCCTATTTGGGGTCCGACCCCCCCTAATGGGTGGTCAGGTCGGCCATTTTGGCGGCCATTAGCTCGAAATCTGGGAAGTGTCCCCTCCGTTTTATTTCCTTAAATCGACCCTAGGGCATACTAGAGTACGCCTAAACCTTCAAACCGGCCGAAATAATTCAGTAAAGGACCTCAGTACCCCCCTATTTGGGGTCCGACCCCCCCTAATGGGTGGTCAGGTCGGCCATTTTGGCGGCCATTAGCTCGAAATCTGGGAAGTGTCCCCTCCGTTTTATTTCCTTAAATCGACCCTAGGGCATACTAGAGTACGCCTAAACCTTCAAACCGGCCGAAATAATTCAGTAAAGGACCTCAGTACCCCCCTATTTGGGGTCCGACCCCCCCTAATGGGTGGTCAGGTCGGCCATTTTGGCGGCCATTAGCTCGAAATCTGGGAAGTGTCCCCTCCGTTTTATTTCCTTAAATCGACCCTAGGGCATACTAGAGTACGCCTAAACCTTCAAACCGGCCGAAATAATTCAGTAAAGGACCTCAGTACCCCCCTATTTGGGGTCCGACCCCCCCTAATGGGTGGTCAGGTCGGCCATTTTGGCGGCCATTAGCTCGAAATCTGGGAAGTGTCCCCTCCGTTTTATTTCCTTAAATCGACCCTAGGGCATACTAGAGTACGCCTAAACCTTCAAACCGGCCGAAATAATTCAGTAAAGGACCTCAGTACCCCCCTATTTGGGGTCCGACCCCCCCTAATGGGTGGTCAGGTCGGCCATTTTGGCGGCCATTAGCTCGAAATCTGGGAAGTGTCCCCTCCGTTTTATTTCCTTAAATCGACCCTAGGGCATACTAGAGTACGCCTAAACCTTCAAACCGGCCGAAATAATTCAGTAAAGGACCTCAGTACCCCCCTATTTGGGGTCCGACCCCCCCTAATGGGTGGTCAGGTCGGCCATTTTGGCGGCCATTAGCTCGAAATCTGGGAAGTGTCCCCTCCGTTTTATTTCCTTAAATCGACCCTAGGGCATACTAGAGTACGCCTAAACCTTCAAACCGGCCGAAATAATTCAGTAAAGGACCTCAGTACCCCCCTATTTGGGGTCCGACCCCCCCTAATGGGTGGTCAGGTCGGCCATTTTGGCGGCCATTAGCTCGAAATCTGGGAAGTGTCCCCTCCGTTTTATTTCCTTAAATCGACCCTAGGGCATACTAGAGTACGCCTAAACCTTCAAACCGGCCGAAATAATTCAGTAAAGGACCTCAGTACCCCCCTATTTGGGGTCCGACCCCCCCTAATGGGTGGTCAGGTCGGCCATTTTGGCGGCCATTAGCTCGAAATCTGGGAAGTGTCCCCTCCGTTTTATTTCCTTAAATCGACCCTAGGGCATACTAGAGTACGCCTAAACCTTCAAACCGGCCGAAATAATTCAGTAAAGGACCTCAGTACCCCCCTATTTGGGGTCCGACCCCCCCTAATGGGTGGTCAGGTCGGCCATTTTGGCGGCCATTAGCTCGAAATCTGGGAAGTGTCCCCTCCGTTTTATTTCCTTAAATCGACCCTAGGGCATACTAGAGTACGCCTAAACCTTCAAACCGGCCGAAATAATTCAGTAAAGGACCTCAGTACCCCCCTATTTGGGGTCCGACCCCCCCTAATGGGTGGTCAGGTCGGCCATTTTGGCGGCCATTAGCTCGAAATCTGGGAAGTGTCCCCTCCGTTTTATTTCCTTAAATCGACCCTAGGGCATACTAGAGTACGCCTAAACCTTCAAACCGGCCGAAATAATTCAGTAAAGGACCTCAGTACCCCCCTATTTGGGGTCCGACCCCCCCTAATGGGTGGTCAGGTCGGCCATTTTGGCGGCCATTAGCTCGAAATCTGGGAAGTGTCCCCTCCGTTTTATTTCCTTAAATCGACCCTAGGGCATACTAGAGTACGCCTAAACCTTCAAACCGGCCGAAATAATTCAGTAAAGGACCTCAGTACCCCCCTATTTGGGGTCCGACCCCCCCTAATGGGTGGTCAGGTCGGCCATTTTGGCGGCCATTAGCTCGAAATCTGGGAAGTGTCCCCTCCGTTTTATTTCCTTAAATCGACCCTAGGGCATACTAGAGTACGCCTAAACCTTCAAACCGGCCGAAATAATTCAGTAAAGGACCTCAGTACCCCCCTATTTGGGGTCCGACCCCCCCTAATGGGTGGTCAGGTCGGCCATTTTGGCGGCCATTAGCTCGAAATCTGGGAAGTGTCCCCTCCGTTTTATTTCCTTAAATCGACCCTAGGGCATACTAGAGTACGCCTAAACCTTCAAACCGGCCGAAATAATTCAGTAAAGGACCTCAGTACCCCCCTATTTGGGGTCCGACCCCCCCTAATGGGTGGTCAGGTCGGCCATTTTGGCGGCCATTAGCTCGAAATCTGGGAAGTGTCCCCTCCGTTTTATTTCCTTAAATCGACCCTAGGGCATACTAGAGTACGCCTAAACCTTCAAACCGGCCGAAATAATTCAGTAAAGGACCTCAGTACCCCCCTATTTGGGGTCCGACCCCCCCTAATGGGTGGTCAGGTCGGCCATTTTGGCGGCCATTAGCTCGAAATCTGGGAAGTGTCCCCTCCGTTTTATTTCCTTAAATCGACCCTAGGGCATACTAGAGTACGCCTAAACCTTCAAACCGGCCGAAATAATTCAGTAAAGGACCTCAGTACCCCCCTATTTGGGGTCCGACCCCCCCTAATGGGTGGTCAGGTCGGCCATTTTGGCGGCCATTAGCTCGAAATCTGGGAAGTGTCCCCTCCGTTTTATTTCCTTAAATCGACCCTAGGGCATACTAGAGTACGCCTAAACCTTCAAACCGGCCGAAATAATTCAGTAAAGGACCTCAGTACCCCCCTATTTGGGGTCCGACCCCCCCTAATGGGTGGTCAGGTCGGCCATTTTGGCGGCCATTAGCTCGAAATCTGGGAAGTGTCCCCTCCGTTTTATTTCCTTAAATCGACCCTAGGGCATACTAGAGTACGCCTAAACCTTCAAACCGGCCGAAATAATTCAGTAAAGGACCTCAGTACCCCCCTATTTGGGGTCCGACCCCCCCTAATGGGTGGTCAGGTCGGCCATTTTGGCGGCCATTAGCTCGAAATCTGGGAAGTGTCCCCTCCGTTTTATTTCCTTAAATCGACCCTAGGGCATACTAGAGTACGCCTAAACCTTCAAACCGGCCGAAATAATTCAGTAAAGGACCTCAGTACCCCCCTATTTGGGGTCCGACCCCCCCTAATGGGTGGTCAGGTCGGCCATTTTGGCGGCCATTAGCTCGAAATCTGGGAAGTGTCCCCTCCGTTTTATTTCCTTAAATCGACCCTAGGGCATACTAGAGTACGCCTAAACCTTCAAACCGGCCGAAATAATTCAGTAAAGGACCTCAGTACCCCCCTATTTGGGGTCCGACCCCCCCTAATGGGTGGTCAGGTCGGCCATTTTGGCGGCCATTAGCTCGAAATCTGGGAAGTGTCCCCTCCGTTTTATTTCCTTAAATCGACCCTAGGGCATACTAGAGTACGCCTAAACCTTCAAACCGGCCGAAATAATTCAGTAAAGGACCTCAGTACCCCCCTATTTGGGGTCCGACCCCCCCTAATGGGTGGTCAGGTCGGCCATTTTGGCGGCCATTAGCTCGAAATCTGGGAAGTGTCCCCTCCGTTTTATTTCCTTAAATCGACCCTAGGGCATACTAGAGTACGCCTAAACCTTCAAACCGGCCGAAATAATTCAGTAAAGGACCTCAGTACCCCCCTATTTGGGGTCCGACCCCCCCTAATGGGTGGTCAGGTCGGCCATTTTGGCGGCCATTAGCTCGAAATCTGGGAAGTGTCCCCTCCGTTTTATTTCCTTAAATCGACCCTAGGGCATACTAGAGTACGCCTAAACCTTCAAACCGGCCGAAATAATTCAGTAAAGGACCTCAGTACCCCCCTATTTGGGGTCCGACCCCCCCTAATGGGTGGTCAGGTCGGCCATTTTGGCGGCCATTAGCTCGAAATCTGGGAAGTGTCCCCTCCGTTTTATTTCCTTAAATCGACCCTAGGGCATACTAGAGTACGCCTAAACCTTCAAACCGGCCGAAATAATTCAGTAAAGGACCTCAGTACCCCCCTATTTGGGGTCCGACCCCCCCTAATGGGTGGTCAGGTCGGCCATTTTGGCGGCCATTAGCTCGAAATCTGGGAAGTGTCCCCTCCGTTTTATTTCCTTAAATCGACCCTAGGGCATACTAGAGTACGCCTAAACCTTCAAACCGGCCGAAATAATTCAGTAAAGGACCTCAGTACCCCCCTATTTGGGGTCCGACCCCCCCTAATGGGTGGTCAGGTCGGCCATTTTGGCGGCCATTAGCTCGAAATCTGGGAAGTGTCCCCTCCGTTTTATTTCCTTAAATCGACCCTAGGGCATACTAGAGTACGCCTAAACCTTCAAACCGGCCGAAATAATTCAGTAAAGGACCTCAGTACCCCCCTATTTGGGGTCCGACCCCCCCCCCTCCCTCTAATGGATCCCCATGATAAGCAATTGAAAAACCTAGGGTTTCAACCCCATGCCAGAGAAAAATCGGTAGCCTTGTTTGACTATGTGGGCCGTAGGAAATTATAGAGAAAGTATCGAACTTTATTTTAAAATCAGGCAGAACAAGCAAGTTGACGTGCGATATTTTTGCTACAGCTCGTAGTATGAACCTAACGCAAATCGAAAATTGGAGACCCCACGAATCAGCATGTGATGAGGTCGACCGAACCACGCACCCGTAACATCCGCATGCATGATGAAATACGTCACAGATTAATTGAACAGGCATTAATGTGGCCAAACATTAGTCAAACAACAATATATACAAAGACAGGAATAATTATTAACCATATAACCCTGATATAGGACCATATTTTAGGAACTACTTGACGGTATATACTTTTCTACGCACGATCCATTGCCATTGGTGTGTAACCTCAACCCTTGGGGACCATCTGATACAATACTGTAACAATCTTAAACTCCTAATCCTAATGAATGGCCATGTAAAAAAGTGAAAAAGATTAAAAAAACAAAAAACATCTCATATGTCCCCTTTGGGTTTTCGATCCCAAAAGGGATAAATGGCCAGTAGTAAAATTAGTTTTTATTATATATATCTGGACTTGTCGTTGGTGTCCCTGGTTATGCGGTATTTCAGTGAATGAAGTTACTTGTGTACTACATGCAAAACACTTCATCATGGCTCTGATCATGGCTGATAAACCGTAAGCCGTTAATGGTGACATATTAAACACCATGTTATGTAAACTTTGGAATGTATATTTTGAGTGGATCTTTCTTCTAGAAGTACCATAAGTAATGCGACCAAATTCATATAGATTGAAATAAAATGTGTATTATGTCGATTTATTGCAAATGAGCGATAATATACCGCCGCAGAAATCACAATGACTGCGCATGCATAAATAACGTAAATAAAAGCACGTGTTCGCAACTTAGAGGTCTCACACCACCAATTATTTTAATATGGGGCACTAATAATTTCACATGGGTGGAAAATGATTGCTCTTGTCCAGATGAAATATTATTTTGTCTGTATGAAATCGTATTTTGTCTGGATGCAATGATATATTGTCAGGTGAAAATGATATGTTGTTCGGGCAAATATTTTGGTGCTGACATGTGGCCGCAAAAATCGCTGTATATATGGGGTGTTAAGACTGCATGGGCGCATTTCTTTGGTAGTGCGTTGTATTCCTGAAATAACCCCACTACGCACATTATGCATCGGTGTATCCCCCGCCACTTATTTCACACGATTTGTGTGCGCGCGCATTCAATGAGAATGCCAAATGTATCCCGTTCAAAACCACACAGGACATTCCGGAGTAAATGGCGTCTTATTGAAAGTTGATAGAGAAGGTTGTTTCTAGTTCCCCTACGTGCATCGAACGTGAATGGTATGCCGCATTTCATTGAAATAGGCATATCCCTTTCGGCACACCCCGAAGTGCCCTGTCACGGGCTGAGGGTACCGGGCGGGATACCGATTCTGGCCCAAAGAAATGCGCCCTGTTACTCAGCGCATAAGGTAAAAGATCAATGTTTATGGAAAATAAATGTCCAATTACACGCTGTACCATCTGTGTAATATCGGCGGTAGGGATATGTTAACTGGTGTTAAAATGTTAAACTCCGCGCTTATTATACTGTACTATACTGCACACTCATTCTCGAGAACAGCCGTAATTACCGAACAGAATGGGAACGTTATGACAAAGGACAAAGAATTCAAAAGACGTCTACAAGTTTACCCCCTAGTTCCTAGTTCATGTCGCGCACACCTTCAATATGCCAATCAGTAAAAAGAATTCATTTTATATATTAAACCGTGAAGCTAACTCCATCTTAAATAATGTCCATACACAAAGTCTACAGGTATTCTCTCAATATATTAAACAAATTAGGAAAAAAATAACCTTACAGCGCAATATCTGCAGCCGAGGGTGCCCCCTCCCACCGCCACCTGGTGAAGTCGCATAGCACCCCCCTTCCCCACCGACACGTTTAGCGGCCCCCGAGAATTTAGTTTTCATCTGTATACTAAATAAATGGTGCTATGCGTTTATGAATATGACGATGAAAATGATCCTCGCGTTCACCGGAAATGACCACGTCTGATAGTATAAGCCTTTGTCCACTTGTTCAACACTATATGATTAGGTGGTGGTTTCCCCCCATGTTTGATACGCGAGGTGACACACATGGTTGCTTTATGATGTGTTTTCGCCAGAGTACAAACAACGTGCGAAAATGTCATCTGCGTAAGTGACGTTAAATATACTAATAAGCCGTTATTTGAAGTTTCTGGTCCGGCTGATTGGGATTCTCATATCTTTGCTGCTCGTAAAATGTTTGATAGGAAACGTCGCATACATGTTTGCGTTGTGAGGTCTTTTTGCGTAAATATTATACGCGCAAACTTAATATAACGCTGATCGTAAAATCAACCCCTGGATGTTTAAAGCCGTTCGCGCGCTTGCTGCTGCATCCGCCCCGGCCATGTCTCCCGCCGTTCAATAAATTCCAGTATCTCTTTTTGCTGCTCTCTATTTTATTCTAATATAGTAGCCAGTATATATCTATATAAATGGCTTGTCGAATAACACCGCTGTCGGATTATATGCCCTCCCCCCCCCCCCCCCCACCCCCAAACCGCGTAGCCACGCGAAAACCCCCGTTACCCCCGTTACCTACTCCTGTTACTCCGCCCGATCCGGCATAGCCCCCGCTCTCCTCATACCCCAACAGGCAGTCAAATCAGCTCACTGTCAGATCAGGACACCAGCGGACTAGACCATAACCTCGCTGTCAATAGGATGCTCTGTGTCATACAGTAGTTTTGGGTTTTAACTAGGGGACGCAGTATACATGAATGTTATAATGATGTAACGTGAAAGTTGCATACCACATGACATTTGTGGCTGTAATATTGTCTCTTTTATATGAGGATTAAAGTGTATCCCATTTTACTTGTAGATATAACTGCGTTATGACAGAGGCAGAATGGCCCTCATTGCCCTTGCCTAAAGGGCCTATATCGGATTTACTGAAGCTGCGGAAGGTAGTGTGTATAATTATACTTTCTTGCAAAGGTGTATTTTATAGTAATTTGCTGGTAAATTGAATATGGGCCTTTTATCACGTTGCTTACTTATCCATGGAATGAGTTACCGTTTTAAATAGGAGTATAGTCGGTTTTTTATACAAGTTTATTTATTCTTAATTTATTATGAGTATACATTTTATATAACATGTAATACAAGGCATCCGTATGTATGTTTCCAATTTGGAATAGTAATTTAATGCAACCTTTTTGCAGAAAAATTCGCCTACAGTTTGCTCCATCCCTGTTGAGATGCCAGTCACCGAATGCCCAACTCCCAAAGGACTGACGTTTGGATGGCAAACTGACACGGTAAGTAAGAAATCAAAGAAGCGAGTATTTACTATTCAACAGCAGTTCTTAATGGCCTGTTTTCAAAGTGCCGTTTGGTGAAATGATCCGAACATTCTATGACTGGTATGCTTTGTATGCACGTAATGGTTTATAATATTAATATTAGTATATTTAGACAGAAAAGCAAAACATGTAATACGTACAGGTCATAAAATTGTTAATGGCACTGGTTAAAACTTATAGTCTGTTCCCAAATACCCATTGGCGAAATATCTGGACATCATATTACCGGTAAGCTATCGTATTCATGTAATGGTATATATGAAAATTGTAGAATTAAACCACTAGTGCATTTGTCGCGAACTGGATGAAATAATTCGTGAGTCGTGATTATTAAGTAGTAAATTCGGTGCAAGTTGCAAATAAATGTTCATAGATATGTAGATGCCCACAACTACCGGCGGTATGTAATTACGTAAGTGTATATTTCTATGCAATAGGAAACAACTTAAGAACATTCCAAAATGTCCTCCTATATTCAAACTCAGTTGTAATCGATCCAGCTAATGGCATGTATACTGGATACTTAAGCACATGAAATATTATTTGCTATATTATGAGCATTAGGGGTATGAACACATTTCGAGCTGCAAATTAATACTTTTCAGCTAGTACCTTGCTTTGCTTCTCCAATAAGGGTTCAGTAAGTCATTTAATGCTGTCTGTATAAATAATTAAACAGTTCTACAAAGTTGCATTTCTGGGCTTGCACTTGGCATTGACATTTGATAAATGGGCTTGAAAATCTTCGAAACATTGCTAACAATTATTTGGAAAACAATTTGTAACCGAATTTTCCTATGCAATGTAGACATTTCTAAATTGGTCTAAGGAGATGTACAATTGTGAGCCCAAAATATTTGATCTGTTACTGTGATCAGACATTGAACTTAACCCAGTTCTTGTTGACAATAATACATGTTATCAATTCAAAAAGGTTATCATGATCGTCATTGTTCATTTTATTTCTTACAGTAGTACAGGTGAAAGTGCAATTAGGACACCTTACGATATATATTTGTTGTAAAAACAAACTATATTAATAAAGAATTTCTTTGTTTTCAATATATACTGGTAGTTATTTATTATGATCTACATGGTACATACAGGTGAAATTAGTACAGTATTTAATTGCAATTCTTAGTGATATGAACCACTTTGGGTTTACAATCACAATGACATTTGAAACGACAGGTTAAGGCTAAATGATTGTTGGCTATGTTTTCATATATACCTAAAGTATCAATTTTATATAACATAATCACAAAGCACCATTCGGCAATACTAGTACAAGGATACTTTAATATTCATCATGTCTTCAGTGTACATTAATTGTACATTATATTTGTGCAGGGCTATGAAACAGACAATTGGGGTCAAGAGACCGGCTGGTTTATCTTCGCGCAAAGCTTGGAAAAGAACATTCTACCATCTCAAATCATCCATTCCGGGCAAACAAAGCCAAAGAAAAACACTTAGGGGTGTCTACACCGCAACAAAGAGGCCGATTGTTGGATGGTGTGCGGCTGAACGTGGCAGGAAAGTGACTGCGGAAGCCTTGAAGGAGAAGTAAGTTCACCTTGGACGCCTGTCCCCAGCACCCATTTGTTGAATTGTAAAATGGGGCAACTCAAATGGTGTTGTGATAAACACGCTCTGCTCTGACGATTTATGTCTGTGCGAGCAGGAAAACTATAGCAAATGGATTTATTGCCAACATTGTTTTTCGTGATGGCCACTATAGACCGGGGAGACGTGTGCAGACGTATGTTAGGACCATATAGCGAAAAAAACCTCATACCACGTGGCCTGCGTCAATCAAGTGGTCCTGCCACGTCTTCTTCAGAAACGTCACGCATGGTTGTGTGAGCGATAACCGAGATGGTTGAAGTCAAAATTGAAAATATATATTTCATTCTGCCAAGGTCTGCCGTTTTCGTCACTATGACGTTTTGGGTTCTAACAGACGCATGGGTGCGTTGGCTGATATTCCGGATGGATGGGGGAGGAGGGGGGCATCTGAATATGTCATGCACACAGTAGACCCCCCCCCCCCCACCACCACCACTACCACCGCTAGTTTCCTTGTATGCGCTCCTATATAAACACTCATTATTAATCAGCTTATTGCCTTTAAGGATGCTGGGGTTTCTCCCAGAGAATGATATATTCTATTGCACACACAACTGGTACTTAAAGGCTCCATGAGAACGTTAATACTACTTAAAAAATGTAAAATTATTTGACTAAAACGTACGTAAAAACCGGACTGATTATTTGTCGAATTTTAACAATTGCACACACAATTAAATGGTAATTAAGTCCGGAAAGACCTAATTGTTCACATTTTAAGGCATATTTGACGTGTTGTACTGGATGGGGGTTCTAAATTATACAAATATATGTAAATCTAATACTAGGGACAGAGTTTGTTCTCGTTCACCTATTTCCGACCGATTTTACTCGGTTGCCGCAACATATGTGTTTTTATTTTCCCTTCCATGTGGTCTTAGTCAGAATGGTACGAGCATAAGGGCCGGCCTTCAAAACTCGATCGTCAATGCATATGAAGTTGTCTGCAATGTCCTTTATAAAATAATCATTGTTCAATTAATCTGCACTTAGGGTTTTCTGGTTGTTCTTCATAAAAAAGTTAAGCATTCGTATTGGACTATTTCGTATATTCAAACTATGTCTTGTCAGGGAATGGGTCGTCACGTTACTTGCGCACATCACCGCTACCCCAACCACTGTCACATCCACCGCCCAAGTTCTGTACACCACCCATCACGACCACTTATCCACCCCATGTGTGAGTCCGCTATTGCTATTTATTTGCAGTACTAATATTTTCAATTTGTGTTTACAGACAGCCTTTAGTCGAAATAAGGATGGGATATGACACGGCTGTTCTTGTGACACCACATGCCTATAGATCGCAAGCTGTGGTATGATGCATTATGTACTTACGTTTATGTTTTTTAATGCTTTTAAGCTTCGTCACTCTATAGTGTAGCGTTACCATCAACTCTTGACGTGTGGGCTGCCTTTGTATGACTTTTATATTGGTCTCTTATGCGGGCAGTATTTACAGATATGATACTAGATTCGAACCGTGATAGAAGTCACTTTATAAGCTGAAATGTGTTTTAAAAGAATTCATTCAGCTTTTTTGCACGATTGACAATATCGGTGTATGATGCAATCCCCATGTTATTCATCTAAGGCTGTGCGTGGCATTTTACTAATGCAAATCATTAAATTTAGGTATCAATGTTTCAGAGAAAGAGCGCAGGAGGCGGACCCGGAAGGCCGAAAGGGAAAAAACACCGCCGACCGGTGAACTATGGTCACATGGGACGTGTGATGGCAAATAGTATGCCGTCAGGCTGGAACGCGGGCGACAGGTCACCAGCAGGTCCATGGGGCCTTCTTGCAGTGAAGCTGGGAAGACCAAATGACAAGTTCACCAGGTATCTCCTGGCGACAATATGGAGGAATAACAGGGGCGCCATCCGGAAAGTCTACGTAAGTGTTTAGAAATAGGTATTGTGTAGGGTATAGAAGTGTCCATAAAAAAAGGGCAAAGTGCATGGTGCTACTTTTTCAAACCTTCATTCATCAGTGCACATTCGTAGATTAATGCCTAATCTCCCCACATATGTCCATCAAAAAAATAATCAAAGCGGACAAATATGATTTTTTTCATTTTCAAACTCGCGTATAGGGCTGTACAGTTCTCGCGGGTTCTGTTTCCGGTTTAGGTCTTTTGGGGACCAACAAAAAAACACGTGCTCTTAGAACGAGTGCGCATCACGCTGGTGCCTTGCTGCAACTGCGTGACGCGCACTCATTTTAGTCAACGTTTTATTGTTGGGAACCGGCCAGCTGCGCGGTTTGTACCTAAAGAATCGAGTGGGTGTGAAACAATTTTTTGTTTGCTTTGGTCCAGGCATTGTTAACTACAAAATCATAATATAGTTAAAGACAAGACATTTATCTCTCCATAATGCATGTGGTCCGTTCGATGAGACCGTCGGAAGCGTTGTATTTTGAGCCAAATCATCGATGTTTACAGTTCTACGACAAACGAAGCACCATTGTCCTTACCTGCCCAGTCCATATAAGGAGCGTTGTTACGTAACCATAGATACCACGCGCAGACACGCGCGTCATAATGATTATTACGTCATACGACATGGAAAACCCCGCGCAGCACATCAGATCGCCCGACGCTGACAATCACTCATGAGACAACCGCATTCTGGTTTATCAACTGCCTAACCGCTCATACATTACATAAATCTACTCGGATGGTTATAATTCGGATATGCACAGAACTTCAGTGGTTAGTTGTGCTTCCAATGACAGCTTTAGCCGATCTTGTGTGTGAGGCGAGGGAAGACAAACAACCGGAAGGTAGGCAACACGTACACGCCGTTGATGCTAGGCATTGACGCAGAGCATAGGTATCCCCGTCTCGTGGGGTCTCGATAAGATCCCGAAGTGACTGTACAGCCCTATAGAGCCTTGTCTCGCTGTGCGTTGAACACACGTGCTTTTGTTTACATTGCGGCTTTCAGTCCTTGTACGCTGCTCGTACATTACGTCTGTTTGAAAAGGCATTATTATGAACAGCTCGCTGGTGATCATCGCTGGTGACGCAAAATACGTGTTCATGTTCAGTTGAAGTAACTTGACTGTGATTAAACATACATAATGCCAACGTTATGATACTATGTATATTGTACGGGAGACGGAGTCTTAAAGAATTCTATTAATTTCTTTCAGGCGGAGTCGAACCGAAACGGTGGTCGCCGCGGAGCGACAAGCGACCCTGCCGAGGTACGTGTTCATTTTCTTTTGAAGTAACTTGACTGTGATTAAACAGATGAAACATCCCCAGAAATATGCCCATATGCGGTGTAATACATGCCGGAAAGTGATGATATGCCCTGGTATAATACATGCCGGAAAGTGATGATATGCCCTCTAAAATAATTCATTGCTTGTATGGTTTTGATAAACTGAGTGCTGAACAATTTGTTCCAACTAAAGGGAAAGTGTATTGCTTCCATAATCAGTCTGAATTCGCGTCGGTTTTTTATACTAGTTTATTTATTCTTAATTTATTATGAGTATACATTTTATATAACATGTAATACAAGGCATCCGTATACGTGTTCATGTTCAGTTGAAGTAACTTGACTGTGATTAAACATACATAATGCCAACGTTATGATACTATGTATATTGTACGGGAGACGGAGTCTTAAAGAATTCTATTAATTTCTTTCAGGCGGAGTCGAACCGAAACGGTGGTCGCCGCGGAGCGACAAGCGACCCTGCCGAGGTACGTGTTCATTTTCTTTTGAAGTAACTTGACTGTGATTAAACAGATGAAACATCCCCAGAAATATGCCCATATGCTGTATAATACATGCCGGAAAGTGATGATATGCCCTGGTATAATACATGCCGGAAAGTGATGATATGCCCTCTAAAATTAGTTCATTGCTTGTATGGTTTTGATAAACTGAGTGCTGAACAATTTGTTCCAACTAAAGGGAAAACGTATTGCTTCCATAATCAGTCTGAATTCGCGTCGGTTTTTTATACTAGTTTATTTATTCTTAATTTATTATGAGTATACATTTTATATAACATGTAATACAAGGCATCCGTATACGTGTTCATGTTCAGTTGAAGTAACTTGACTGTGATTAAAGATACATAATGCCAACGTTATGATACTATGTATATTGTACGGGAGACGGAGTCTTAAAGAATTCTATTAATTTCTTTCAGGCGGAGTCGAACCGAAACGGTGGTCGCCGCGGAGCGACAAGCGACCCTGCCGAGGTACGTGTTCATTTTCTTTTGAAGTAACTTGACTGTGATTAAACAGATGAAACATCCCCAGAAATATGCCCATATGCTGTATAATACATGCCGGAAAGTGATGATATGCCCTGGTATAATACATGCCGGAAAGTGATGATATGCCCTCTAAAATAATTCATTGCTTGTATGGTTTTGATAAACTGAGTGCTGAACAATTTGTTCCAACTAAAGGGAAAGTGTATTGCTTCCATAATCAGTCTGAATTCGCGTCGGTTTTTTTATACTAGTTTATTTATTCTTAAGTTATTATGAGTATACATTTTATATAACATGTAATACAAGGCATCAGTATACGTGTTCATGTTCAGTTGAAGTAACTTGACTGTGATTAAAGATACATAATGCCAACGTTATGATACTATGTATATTGTACGGGAGACGGGGTCTTAAAGAATTCTATTAATTTCTTTCAGGCGGAGTCGAACCGAAACGGTGGTCGCCGCGGAGCGACAAGCGACCCTGCCGAGGTACGTGTTCATTTTCTTTTGAAGTAACTTGACTGTGATTAAACAGATGAAACATCCCCAGAAATATGCCCATATGCTGTATAATACATGCCGGAAAGTGATGATATGCCCTGGTATAATACATGCCGGAAAGTGATGATATGCCCTGGTATAATACATGCCGGAAAGTGATGATATGCCCTGGTATAATACATGCCGGAAAGTGATGATATGCCCTGGTATAATACATGCCGGAAAGTGATGATATGCCCTCTAAAATTAATTCATTGCTTGTATGGTTTTGATAAACTGAGTGCTGAACAATTTGTTCCAACTAAAGGGAAAGTGTATTGCTTCCATAATCAGTCTGAATTCGCGTCGGTTTTTTATACTAGTTTATTTATTCTTAATTTATTATGAGTATACATTTTATATAACATGTAATACAAGGCATCCGTATACGTGTTCATGTTCAGTTGAAGTAACTTGACTGTGATTAAACATACATAATGCCAACGTTATGATACTATGTATATTGTACGGGAGACGGAGTCTTAAAGAATTCTATTAATTTCTTTCAGGCGGAGTCGAACCGAAACGGTGGTCGCCGCGGAGCGACAAGCGACCCTGCCGAGGTACGTGTTCATTTTCTTTTGAAGTAACTTGACTGTGATTAAACAGATGAAACATCCCCAGAAATATGCCCATATGCTGTATAATACATGCCGGAAAGTGATGATATGCCCTCTAAAATTAGTTCATTGCTTGTATGGTTTTGATAAACTGAGTGCTGAACAATTTGTTCCAACTAAAGGGAAAACGTATTGCTTCCATAATCAGTCTGAATTCGCGTCGGTTTTTTATACTAGTTTATTTATTCTTAATTTATTATGAGTATACATTTTATATAACATGTCATACAAGGCATCGGTATACGTGTTCATGTTCAGTTGAAGTAACTTGACTGTGATTAAACAGATGAAACATCCCCAGAAATATGCCCATATGCTGTATAATACATGCCGGAAAGTGATGATATGCCCTGGTATAATACATGCCGGAAAGTGATGATATGCCCTCTAAAATTAGTTCATTGCTTGTATGGTTTTGATAATCTGAGTGCTGAACAATTTGTTCCAACTAAAGGGAAAGTGTATTGCTTCCATAATCAGTCTGAATTCGCGTTACGGTACTTCTAATTCGGTTCTGCTTGATGAACAGTAAACGTATTCCATTATTATAATGTATAGTTGTGGAATTGTGCATCAATAAAAATGTATGACACCTATTTGCAGATTACGGACTGCAGGTCCCCCCCTGGTGTTGCATGCACAGATCCTGTGACGGACGCTTTAAGTCGGCACGCCACAAAGCGGAAGAAGTATTCATCTAACTGGGTGCAGGAACCTGTGGCGAAGAAATGCAAACCTGTGAAATCCATTTATTGCATTTGCAAAACTGTGTATAATCCGAACCGTGACATGATAGAATGTGAAGAGTGTCTAAATTGGTACCATCTGGATTGTCTTGGCATAGCTGGTGATGTCACTTTGCCGAATGATGCAATGTTGTCAGTATTCCTCTGTGGACTAAATTCGTGCCATGGTGGGAAACGTTTCCTTAAGGTGGGAAATGAGGTTGTAATTGGTAGCCAAAGTGGCTTTTTTGACCCAAGTTGTGCAACGGACGAGGCGAGACAACCTGTTTTATGTGAGGACATTGGCTCCGATATGGAGGCTGATTTTGGGTATCCCGTCAGACATGACCTACGTAATTCCCCCTTGCTTAATTTTGATGATGTAACCGATGATAGCGATGTTGATGTCAAGCCGAAGCGAAATAGCACTGGTCAAGTGAAAGATGTATCTGTTGACCATATCAGTTCTGATGTGTTGCCTGATATCCCCAACTCTGACCATTGTAACAGTAGTTTTAAAGAGCTTCTCTCTGATATCCCCAACTCTGACCATTGTAACAGTAGTTTTAAAGAGCTTCTCTCTGATGATAAGTCACTGCCATCTTTACTTTCCGAGCATGACGAAGACACTATTCCATTTTGCAGTGACACAGTTCAACAAATATTTGGTATTAAGCTGAAAGGGAAATATTTTCGACATAATTTACCCCCAACGGCTCAATTTAAAATAGATCGGTTATCGTGGGTGAGTCTAATGAAGACAAAACAAAAGAGGAGCTTTGCTAAAGGGAAGTGGGAAAATATATTTGCTGAAGGGATTAAGAAATCGAACAGATATTGCGTCTTTGCGTTCAGGAGACACACTGTGTCCTCTGCCATCAAATACAAATCTTCAGCCCCGATATTTACGGCAGTGGGATATTGTACAGTCCCATCGTGCTCTGTGAGGGTGAACTTAGTTGTGAGACAAGCGCGACATGTGATAGTCAATTACCAGGGTAAGCTGAAGCATAAGGTTAAATATGAGAAAGAAGCACGGTGTATCAAGGGAGACGAACGGGATAAGTTACGGGAGGTGTTTGCTTGTGGAAAAAAACCATCAAAGGAATATAATGAACGTGTTGATCAAAAGGAAGGGGATGAATTATTGTGCGGCAATGTGAATGGTATAGGACGAACTAGAAGTGTGTTGCAACAAATTTCAGTAGAAAGTAGACAGCAGGGTAGAAAAGACTCTGACCTAATTACCAGTTTAATTTTATTAAAGAAAGTGTGGAATGATAGCCATGGTGAAACACTGAAGGGCTTTATTCAGCATGTGGGATCTTCTCCGATGTTCGTAGTGTATTTTAACGAAACTGGTGTACGCATTGCTCACACTTTGTCTGCAAATGCACCTATGTTTCTGGATGCTACAGGCAGTGTAGTGCGTCCACAGAAAAAGGAGTCTGCCTTTTTGTATTATGAGTTATGTCTGCAAAATCCAGAAAAGGGTGAATCGTCTATTCCTATTGCAGGAATGATTTCTAACTCGCAAGATGAACTGCACATTTCGCATTTCCTGAACGCATTTCGTCATGCTGAGAAAAAAATTTATGGATATGCCAGCTTAACTCAACCACGTCAAATTAATGTTGATTTTTCTATGGCGTTGATCCTATCGGTCATCAAAACGTACAATACAGAGTCATTTGCGGATTACCTTGATCATTGCTGGCGAATCCTCACAGGAACTGCTGATTTATGTGATCTGTCAAGAACTGTAATACACGTTTGCCTTAGTCATATCATGAACAATTTTAAAAGAAAGTTAAAAGATGTTAAACGTAAAACTAGAGAAGCAGCTATGTATTTCATGGGATTGCTCATAAATGCAAAATGTCTGCAGGAATTTAAAGAAATCTTATTCGATGGTTGCGTGACATTTCTGTCACAAAAACGTACGGACAAAGTAGACAAGTATTTGCAGCGCCTCTGTGATAAAATACTGTCATATTCTACAGCTTTGAAAGAAGTTAATGAAGACATAAGCTTCGAGTTTCCGGAAGGAGAAACACTTAATACAAATTATTTATACGACGAAGAGAAATTTATGCAATTGTCGGGCAAGTCGAAGTTCAAGGCTTGGTGTGCACAGGTTGCAAAAGAAGCTAAAGATGTTATAAGTAATGAAGCAACCTCTGACCTAAGTAATGACTTATATTGTCCTCGCGTTATTGAGAGTCTGCAAAACTTGTTTCTCCCAACTTTACCACTTTGGACAAATATGTTATTGGGGAGTGTCATGAATCACATATCGACGTCCGAATGTCACGATTCAAAGAATTATAAAAGGTATCAACAATTTGTATCTACGTGTTCTGATAAAGATATGGTTAAAACAACCTCTGTCGTTGAGCAAAGATTTGGGTCGCTAAAAAATGTTTATTTATGTGGCCGTAAGTGCGCTCGAATTGATGACTTCTCGTACGAGCTATATAAATATTTCACCCATAGTCAGAAGGTGGCTGTCTTGGGAAATATTAAAAGAAAAGGTTCGAAAGGCCCACGGAAATCGCGAACTGTCGAAGAACGCTGGGCTAAGAAAAAAACGCCAGAAAAAAGTGGTGATAAACTAACCGGAAAATACCAAAAAAAGCCCAAAAAGTCCTTTAGCATTATAAACTTAGGGGAACGTCATGAAACAGATGTTCTGAATACGGGTCCTGTCCTATCTGAATATGTGCCTATGAAGAATCTTGGAAGTACTTGCTGGTTAAATTCTAGTCTTCAAGCAATAAGTAAGTGTAATATAACGTCCAGAATTCTTACCAATTCAAAAATCTGTCGAGAGTACCAAGGGTTAACCTCAGTGCTGAAACTACTTCGAGTAGGCAGGTCACGCAGTAATCTATGTATTCCCCCCGATTTAATTAAATCTTTGTTCGTTACGGCAAATAATAAGCCAACTGCGCTACAAAAAATGCTACCAATGAACAGGGACCAAGATTCTCACGAATTCTTTTCTACCTATATGTATAATATATATAGAGAACTTAGCGAACTTATAGAAGTTGCAATAGTGCAAGAGTGTACATCTTGCCATGAAGTTACTAATAACACTGATGTTATCAATGTTCTTAACTTAGATATACCCCAGAATGTTCCTCATGATGGTCGATTAAGTTTACAAGGTATGATAGATGATTACTTTGAGACCAGACAGCGCGATGGATACACGTGCGATTCGTGTCAATCAACTGTGGGGATATCCTATCGCACAAAATTGCGACACATTCCTAGCACGTTAAATGTGTCGATAATGCGTTATGTTTCTGTGGGTACTAAAGAAAACCCATATCTTATGAAGGCTGGTCGGGTGCAAATAGTCCCAGAAGAGTACATTTCTTTAAGTTGCGATGGAACTGTAGTAACATATCAACTGCGATCAGTTATTTGTCACATGGGACCTTATGGAGCCGGTCATTATACGGCTACTGTTATATCGGGAACAGATATTGTCCAGTGCGATGATGTAAAGATTGCCACATGTTCTATTGGCAATGAAACTTATAGAAACGCGTACATGTACTTCTATGATAAAGTGACGCCTTTAAATTTTAATTTGCTTAAACAAGTACTACTACTCATGAAGAAAGCCAAAGGGTTTGAACGAATGAATGATATCATTGCGAGGTCCGAGGCTTCAAAGACATTTTCTGATAAACTCGAGGTTATCGGGTGCATAAAGTCGAACAAGCATGATCAATTTATTAGATGTATGCAGCATGTCTCTCCATCAAGAAAATACACTAAATTTGGGCATTTTTGGAAGATATTGATTGAATACTTCAGTGGTAACAGCAATGGCGGCGCTTCTTTATATAATGAATTGTGCATGGCATGTATGGCATTCAAATTGCAGCTATTATATACATGTGGTGTTTGTTCCCATCAGAGTAGATGGTTCTCACAAATGTATAGCGCGCGCCTCGATGCTAAATCTATCGCTGACACCATGTCAACATACGTCATGAATACTAGAGACACGTTGTGCCCATGTGGGAAGAATGTAACACTTGTTATGTATAATTTGCCAGAAACTATATTTTTATCACCATTGTCACGCTTCAAGCTTGATATCGATGTCTTTGAGAGGAATATTGACCTATCCGGGTTACTCCTTAATGCTTTACCCCATGCACACACGTATTATGTACAGTCACTACTAGTTTTAGATGATGATGGGTCTCATGTCTCATTGCAAAAAGTTAAAGATGGCATCCAGTTAGACAATGGTGACAAATCGTTTATATTGCCTGTTGGTGAATTTAGAGAATATATACTGAATTCCGAAATTCAAATTGTACTAAACAAACGCGAGGATTGCACTGTGTTTTCTATTAAAGAGTTAAGTGCTGACTTTTATAACTCTTGTAAGGCCGGAAAACTTTGCTATGTGACATCACCAATTACTACCCCTGAAAGTTCTTCCAAAAGCTTCCAGAAAACGCTTGAAAATATACTGACTACTGATTCGTGGTTTAATTCCGATACCATAGATGCGTACATGTGCTTACTTCGAGAAGAGAGACGTGGTACTGTCTTAAACATCCCCGCGGGGTGGTTCAATCAATGCTTATTTTGGGATAGTAGCTTAACTAAAGCGAAACCTATGTTAGATTTACAAGGACAGGACTCTTGGTTTGCTTACACTTTTGTTGTTTTACCCACGAATGTAAACGGAAACCACTGGATAGCTTTCATTGTTGACACCACGGAAATGTATATTTATATTTGTGATTCCTTGCGTACTGTAAATTACTCAGAAGCTATTTGTCATCTCATATATTATTTATCAATCGAAAGCTATTTCAGGAATAATCGGAAAGTAATACCCGTCAACGCCTGGAAGGTCGGCTACTTTGACAAATTTAGTGGTTTCACGCGGCAATCAGATGACACAAGTTGCGGGCCATACGTATGCCTTATGGCAAAAGCAATTACTAAAAAAAAACAGTTCAATTACGATAATGCTTTCGCACGTAACACCATTGCATTCGAATTGTTGCATTCAAAAGTCGTCGTATAACATGTCCAATGGACAGGTCCAAAGTCCAATACAAATGCCTATTCATGTGATATCGATTGATATCGGGTTTAACTCGGATAATAACGATCCATGGAGGTGTAACATGTCAACATAGCTATAAATGTGTAGTACACGCCATTTTATATGGGCAAATAATTCTGATTTGCCTATTGTTTCACGACCAGTGTGATATATAATTCTTGTGTTATCTATGGTCGATTATTTGAAATGAAACTGTCACAGTGATTGTATCGTGGAAAATGTCAGAATTGTCGATACCACATTTTATAAATAGATCCACGATCCAGCCAGTTAGGATGCGGTGGCCCGCGTCATATGTCCACTAAAAGCAGGAGCGTTGTGCTATATTTGTAGTACGTTTGAGAGGGATATTACCAACCCGAGATGACATGTCGCATGTTAATTTCCATGCCAAATATCAAGCGTATTATATCAACTAACTTTTAGTCGACAGCCTAATATGCCTTTGTCTTTGAATCGAATAAAATGTGGTCGATATAGGGTTAGTCTACACGTGCTAAACTTTTAAAAGGGTACGTTTGTTCCAATTTTACCTGTTTGTGAGTAAAATAGCTTGGTTTTGAGATCGAAAGGTAGGGGAAGTGTGCCGGCCGTTTTGCTATTACAGCTTGGGTCGCGTTTAGCATTTGTAATTATACATGTCGTGAATTAACTGATCGTCAGATCGGTATTGTAGTCCGTATTATATACCTTAATATCGGCGTTTATTTACGTTTGTAAAACGGTATTGCCGGTCGGTATTACCTGTGACCAAACTTGTCGGTATTTTAATAAATAAAGTTAAAAACATACTGGTGTACCTGATACCATCTTTGTGAATTTGCTTGGTTAGCTGCGACTCGCGGGCTGGATCGTATTCTTTAAACCGTTTGTTTTGTAATTAACAAATTTTTAGGCCCTGCCATGGGAATCTGGTCACTTGATAGTACCGTACAACTGCTAGTACTTCAAGCGTCTTGCATGAACACGGTGATTCTGTGGTTACCGTAGCCTATAGGTGTGACGATTTAAAGTATATAGCCACATCCCCTCACTGTGCTAGCTGCATGTACCGTGATTGCATGAGGTGATGAGTAAAATAAATATATACATGTACTGAGAAGAAAACACAAGTTTTGTCTGATTTCTAAACACTTTGTGGTGTATATTTACTCCGAAAAGGTAGAGCCGTGGACTGCCAATCTGGAGGAACTATTATTATTAATAATCGAGGTATATGTTATAAAAACTTTCCTGATAGCAGCCATAATGGCCAACAACAGCACACAAAATAGGGCTTGGGACATCAAATTGGCGTAGAATATTTTCGGCCGGTTTGAGGATTCTATCGTACCAGAGGGTCCCCTAGGGTTGATTTAATGAAATAAAACGGATGGGACACTTCCCAGATTTCGAGCTAATGGCCGCCAAAATGGCCGACCTGACCATCCATAAGGGGGGGTCGGACCCCAAATAGGGGGGTACTGAGGTCCTTTATTGAATTTTTTCGGCCGGTTTGAAGACTTAGGCGTACTCTAGTATACCCAGGGTCGATTTAATGAAATAAAACGGAGGGGACACTTCCCAGATTTCGAGCTAATGGCCGCCAAAATGGCCAACCTGACCATCCATAAGGTGGGGTCGGACCCCAAATAGGGGGGTACTGAGGTCCTTTATTGAATTTTTTCGGCCGGTTTGAAGACTTAGGCGTACTCTAGTATGCCCTAGGGTCGATTTAATGAAATAAAACGGAGGGGACACTTCCCAGATTTCGAGCTAATGGCCGCCAAAATGGCCAACCTGACCATCCATAAGGTGGGGTCGGACCCCAAATAGGGGGGTACTGAGGTCCTTTAAGGACTTTTTTCGGCCGGTTTGAAGGTTTAGGCGTACTCTAGTATCCCCTAGGGTTGATTTAATGAAATAAAACGGATGGGACACTTCCCAGATTTCGAGCTAATGGCCGCCAAAATGGCCGACCTGACCATCCATAAGGGGGGGTCGGACCCCAAATAGGGGGGTACTGAGGTCCTTTACTGAATTTTTTCGGCCGGTTTGAAGACTTAGGCGTACTCTAGTATGCCCTAGGGTCGATTTAATGAAATAAAACGGAGGGGACACTTCCCAGATTTCGAGCTAATGGCCGCCAAAATGGCCAACCTGACCATATATAAGGGGGGGGTCGGACCCCAAATAGGGGGGTACTGAAATCCTTTAAGGAATTTTTTCGGCCGGTTTGAAGACTTAGGCGTACTCTAGTATGCCCTAGGGTCGATTTAATGAAATAAAACGGATGGAACACTTCCCAGATTTCGAGCTAATGGCCGCCAAAATGGCCAACCTGACCATCCATAAGGGGGGGTCGGACCCCAAATAGGGGGGTACTGAGGTCCTTTAAGGAATTTTTTCGGCCGGTTTGAAGACTTAGGCGTACTCTAGTATGCCCTAGGGTCGATTTAATGAAATAAAACGGAGGGGACACTTCCCAGATTTCGAGCTAATGGCCGCCAAAATGGCCAACCTGACCATCCATAAGGGGGGGTCGGACCCCAAAAAGGGGGGTACTGAGGTCCTTTAAGGACTTTTTTCGGCCGGTTTGAAGGTTTAGGCGTACTCTAGTATCCCCTAGGGTTGATTTAATGAAATAAAACGGATGGGACACTTCCCAGATTTCGAGCTAATGGCCGCCAAAATGGCCGACCTGACCATCCATAAGGGGGGGTCGGACCCGAAATAAGGGGGTACTGAGGTCCTTTAAGGAATTTTTTCGGCCGGTTTGAAGGTTTAGGCGTACTCTAGTATCCCCTAGGGTTGATTTAATGAAATAAAACGGAGGGGACACTTCCCAGATTTCGAGCTAATGGCCGCCAAAATGGCTAACCTGACCATCCATAAGGGGGGATCGGACCCCAAATAGGGGGGTACTGAGGTCCTTTACTGAATTTTTTCGGCCGGTTTGAAGACTTAGGCGTACTCTAGTATGCCCTAGGGTCGATTTAATGAAATAAAACGGAGGGGACACTTCCCAGATTTCGAGCTAATGGCCGCCAAAATGGCCAACCTGACCATCCATAAGGGGGGGTCGGACCCCAAATAGGGGGGTACTGAGGTCCTTTAAGGAATTTTTTTCGGCCGGTTTGAAGGTTTAGGCGTACTCTAGTATCCCCTAGGGTTGATTTAATGAAATAAAACGGATGGGACACTTCCCAGATTTCGAGCTAATGGCCGCCAAAATGGCCGACCTGACCATCCATAAGGGGGGGTCGGACCCCAAATAGGGGGGTACTGAGGTCCTTTACTGAATTTTTTCGGCCGGTTTGAAGACTTAGGCGTACTCTAGTATGCCCTAGGGTCGATTTAATGAAATAAAACGGAGGGGACACTTCCCAGATTTCGAGCTAATGGCCGCCAAAATGGCCAACCTGACCATATATAAGGGGGGGGTCGGACCCCAAATAGGGGGGTACTGAAATCCTTTAAGGAATTTTTTCGGCCGGTTTGAAGACTTAGGCGTACTCTAGTATGCCCTAGGGTCGATTTAATGAAATAAAACGGATGGAACACTTCCCAGATTTCGAGCTAATGGCCGCCAAAATGGCCAACCTGACCATCCATAAGGGGGGGTCGGACCCCAAATAGGGGGGTACTGAGGTCCTTTAAGGAATTTTTTCGGCCGGTTTGAAGACTTAGGCGTACTCTAGTATGCCCTAGGGTCGATTTAATGAAATAAAACGGAGGGGACACTTCCCAGATTTCGAGCTAATGGCCGCCAAAATGGCCAACCTGACCATCCATAAGGGGGGGTCGGACCCCAAATAGGGGGGTACTGAGGTCCTTTAAGGACCGTTTTCGGCCGGTTTGAAGGTTTAGGCGTACTCTAGTATCCCCTAGGGTTGATTTAATGAAATAAAACGGATGGGACACTTCCCAGATTTCGAGCTAATGGCCGCCAAAATGGCCGACCTGACCATCCATAAGGGGGGGTCGGACCCCAAATAGTGGGGTAGTGAGGTCTTTTACTGAATTTTTTCGGCCGGTTTGAAGACTTAGGCGTACTCTAGTATGCCCTAGGGTCGATTTAATGAAATAAAACGGAGGGGACACTTCCCCGATTTCGAGCTAATGGCCGCCAAAATGGCCAACCTGACCATCCATAAGGGGGGGTCGGACCCGAAATAAGGGGGTACTGAGGTCCTTTAAGGAATTTTTTCGGCCGGTTTGAAGGTTTAGGCGTACTCTAGTATCCCCTAGGGTTGATTTAATGAAATAAAACGGATGGGACACTTCCCAGATTTCGAGCTAATGGCCGCCAAAATGGCTAACCTGACCATCCATAAGGGGGGATCGGACCCCAAATAGGGGGGTACTGAGGTCCTTTACTGAATTTTTTCGGCCGGTTTGAAGACTTAGGCGTACTCTAGTATGCCCTAGGGTCGATTTAATGAAATAAAACGGAGGGGACACTTCCCAGATTTCGAGCTAATGGCCGCCAAAATGGCCAACCTGACCATCCATAAGGGGGGGTCGGACCCCAAATAGGGGGGTACTGAGGTCCTTTAAGGATTTTTTTCGGCCGGTTTGAAGGTTTAGGCGTACTTTAGTATGCCCTAGGGTCGATTTAATGAAATAAAACGGAGGGGACACTTCCCAGATTTCGAGCTAATGGCCGCCAAAATGGCCAACCTGACCATCAATAAGGGGGGGTCGGACCCCAAATAGTGGGGTACTGAGGTCCTTTACTGAATTTTTTCGGCCGGTTTGAAGACTTAGGCGTACTTTAGTATGCCCTAGGGTCGATTTAATGAAATAAAACGGAGGGGACACTTCCCAGATTTCGAGCTAATGGCCGCCAAAATGGCCAACCTGACCATCCATAAGGGGGGGTCGGACCCCAAATAGGGGGGTACTAAGGTCCTTTACTGAATTTTTTCGGCCGGTTTGAAGACTTAGGCGTACTCTAGTATGCCCTAGGGTCGATTTAATGAAATAAAACGGAAGGGACACTTCCCAGATTTTGAGCTAATGGCCGCCAAAATGGCCAACCTGACCATCCATAAGGGGGGGTCGGACCCCAATAGGGGGATACTGAGGTCCTTTACGGATTTTTTTCGGCCGGTTTGAAGGTTTAGGCGTACTCTAGTATGCCCTAGGGTCGATTTAATGAAATAAAACGGAGGGGACACTTCCCAGATTTCGAGCTAATGGCCGCCAAAATGGCCGACCTGACCATCCATAAGGGGGGGTCGGACCCCAAATAGTGGGGTACTGAGGTCCTTTACTGAATTTTTTCGGCCGGTTTGAAGACTTAGGCGTACTCTAGTATGCCCTAGGGTCGATTTAATGAAATAAAACGGAGGGGACACTTCCCAGATTTCGAGCTAATGGCCGCCAAAATGGCCAACCTGACCATCCATAAGCGGGGGTCGGACCCCAAATAGGGGGGTACTGAGGTCCTTTACTGAATTTTTTCGGCCGGTTTGAAGACTTAGGCGTACTCTAGTATGCCCTAGGGTCGACTTAATGAAATAAAACGGAGGGGACACTTCCCAGATTTTGAGCTAATGGCCGCCAAATCGGCCAACCTGACCATCCAATAGGGGGGGTCGGACCCCAAATAGGGGGATACTGAGGTCCTTTAAGGAATTTTTTCGGCCGGTTTGAA
The DNA here is from genome assembly GCA_964019135.1 of Arenicola marina. NCBI lineage: Eukaryota > Metazoa > Annelida > Polychaeta > Arenicolidae > Arenicola > Arenicola marina. Next base: position 12,075,149 of record OZ025251.1, read on the forward strand.
GGCTTAGGCGTACTCTAGTATCCCCTAGGGTTGATTTAATGACATAAAACGGATGGGACACTTCCCAGATTTCGAGCTAATGGCCGCCAAAATGGCCGACCTGACCATCCATAAGGGGGGGTCGGACCCCAAATAGTGGAGTACTGAGGTCCTTTACTGAATTTTTTCGGTCCGTTTGAAGACTTAGGCGTACTCTAGTATGCCCTAGGGTCGATTTAATGAAATAAAACGGCGGGGAAACTTCCCAGATTTCGAGCTAATGGCCGCCAAAATGGCCAACCTGACCATCCATAAGGGGGGGTCGGACCCCAAATAGGGGGGTACTGAGGTCCTTTAAGGAATTTTTTCGGCCGGTTTGAAGGTTTAGGCGTACTCTAGTATCCCCTAGGGTTGATTTAATGAAATAAAACGGATGGGACACTTCCCAGATTTCGAGCTAATGGCCGCCAAAATGGCCAACCTGACCATCCATAAGGGGGGGTTGGACCCCAAATAGTGGGGTACTGAGGTCCTTTACGGAATTTTTTCGGCTGGTTTGAAGACTTAGGCGTACTCTAGTATGCCCTAGGGTCGATTTAATGAAATAAAACGGAGGGGACACTTCCCAGATTTCGAGCTAATGGCCGCCAAAATGGCCAACCTGACCATCCATAAGGGGGGGTCGGACCCCAAATAAGGGGGTACTGAGGTCCTTTAAGAATTTTTTCGGCCGGTTTGAAGGTTTAGGCGTACTCTAGTATCCCCTAGGGTTGATTTAATGAAATAAAACGGATGGGACACTTCCCAGATTTCGAGCTAATGGCCGCCAAAATGGCTAACCTGACCATCCATAAGGGGGGGTCGGACCCCAAATAGTTTGGTACTGAGGTCTTTTACTGAATTTTTTCGGCCGGTTTGAAGACTTAGGCGTACTCTAGTATGCCCTATGGTCGATTTAAGGAAATAAAACGGAGGGGACACTTCCCAGATTTCGAGCTAATGGCCGCCAAAATGGCCAACCTGACCATCCATAAGGGGGGGTCGGACCCCAAATAGGGGGTACTGAGGTCCTTTAAGGAATTTTTTCGGCCGGTTTGAAGGTTTAGGCGTACTCTAGTATCCCCTAGGGTGGATTTAATGAAATAAAACGGTGGGGACACTTCCCAGATTTCGAGCTAATGGCCGCCAAAATGGCCAACCTGACCATCCATAAGGGGGGGTCGGACCCCAAATAGGGGGGTACTGAGGTCCTTTACTGAATTTTTTCGGCCGGTTTGAAGACTTCGGCGTACTCTAGTATGCCCTAGGGTCGATTTAATGAAATAAAACGGAGGGGACACTTCCCAGATTTCGAGCTAATGGCCGCCAAAATGGCCAACCTGACCATCCATAGGGGGGGGGCGGACCCCAAACAGGGGGGTACTGAGGTCCTTTAAGGAATTTTTTCGGCCGGTTTGAAGGTTTAGGCGTACTCTAGTATGCCCTAGGGTCGATTTAATGAAATAAAACGGAGGGGACACTTCCCAGATTTCGAGCTAATGGCCGCCAAAATGGCCAACCTGACCATCCATAAGGGGGGGTCGGACCCCAAATAGTGGGGTACTGAGGTCCTTTACTGAATTTTTTCGGCCGGTTTGAAGACTTAGGCGTACTCTAGTATGCCCTAGGGTCGATTTAATGAAATAAAACGGAGGGGACACTTCCCAGATTTCGAGCTAATGGCCGCCAAAATGGCCAACCTGACCATCCATAAGGGGGGGTCGGACCCCAAATAGGGGGGTACTGAGGTCCTTTACTGAATTTTTTCGGCCGGTTTGAAGACTTAGGCGTACTCTAGTATGCCCTAGGGTCGATTTAATGAAATAAAACGGAGGGGACACTTCCCAGATTTTGAGCTAATGGCCACCAAAATGGCCAACCTGACCATCCATAAGGGGGGGTCGGACCCCAAATAAGGGGATACTGAGGTCCTTTAAGGAATTTTTTCGGCCGGTTTGAAGGTTTAGGCGTACTCTAGTATGCCCTAGGGTCGATTTAATGAAATAAAACGGAGGGGACACTTCCCAGATTTCGAGCTAATGGCCGCCAAAATGGCCGAACTGACCATCCATAAGGGGGGGTCGGACCCCAAATAGTGGGGTACTGAGGTCCTTTACTGAATTTTTTCGGCCGGTTTGAAGGTTTAGGCGTACTCTAGGATCCCCTAGGGTTGATTTAATGAAATAAAACGGAGGGGACACTTCCCAGATTTCGAGCTAATGGCCGCCAAAATGGCCAACCTGACCATCCATAAGGGGGGGTTGGACCCCAAATAGTGGGGTACTGAGGTCCTTTACGGAATTTTTTCGGCTGGTTTGAAGACTTAGGCGTACTCTAGTATGCCCTAGGGTCGATTTAATGAAATAAAACGGAGGGGACACTTCCCAGATTTCGAGCTAATGGCCGCCAAAATGGCCAACCTGACCATCCATAAGGGGGGGTCGGACCCCAAATAAGGGGGTACTGAGGTCCTTTAAGAATTTTTTCGGCCGGTTTGAAGGTTTAGGCGTACTCTAGTATCCCCTAGGGTTGATTTAATGAAATAAAACGGATGGGACACTTCCCAGATTTCGAGCTAATGGCCGCCAAAATGGCTAACCTGACCATCCATAAGGGGGGGTCGGACCCCAAATAGTTTGGTACTGAGGTCTTTTACTGAATTTTTTCGGCCGGTTTGAAGACTTAGGCGTACTCTAGTATGCCCTAGGGTCGATTTAAGGAAATAAAACGGAGGGGACACTTCCCAGATTTCGAGCTAATGGCCGCCAAAATGGCCAACCTGACCATCCAATAGGGGGGGTCGGACCCCAAATAGGGGGTACTGAGGTCCTTTAAGGAATTTTTTCGGCCGGTTTGAAGGTTTAGGCGTACTCTAGTATCCCCTAGGGTGGATTTAATGAAATAAAACGGTGGAGACACTTCCCAGATTTCGAGCTAATGGCCGCCAAAATGGCCAACCTGACCATCCATAAGGGGGGGTCGGACCCCAAATAGGGGGGTACTGAGGTCCTTTACTGAATTTTTTCGGCCGGTTTGAAGACTTCGGCGTACTCTAGTATGCCCTAGGGTCGATTTAATGAAATAAAACGGAGGGGACACTTCCCAGATTTCGAGCTAATGGCCGCCAAAATGGCCAACCTGACCATCCATAGGGGGGGGGGGCGGACCCCAAACAGGGGGGTACTGAGGTCCTTTAAGGAATTTTTTCGGCCGGTTTGAAGGTTTAGGCGTACTCTAGTATGCCCTAGGGTCGATTTAATGAAATAAAACGGAGGGGACACTTCCCAGATTTCGAGCTAATGGCCGCCAAAATGGCCAACCTGACCATCCATAAGGGGGGGTCGGACCCCAAATAGTGGGGTACTGAGGTCCTTTACTGAATTTTTTCGGCCGGTTTGAAGACTTAGGCGTACTCTAGTATGCCCTAGGGTCGATTTAATGAAATAAAACGGAGGGGACACTTCCCAGATTTCGAGCTAATGGCCGCCAAAATGGCCGACCTGACCATCCATAAGGGGGGGTCGGACCCCAAATAGTGGGGTACTGAGGTCCTTTACTGAATTTTTTCGGCCGGTTTGAAGGTTTAGGCGTACTCTAGGATCCCCTAGGGTTGATTTAATGAAATAAAACGGAGGGGACACTTCCCGGATTTCAAGCTAATGGCCGCCAAAAGGGCCGACCTGACCACCCATTAGGGGGGGTCGGACCTCAAATTGGGGGGTAGTGAGGTCCTTTACTGAATTTTTTCGGCCGGTTTGAAGGTTTAGGCGTACTCTAGGGTCCTCTAGGGTTGATTTAATGAAATAAAACGGTGGGGACACTTCCCAGATTTCGAGCTAATGGCCGCCAAAATGGCCGACCTGACCATCCAATAGGGGGGGTCGGACCCCAAATAGGGGGGTACTGAGGTCCTTTACTAAATGTTTTCGGCCGGTTTGAAGGTTTAGGCGTACTCTAGGATCCCCTAGGGTTGATTTAATGAAATAAAACGGAGGGGACACTTCCCGGATTTCAAGCTAATGGCCGCCAAAATGGCCGACCTGACCACCCATTAGGGGGGGTCGGACCTCAAATTGGGGGGTACTGAGGTCCTTTACTGAATTTTTTCGGCCGGTTTGAAGGTTTAGGCGTACTCTAGGGTCCTCTAGGGTTGATTTAATGAAATAAAACGGTGGGGACACTTCCCAGATTTCGAGCTAATGGCCGCCAAAATGGCCGACCTGACCATCCAATAGGGGGGGTCGGACCTCAAATAGGGGGGTACTGAGGTCCTTTACTGAATTTTTTCGGCCGGTTTGAAGGTTTAGGCGTACTCTAGGATCCCCTAGGGTTGATTTAATGAAATAAAACGGAGGGGACACTTCCCGGATTTCAAGCTAATGGCCGCCAAAATGGCCTACCTGACCACCCAATAGGGGGGGTCGGACCTCAAATTGGGGGGTACTGAGGTCCTTTACTGAATTTTTTCGGCCGGTTTGAAGGTTTAGGCGTACTCTAGGGTCCTCTAGGGTTGATTTAATGAAATAAAACGGAGGGGACACTTCCCAGATTTCGAGCTAATGGCCGCCAAAATGGCTGACCTGACCATCCAATAGGGGGGGTCGGACCTCAAATTGGGGGGTACTGAGGTCCTTTACTGAATTTTTTCGGCCGGTTTGAAGGTTTAGGCGTACTCTAGGGTCCTCTAGGGTTGATTTAATGAAATAAAACGGAGGGGACACTTCCCAGATTTCGAGCTAATGGCCGCCAAAATGGCTGACCTGACCATCCAATAGGGGGGGTCGGACCCCAAGTAGGGGGGTACTGAGGTCCTTTACTGAATTTTTTCGGCCGGTTTGAAGGTTTAGGCGTACTCTAGGGTCCCATATGGTTGATTATGCAATAAAACAGCGTTGTACTTCTCGCCGTATCTCAAATTGGGGACTAAATCTGTGGTCTAGAAGGTATCATTTGCGAGCTATTATCAAAATGACTAATTGGCCAATAGTGAATTTGCGGGCTGAAATTGCGGGCTGAATTTGCGGGCTAGCTTTGATGCAGCCTCAACAGCTGCTCAAAAGTTGTATACATAACAACCAAGGAGCAATTAAGTGACGTCACATCCGAGCACCTGCACGGCCCCTAAATACCGAAAGGTATATAAACTTGCGTTAAACGTGCTTACGTTCTCTGACTGGCCATGATAACGGCGAAGACACTTAGGAGAGGTTCGTATTTGGGGATAAGATTGCACATGTGGTTAGCCCTAATTGTCTACGTCTGTACGCCTCTCGAGTTCTTTATTGCTGAGACTTTGTTTAAACATCTTCACCGTCCATATTTTTTCTCGAAATAAGTGGATCGACTCGAAAACCTTTGCCTGCCCCGGTTACAACCAAAATATGTATTAAAATCTGGATGGAGGGGAGGGCTCAATTAATGCTCTCAGTGTATGCAGTACAGCTAATGGGAAGTCAGTTTAAATAAATTACTTGACGATCTGTTACAATAATGAAAGTTGGAATTGGTGTTCGGTTAATCCAATAGTTTACAGTTATTAGGATAGATCTTGTCAGTTTACGAAGATTCTTTCTCATCAGCAAATGACTTGTTTAGGCCGCCTAATGGATAAACCTTAATAGTCTTTGTCCCAATCGGACAATTGAAGCGCTACAGCGATTGCGTCAGCTTTTTGTCAATTTATACGTTCTAACAGGACACACACAGCGAAACATAAGCACAACATAAGGACGTTATTTGCTGCTAATTTAGTTGTGTGATACTCCAATACGCCCGGTATCACACAAGTAACACCAAATGTTAGGCAGCTGACGAAACAGTCAGTTTCAGTGAATATGGCGCAGACATGGAAAGCTGCAATTAAAGGTACCCTTGGAGCACGGTACCTGCGACATTGTAAGGAATTAAAGTCTGATATTCTGCTGGTGTCATCAGCTGTAAAACCAGCATTCATCCTGGACACTATGGACTGTGATGTGACACTGTTGCAAAAGTTGCTATGCTCCCTTTTGGAAGGGGGCCTCATCCAAACCTTGCCGCATATAATGCTCCTCAATGGAGACGAGAAGATAATATACAATCACCAGAGTGTGACAAGTCACATGACAGATGTATTACACAGTGGAGGAATGAAACTTATGGATGCAAGTTACAAGCTGGAAAGGCCACGGTTAATCACAGAAAAAGATTCTTATCCCATTTTATCTCCAATAATTTCTTTCCTTCTGGAGCAAATGGCTAAATCTGAAGCGGAAGCTGTATTAACAGTTAACACTACCTCAGAGATTAATTGTACTACATTGTATGGTTTACTCTTGGGCTATCCATACATATACTGGTATGAAATGGATGAGGAATACCCTGGCAGAAACTGTTTATCAATGCAGGAGTTAACTGTGCAGAAAGTTCTACTAGAAGTCAAAAATGAAACTGATAAAAAATATATACATTGTGCATATTCTTTCAGTTTTCCTTCACTTTTCCAACCTGATTTGACAGATTCAGTTATGCAATGGATGTCAAAAGTCCAGGAAGCCATAAAGAATAGTGGACATTTTGCAAGAGTTTTTGCAAGTACATCCAGTTTTTGCCAATCTGATGTACCCCTATGAACTGCTATATATGATATGCAACAAGAGTATTTAAGTTACAATAAAAACACTGATTGAAAAGGACTCCAGCAATGTGTTAATGACTATTTTATGAAGAAGTCCTATAGAATACATTAAGATGCAGATCTTATACTGATATTTACAGTAAACTGCCTATTTGAAGCCAAGTATATATTAGAAGCTGCACCCCAACTTTGGCCTCAAAACCGGGTTGGCAGGCCAGAACCATTTCCGGAAAACTACATATTTTAAGCCACACCCAGACTTTGACCTCCCACCCCACCCCCCCTCCTGTATTCCATGCTTAACCCTATCCAGCCAACCAAACCAATTAATTGTTTATACAACCACTAACAACATTCACCTCTCCCCCTCAGATCGCACCTCTTACCAAGTGTCACACCAGTGGCTGGCTCTCCTGGCCCCTAACAAGACAATTAATTGTTTATACAAGCAGTCTCGACTACTAGCAACATTTAACCCCCCCCCACTCTCTGATCCCAGCTCTTACCAAGTGTCACATGAGTGGCTGGCTCTTACTGCATGTTTATGAAACTTATTGCATTTCGTGCGAGGCACCCCCTAAACTTGGCCTCTGATCATTTGTCTACAATATGTGTTGGCGGAATCGCCTGGCAGTATAAATAAATAACGCAACGATAAGATGGTTTCTTCCATTCCGACGATGAAGATTTTTTGGGGTTTGTGGAGGGAACGGACTATTGACATTCGAAATGGATTTATCTCCCGACTTGTTGACTTTTATGACATTATAAAGCAATAAATGACGTGTTGACTTGTATGACGTTATGATGCAATAAATTATTTTGGCAACCGGTAATTTTCGTATTACCCCCCCCCCCCCCCCCATACACACACACAAGACCCTATTTAAAGACTTGCAACTCAAACCCGGAAAGCGGAACCTCCAACTTCCTAATTTAAGCCGCGGCTTAAAATAGGCGGTTTACGGTACTTAGAGAATTGCGGCTATTTCCCCAGCTAATTACCAATTTAGCTGGGGAGGCCCCCTTTTAGCAATTTCATTTATTTCAGGGCTGGTAATTGCAACTAACGATCTAAAGCCAATGTGGATATGCAAGTCCATTTACCATAAATTATTTATCAAGATCAATGGTTGGGCTTACGAAGATTAGCTATGTAGTAGGAAGGATACAAGCAAACAGAATATAGCATGTGTGTATTAGACGTTATGTCAGTCCATGTAGTTGATGAAACTATATAATTAAAATGGGGCTGGGGGGGGGGGGGTCTTTTACACAGATGGCTCTCCAGGAACTCGCAGCCATCATCGTGTTCCTTTTTTCCTTGCAACTCTCAACATCTTACACTTTTGCACCTTTTGGAAATCACTCTGTCCTCATATATTTTAAGCATCTGTTTGTCATTTTGTTAAGGGTCCTGGCACACACAGTCGTTTTTTTTTCTCTTCATGCTCACAAGTCACTCCTCTCTATCTCCTGGCACTTCTAAGCGCCTCTCCTTTTTTCTGGAACTTGCACCCCTTCTTCCTGATTGTGGCACTCCCATTCCCTCATTACCTTCTCCTGCCACTCGATCTCATTTCCTCCTGTCATTATCATTCCCTCCTTACCCTCTTCTGGCTGCCCCTCTTTTTTTTCTCATTCAATTCGCACTTCCTCTGGAACCCGCATTCACCCCTCTCCCTCGCTTCTCTCATTCATGCGAAACATTCCCCATATTCCCATAATACAACAACTTTCCGTTCTCCACTACTGGCACTCGCACCCGCCTTTCCTCTTCTCTCTCATATTCCTATACAAGCAGTCCTACTCACTCCAGTCTTCTAATACATTCCTCCCAATTACTCCTCATCCTCTCCTGACATTCCGCGCCGCCCGCTTCTCATCTCCTGCCACATTCATTCACTCCCCTCTGTAACCGGACACCTTGGTAACCTTAACCCGATACTCAAGGCCACTCGTGGTACTCCCAATCCACGTTCATTCTCTCTCCTGACAATTTCTTCTTATTTTGCCTTTCCACCCATCACTTCCATAAATTACCCTGATTCGCCCCCTCGTCATCCTAACATTCCACTCTTCTCACCTTTTTTTTAATTCTCCTCAGTTGCAGGAGCTTAATACCGGCTCCTGATTTTTCTCCTGTTGTCTGATTTTCTAATCTTCCAGCACTGCAAACTCGTTCTTCCCCTTGTCTCATGGCATTCCCAACTTCTCATCCTTTTCTAGAATACGTACGCTTCCTTTTATTTTTTTCATGGCACTCCCTATTTATCCTCTCCTGACACTCCCGTGCTCTCCCTATCCTTCTTGACACTCCCATTCCCTCTTTATCTTCTCCTGGCACTCCGATTTCCTCCTTTTATCCTCTGCAAACACTCCCCTGCCGCCCTCCTTATCCCCCCTGGCATTCGCATTCTCTCGTTCTCTGTTTATCCTCTCCTGGCACTCCCATTTCCTCAATCTTCTCTCTTAGCACTCCCATTTCCTCAGTATTCTCTCTTAGCACTCCCATTCCCTCCTAACACGGCTAACATTTTCGTTCACTCTTTACGATTTGCCGGTGTCACATGCGGAAATGCTCTCCTTATATTAATACATTATATTGAGACCCTCTGCGCTCCATGTGGTCGTACGGTGCCATTATGATAGATACAAAGGGCATCTCCGCGGGGTTGAGTTGCGGAGCACGATCGACCGCCGCGTACAATTTGTTGCGGGCATATCCACTAAATACATAACCCTAATTTAGAAATAGTAGCACGCTCTCAATAACGTCAATTTGATAAATAAAAGATAATTATGCATCGATAATTACGGGTTATCCCCAAGTATTTCAGAAGAATCGTCGTCCAGAGTTTAATATTATAATGCGGGATAATAATGTTGCAATAAGCGCGACGGCGTGAGATGGCCATCTATATTCCATCCACCGCACTCACCAGCAAAAGCCGCCGTGGTCGAGAGGTAACGCGCTCCACTTTAAACCGGTAGGTTGCGGGTTCCTACCCCTTATTTTACCCAATAATCCTTGGTCTAACTGACCTTTCATCAGCGTTCACCAACGAGGTGCCTGTTTATTCATCTAGAAGAAGAGTCTCTGGGGATACCCACCGCCAGTTTGAAGAAAGTCCCCGGGGGCACCCGTGCCAGCTTGAAAAGACCCTGGGGTTACCCACTCCGCATCCTCTCCTGACATTCCGCGCCACCTGTTTCTCATCTCCTGCCACAGTCATTCACTCCCCTCTATAACCGGCCCCTTTGGTATTAAAGCAATATGCTTACATGCGCCATCTTAGATTTTTTACATTTTAGAATCAAGACTAAAGTATCTAAAAATTTATGATGCATATGTTCTTTATATCTCTTTGAGTCTGTAAAACAAACATTTCAACATAAAACTGCGCGGTTTATTTTTATCGCGCGCGGACGTGATAGCGAGCCGCGGTCGACACCACACACAAAATAGCGAACTGCGAACAGGCGTGTAGGGATATAAAGCCGGCCACCAACTTCTGCTCCGTTGACCAAAATGCTTCTCTCCGGATAGCCCACAGGCTTTCAGGATTTACACTCAAGACAGAGTGAACTTATACATGGGAAAGAGGTTGGTAATACAAAAAATTACGGAATATATTGCTTTAACCTTAACCCGACACTCAAGGCCACTCCTGATATTATCGTCACGTGGTACTCCCAATCCACGTCCATTCTCTCTCCTGAACCTTTCATCTCATTTTCCATTTCCCTCTAACATGACGCCCTCATTCGCTTTTTTAACCCATCACTTCCATAAATTACCTTGATTCGCCCCTCGTCATCCTAACATGCCACTCTTCTCGCCTTCTTTTATTTCTCCTTCGTTGCAGGAGCTTACTATCAGCCCCTGATCTTTCTCCTGTTGTCTGATTTTCTAATCTTTCTAGCACTGCAAACTCGTTCTGCCCTTCCCTCATGGCATTGCCAACCTCTCATCCTTTTCTAGAATACGTACGCTTCCTTTTATTATTTTATGGCACTCCCTCTTTATCTTCTCCTGGCACTCCGATTCCCTCCTTTTATCCTCTGCAGCCACTCTCCATGCCACCCTCATGGCACTCTCATTTTCTCCTTGTCCTCTCCCGGCACTCTCGTTCTCTCCTTATCCTCTCCTGGCACTCCCATTTCCTCAATATTCTCTCTTAGCACTCCCATTCCCTCCTAACACGGCTGACGTTTTCGTTCACTCCTTACCATTACTCGGTGTCACATGCGGAAATTAATGCCCCCCTTATATAAAATACATGATATTGAGACCCTCTGCGGTCCCTGAGTTCGTACGGTGCCATTATGATAGATACAGCGTGGGCATCTCCTTGGGGTTGAGTTGCGAAGCACGATCGACCGCCGAGTACAATTTGTTGCGGGCATCGATACCGTAGTTGCTCGAATAAGCGCCCAGACGCTTATTTTTTGGAGTGTAGAATTGCCCGGGCGCTTATTCAAACGGGCGCTTATTCGAACAGGGGCGCTTAATAATTTTTGGTCACGATTTTGACAAGATTTTTTTCGCAAGGCGAGGGGAGAATGCCAGGGGTCCCCACACCTTGTTCAGCCATGCGTGGGTCCGTGCCTCATTCATCCGTTATCGCTATAATAGGGCTATACAGTTCTCGCGATCGGGCCGCGAGACTTCAATTATGCATCTATAATTACGGGTTTTCCCCACGTATTGCAGAAGAATTATGTTGCAATCTGTGGTACGGCGTGAGATGGCCATCTATATTCCATCCACCGCAATCACCAGCAAAAGCCGCCGTGGTCGAGAGGTAACGCACTCGTCTTAAAAACCAGTAGGTTGCGGGTTCAATCGTACCCCTTATTTTACCCAATAATCCTTGGTCTGACTGACCTTCCACCAGCGTTCACCAACGAGGTGCCTGTATTCATCCGGAAGAAGAGTCCCCGGGGATACACGCCGCCAGCTTGAAGAAGAGTCCCCGCGGGGTTACACGCTGCAAACCGGAAGAAAAGTTCCCGAGGACACACGCCGCCAGCCGAAAGAAAAGTCCTCGGAGACCCACGCCGCCAGCCGGAAGAAGAATCCCGTGGACACACGCCGCCACCCGAAAGAAGAGTCCCCGGGAACACACTCCGCCAACCGGGAGAAGAGTCCCCGGGGACACACTCCGCCAGCCGGGAGAAGAGTCGCCGGGGACACACGCCGCCAGCCGGAAGAAGAGTCGCCGGGGACACACTCCGCCACCCGAAAGAAGAGTCCCCGGGAACACACTCCGCCAACCGGGAGAAGAGTCCCCGGGGACACACTCCGCCAGCCGGAAGAAGAGTCGCCGGGGACACACTCCGCCAACCGGAGGAAGAGTCCCCGGGAACACACTCCGCCAGCCGGGAGAAGAGTCGCCGGGGACACACTCCGCCAACCGGAGGAAGAGTCCCGGGGAACACACTCCGCCAACCGGGAGAAGAGTCTCCGGGGACACACTCCGCCAGCCGGGAGAAGAGTCGCCGGGGACACACGGCGCCAGCCGGAAGAAGAGTCGCCGGGGACACACTCCGCCAGCCGGGAGAAGAGTCCCCGGGGACACACTCCGCCAACCGGGAGAAGAGTCGCCGGGGACACACGCCGCCAGCCGGAAGAAGAGTCGCCGGGGACACACTCCGCCAACCGGGAGAAGAGTCCCCGGAGACACACGCCGCCAGCCGGAAGAAGAGTCGCCGGGGACACACGCCGCCAGTCGCCATTGCAAGGAAGGGGCCAGGACTTCCGCCCTATTATTGCTGATATTTATTTCATGACCCTAATTAATATACACGTATATGTGTGGCTCATTCCTGACTGTTTGGGCATCACGCTAACTGGGGTGCGTTGCACATGGGTGTCGATCGCGTGCGCACGCCATCGGCAACGACTAATAAGGATTTGAACTTGGCGGATTGGTCAAGGACGCGTACAATTTTGAACCGGAAGTGGGGTATGGTTCGCCGCGATCAAGAGCAGTCCCGCATGATAATATTAAACTCTGAACGATTATTCTTTTCAAATAAGTGGGGATAACCCGTAAATATCGATGCTTTATAGTTATCTTTTATTTATCAATATTTACACTATTTAGATTGTGCTGCTATTTCCAAAGTAAGGACATTTATTTAGTAGATATCCCCGCAACAAATGGAAATAGTTCGATGTGACCAGTGTCGTTGCATAGCGAGCTCCGAGTGACCAAAAATGTTCGCGGCGGTCGAGCGTGCTCCGCAACACAACCCAGTTACTCGACTGAGTTCACTCTCGCACCAGAGCGTCCCAACTCTGAGACCAAACAAAATGGCGGCGTTGTAACAAAACATTATGAGTTTCACATGGAGTTTTAGGGAGTTAATCAGATTCTACAGGTATCAATTGAATAGATTCAAACAACTCCTACTCAATCTGGCAACGATTGCGGATATCACGCTTATACCCTCGTTGCCAATATTTTAGCTGTGGAATGTTACATTATACTCTGATCTCGCCCCCGCTAAAATCCTGTTGGACCGTAAGACACAAATAAAATAATTTGTGTACACACTCTCCTTGCATCCCGCTCAATCCTACGACTCTGTTCAATCATTTACATCAATGCATACTAATAGTGGACCAGTAGGATATTTGAGGTGAACTTTATATTAAAGTGTTTGTGCCACGATTTCTTCTCGTTGAGAGTTAACTTTGTTTAGGACAGATAAACAAATAACAATTTGTTTTAAATGGGAGTTTACAGTTTTTAATCCACGATATCACTATAATTAAACGAGTTCGCCAAAGTAGCAAAAGTGAGGTCCGCCGGGTTTATTTCTAGAAGCATTGCACTGAGCGTTTTTTTCAAAAAAACCCCAATGATTTCACAAGATTGACAGGTGAGATTTGATGCAGTGCGTATATAGACATCTGTTGTCGAAGGCGTGTATTGTTTTTACGGTTAAGTGCTGTTCGTTGAGTTCAAGCCAATGAGCAGAGAAAATCTGAGTCTTAATGTAAAAGCACATGCGTTTGTATTCCCATTTGACGTCACTTAATTTCCTCGCTTCCAGAATTTAAATTGGTAGGTGCGAGAACGAGTGGAAAAAGTGTTCCCTTCTATACTATTTGGGGAGTTATATCTCGATAACATAAGCGTGGAAACAGAAGATTGATCGAGCTAAAGTTCTTTTGGCGTGGCACCAACTGTTTAATAGACCGTTCCAGGGGAAATTCTGGCAGTCGCGTGTTTCGGGTTAACTCTAGCTCGCTCTGCGCTGCATAGCATGTAAAAGGCGAGTACTGACTTATAGCTGCATACTTTTCAACAGTTTATCAGGGTGTTTTCTAAAAACAAAAACCCACTTTGTACAGATAAATATCTTGACTATCAAATAATACCATTCTAAGAACGAGATGGAGGCATACAAGATGAGCAAACAGCTGATATAAATGCCAACAGGCGAATGTAAAGACTCACTACGCTGTGCGTGGCATGAAAGTGGCCATATTCCCGGTTTGTTGATGTTCTTCAGTGCGGAAATAATGATCGTTCTGGCGTCTATTTTGTCTGGATATATCAAAAATCTAATCGAGGAATATATATTGTAGAGAATACATAACTTGGTACCCGATGATATGGACCGGTATACGGTCTTTGTCCATGCCAATCTGAGTGCATGCACTCGGAGTGGCTTGTGCCTTGTTGCGTGGCAACCAGGAATGTCGAACGGGGAGCCTAACAGATAGCTGTTAAAGCGATTGATACGTTCTGTAATTTTTGTATTACCAACCTTTTCCCCACGTCAAATAAGTATATTCTGTCTTGAATTTAAATCCTGAAAGCCTGTGGGCTATCCGGAGAGCAGCAATATTTGCTCACCGGATCAGAAGTTGGTGGCTGACTTTATATCCCTGCGCGCCTGTTCGCTGTTCGGTATTTTGTGTGTGATGTCGACCGCGGCTCTCTATCACGTCCGTGCGCGATATAAATAAACCGCTCAGTTTTGTTGTTTTACAGATTTTCAGAGATGTGAAACATATGTGCATCGTAATTTTGAGATACTTTTAGTCTTGATTCTAAAATGAAAAAAAAAATAAGATCGCGCATGTAATTAAGTATATATTGCTTTAACATGTTCTAAATCTAGTGCAATAGTGTGCTTCCATTATTTTAAAGTACTGCTATGATGTCATTCTATTGTCTAAACTGTACATTATTTTTCACGAATGTACTGTTTTAGCGATCTGATAAATTGCGATTGACTCAAGGAGACCAAACAATTTTCTGTTGAACAATCGTCCTTCTGTTACGAAATCGACCATCGCAGTCAATGCCGATCATAAGCAATAAGTGAGCTTGTCTGAAATAGGTCACAACCACAATGGATGATGAACTGGAAACTTGACGCCCGACGGAAAGCCCCAGCAAAAACAGATACAGATTTCTCATCAAAACAAGCATAGACCAGAAAATCCACTTTAAAAATTGAATTTGAGATCATATGTAATTTATATGTAAAATACATACCGACATTTCCTTATATCATATAATCACACTAGAAATCATTTTTCTTTCTCGTGAATCCCACGAAACTCGTTTGCAAAGCATATCCTATCCATCAACAACGCACTGGATGTGACTTGTGTCAAACACCATGGCAACATCGCTGCGTATCATATCCTTTCAGTATCCAATAATTTGAACCCTTGTATCCTATTCCACATTTAAATGACCATTTCCGTCTGTATAAGGGCACATAATCCATGCGAAGTAGCCTACGCGCCTTGATGCGAAACACGACTTCATTCTTGCAATCTGAAGATGAACTAAACTGACTTGTGGCTGCAGCGTCCGACGTTCTTCCATGTCAGGGCGAACCACTGTTTCAGCTTAGCTCACGTATGACTCAAGTTTACCATTGCTACAACAATACATTTTGTGGGTTTTCAGATAGAATATGAACCGACTTCAGTCAGCTATTTTATTGGTTTCGGAAGCGAGAGATGCAATGTACACACCTTAAAAGAACTCTTATTCACGCTTCATGGACCACGTGAGGCTCACCGACCGTACTTTAAGTCAGAGAATACCCGTGTCACAGTTCATTCTTGAAAAGATATGTACTCGGCTTGCGCCTCGTACATTCTTTTTCAAGAATGTACTGTTACATGGGCATTCTCCTTACCATAATATAATACTTACAGTAAAGTATATAGAGATATCTTTTGTGTTCGTACTGTGAGTAACAATGCCATAAAACCAACTTATCCCAGACAAAAGAAACGCTTAAGGCGGGCACCTGAACCAACTCCATAGGCATGCATGGTAAACGCATGCGTTTTTTAACCCGAAACATGCAGTGTGTATTCTTGACGATAGGTGTCGCCTGGGGTATCTGGAACGGTCTATTGTATGGAAGGTTTTGGGAACTGCCTAAATTAAGCTTCAAAGTGTTTATGGAAGTGATGTCCATTACCAATCCGGAAAAAAATGATTATGTTTCATTTATAAAAAACAAAAATTGAGGCGAGAGGAACTAACGTTACACATAATTACATAGTTTGTGTTAATAATTTATACAATATGTGCACGTGAAAATAAAATGCTGGTGCGTTAGGCAACTTTTTGTGCAAATGAAGGCTATGCCTCAGATGCAAGTGCCAGGGCGCGAACCCATGACCTGTTGGTCTGCAGGTCAGTCCGCTTAAATATACAGTGTCCACAGGGCTGCTTAATTATTAAAATCAACGTTGACGATATAATGGCATTTATGGCGCACGTACTACTGACGCCTAGCATGAATTATTAATGGTCATAATAAAAAATAAAATGTTTGTTTTATGTCGCTTTTGTACACATAAAGGCTAAATTGGACCAAGACATCTTCTCTGACAATGAAATAGAGTTCATCGGATAAAAGTTACTCACGATGCAGGTTTCAAGCACATGCAGATTATTGTCCAAATAAAACACTACATATAGCCAGACGGCAAATTGAAAGCAACCATTTACCTTCATTATATGTGCAGGGGTGGATCCAGATATGCTGGATACAGATATATGTTTCGTGACTCGGGAAGACACGTTTCGTGACCTTGACCATGCTTTGACCTTGGATGCGTGACCTATATAGTCATCCGCGCCCAAATGCTAATGTGATGTCCTACGCAATGTGTGGTTTGTCTGAATTGTCCCCTTCATGGAGAGACTTTTGGACCATGGAGGTCATTTTCCATTTTTCATTGGCCAAAACGTTCTCGTAGGGTGCCATGTTAAACTTTGGGATTTTTTGACAGAAAAACTATTCGGGCAATTTGCCAAATTTAAAACTGCGCACAAGGTACCTATCTTGTAGGTACCACAATGCGTGAAATAATTTTTAGCGAGATTACATGAAAAATGAACTTTCAAAAACCTGTGACATTGACCTTTGACCTACATGGCCTATCTACGAACTTAGCCTGACAATGGCCATTCCGCATGTTTTTTTGTGAATTTAGAAGTCGATATCTTAAGGCATTCGAAAGATAATGCGTATTTTATTAGTCTGGACAAAGCGGGAACAAATGAAATATAGCGGCTTTAAAGACAGACTGGGCGCATATAGCGTCTTCAGCCTGCGGACCCCCCCCCCCCCCCCCACCCCAAGGCCTGTTTTAGTCGATCTGCGGCGCCTGTGGTATGTTGCCCCCCCCCCCCCGCCTACTTTTGGGGGCGGATCTAAGAATTTGCAACGGGGGGCATTGCTCTCTGAAAACTTGTGACCGGGGAGAGAGGGGGGAGGGGGGTGGTGCTCGGGGAACCCCACTTTTACATCCAAAACATGACTGGGTCTAGTTTGAGGCCCATAGTAAAGTATAGGAACCCGCTGACGCGTTGTACCCAGAATGGTTGTTTCTAGAGGTGAGCGCGCTGTCTGTGACGCTTATCTCCACAGTAGCACAGAGTATACTCTATAGGGCCGGTTTACTCATTTTGGGGACAAACAAACGAAGCACGTGTTCGGAACGAGTTTAGAATCTCTGCGCACACTGGTATCCTGACTATCTGTGACGTAGGGGTGACGTGTATGTTACGCAATGAGAGAGACTGGGAACCAGACTACCCGGCTGTGCAAACGCCAGGCGCCGAGGGGTGGGTCCATTGCGGAAGGCCTAGCGCTATGATTAAGAATATTTAAGAAATATAGCTTCACAAAACGGATAGATGACATATTTGTTTATTCGTTGCCGCCATCACAATGACGAATATTTGTTGCGACGGGACAATACGACTGACTGAGAAACTGACGTCACACGGATTCTCTCCGGTGACAACGTTGGCGCAACGCTTCAAACAGAAAGCTTACAAAAATTAAGAAACTTGGTCTTTTCGTGATCCAAAAGTGATACGAAAACATCCAACTGGTCTTATTTTATCTTTACCATTTTTGTTACCGCGGAGGCACGCGAAACTCACTGTGACGTCACTCACTGTCTGGTGAACTTGCGAAAGCCCGGGTGCAGGGCTAAATTTAGAATGTTATTTTTAGCTTTCGAGTGTTTTGAAGACGGATTTTTCCTTGTATATTCCCAAAGTTCTGCGCTTCATCGCCTCCAAAAATTTTAACGTATATCTCCCATAGACATGTTTAGTGAAATGGTACTCATAGTCTTTACAATAAACCTGGAAAGAAATTGACTTTATCTCTGCCTAAAATACAACATGGAGCACGTGAGTTTGTTTGTCCCCAAAACTGAACTGAACTACGGACGTTACTTGCTGTCATTAAGACGAACATTTTCAATTTTCATCTTATGTCGGTGTGTTCGGTTTGTTAAGACGAAAATTTTCAATTTTCGTCTGATGTCGGTGTGTTCGGTGTGTCTGTGAGTCTGTCTGTCTGTCTGTCTGTCTGTCTGTCGGTTTGTAACGCGGGGCATTATCTTTCGAATGCCTTAAGATATCGACTTCCAAATTCACAAAAAATGCGGAATGGCAATCGTCAGGCTAAGTTCGTAGATGGGCCATGTAGGTCAAAGGTCAAGGTCACAGGATTTTTTTGAAATTCGCTTAACCATTGAAAGATAGGACCAACAAACGGGAAAATCGCTATAACGTTAGCAGTTTCCATTCAATCATGCTGCAAATTATTTCACGTATTGGGCCCATTAGTACCTTCTATGTCGTCTTTCATTTGTGCAAATCGCCCGAATAGTTTTCCTGCTAAAAATTCCCAAAGTTTAACATGGGACCCTATGGGAGCATTTTGGCGGGAATCAGGCCTCCTTCATTTCTCCATGAAAGGGACATGTCAGAGAAACGACACCTTGCGTGAGAGATGACATTAGTATTTGGGCGTAAAATATTATATTGGCCAAGGTCACGCTTTCAAGGTCAAATCAAGGTCAAGGTTACGAAACATGTCTTCCCGCGTAACTTCGTTAATATTTGGTCCAGCGATTCGCGGTTTGTTTCAGATTATTCTTCAGAGACAGACGCAAAAGTAATGTGACCTCAGATTTCACCTCACATTGACAGTTTTCGAGTTATTGGATAATCAATTTTGACATTGCCGAAAGTGCAAAAAAATCGCTGTGACTATAAAACTGTGAATAAATGCAGGTAGATGACTCATATGTGGTGGAATATGTACCCATATTACTGACATCGTGTATGCCAAATGCCATCGAAATCGAACCAGTGGTTTCGACGCTGGCAAATAATCACACTTTAACATGGCCAATCCCATTATAAAGCCTCGATACGCCAAATAACTGACGGCGTGCCATGCAAACGTCATGAAATGGGTCTTAACATAGTCGAATTGGTCCCATAACCACAATTTTCGTCTTCCTTCTCAAGCTCTGCTTGACCGTCTAGTCTTCCTGTCGTGTGAGTCTCTCTTACACCAGCAGGTGACGTCATGCACGTGCAACACGACGCGGACAAGCGCGCAACTTGATCTTGGAAATCCCAAGTCTCCGACGTGCACTGGAACATGTTCAGCAAACGAAACTGGCGACGACCGGAGCGGATGCATGATCATTAAAGAATCCGGGCTTCAAATAACCCCAGATTGCCCCATCTATGGCGTAATACTAGCGCGGATCGATTTCAAGTTTTAAATTCGTATTTGACATGCCAGTCGGCTTACAACATTGTACAACGACAGATGACAATGTTTAATGTTTCAAAACAGTGTGATAACTCTAGTTAGGTTTACTGTCTTACTGATTCGGCAGTTACAAAAAAACGTCATTCTGCCTCACTTCTCCCTGTGTCATCGCGTTCGTTCAACTGACTCCGGAATCATGTTTGTCCTAATCGTCTAATTTAGTGGCGGTCAAAATCAGCAGGCCTACGAACATAATCGACGCGGCACCAGGCCAAAGTACATGGCAAGCGCCACATGTCACCTAACCAACCAACATATTAACCGACGAGACACCAAACATAGCCTAACTGAACAGAACACTGATATAGATTGCTCACTGGTCACGCACCACTCCCCTTTGCCCATGCGCAGTGGCGCCCCGCTTAGGCCTACTACCGGGTAGCCGTGCGGGTATCGGTCCCAACATCGCCACTGGAAAATCCCAACCTTGTCTGCGTACGTAGCTTGCTCGTCATTCCTTACTAAAGCTCCAAACGGACGTGCTGCAGCAGAACCGAGTTACGTACGGCGTATGGCGTAGGGCGTCGTTAGCGTCAACAACAACGGCATGAAGATTGGTGCCCTCAAGGTAGGAATACGTATAGTAGGTTATTCTGCCATGTTCAAGTGAAGTTATACAGCTACAACTACAAAGGCTCCAGTCAGTTTCAGTTCGTATCTGAAAGCTATAGTATGATTTTCGCAAGTCACCTGAATACACCGTGGTCGCAAGCTTACCACTCTGGTAGCCTGTTTCCCGTCTCGCGAACGGACAATGGCTTTTTCATTTTAACCGAGAAAAAACATTTACCTTAGTGAACTGGGAATTGACTACCCTTGATAGAAAGTCATGTGCCTGGCCTAGCTGGATTCGAACGGTCGGGGGATTTCGCCCGACCTATATATGCTAAATAGTGTATTCGAAATGTTCGGCCCCGGCCGTTACGAATTGACGGGCCCTGATCTGTGCGCCTGTTTGGCATAATAGGGGTCTGGAAAGTAAGCCAAAAAGCTTACGGAACGTCGTAAAAAATCGACATTCGGCACGTAGAATTTTGAAACATCGACACTGGAACCCCCCTTCCAGACCCCTCATAGTGATAATGGTTCACATAGTATACGAACTATAGCTAGCTCCGTCACATAGGCCATACCATATGGCTGTCATACGCGCTGGTGCCCGTATTAGCCGGGCTTCAGTATTTGAATGCGCTTTCCCTCTTTGTCCATGTGAACGAAACCTGTGCCCCGCCAAAATACTGACCTTATGACAAATCTCAAATATGCACACAACACTGACGTTCGTTCATGGGTATAGGCGCACTTATGTACGTCTTAGAAGCGCCTTAGAGCTGGGATAATTGGCCTTGTGTTATTAGGACCAACCAGTGTTTCAGCATATTATTGATGATAGCCCCGGGAGGAATTTGACAGGATAAAGATTAGGAATTTAAAAAAGTGTGATATTTAGCCCCTGTTGCTGATATAAATGAATGCAGGCACACTGTGGCCAGTGTGGGAAACTCGTATGTACAGGTTCGAATCTAGACCCAACGGAGCGGATCTCCTGAGGCTACCCACTAACGTACGCCTTTAGACTACAATAAACCATTTCGGGAGCTCAACCGGCCGTTTCGTAGCTCGATCGGGCCGGGCGCTTTGTGCGGGCGACCCGCGCTCGCTCGTCCGCAAAGTCTATATTCGGTGGTGTGGGGAAAACCCAACGGGGATTTTCCCATGATTCGTGTATAGTGCCTCATTCTCCGGCAGAGGGCCAGGCTCCCGCTGTTGACTATCTAACGGAGCTTGCGGAGCGCCGCCCAGCGGTGAGCTTGAAAGGCCAAGACGGCTGATTTTTCGTGCAGGTTCCTTCGCATAAGCCATTATTTTGAATAGAATTATTATCCATGGCCAAATTGTTCTTGTTCTTCTGTCACGATGGCCCAACGTAAGTAGATGTACAGATCAGGTACAATGAACTGAGCGCTGAACATTGTACTTGCAACAGTCGTAAGTAGCACATTGTCATTGCCACAGTCTTACGTCAGTTACGATGCAGCTTTCAAGTTGAATTATCTCACAACTTGTTTATTTGTAGGATGTTATGATGCCATAAATTATTTTGGCAACATCGGTAATTTTCGTAATTTTACTCCACCCTCCCCGCTGTTTTGCCACGCTCAATTGAGATCGGCAAAAGGCCCTATTTAAAGCCGTATCCTGACTTGTGACTTAAACCCGGAAAGTGGAACCTCTAACTTCCTAATATAAGCCGCAGCTTTATGGTACAAAGATTACAATTGCAGTGTATATAGGTGGTAGTAAAGTTGTGTTGTCATATTGTACTCATTTATTTTTTGTTTCAGGTTGCTTCTATAGAACTTGGAAATAGATCCAGTAGATTGCACATTCAAGCAAATAGATAATTGATGAAAGCAATCTACAATCATATGAATTTTTAAGCTGAAAAGTATGAATCCCAGTGTATATTTTTGAAGAAGTTTGATAATCTGAGAACGCATCATGTCTCATAGTAAGTTAACCACAGACTTTTCACATTCATCTGGAACAATGGTTCAAGTTGACGCCCACACTTACCAACTGATGATGGCTCAGTTGAAGAAATATGAAACCAAGCTGCGAGCTTATAGTCATTTGCCAAACCTTTTGCACGAAAAGGAGAAGGAACTTGAGAGATCAAAAGATCGGTTAAGACAGTTAGAACCTGCTTACATGCAATTGCACCATCAATTTGCAAACACCATTCGACTCCAGACAATGGAACAGGCTCACAAGCCCAAAAATGTGATGCAGACAGATAGCTCTGCTTCAGACAAGGACGAAGTTATTCATTTAAGGGGTCGCGGTATGCCTCCACCATGTGACTCTGGTCCAAAACTGAAAGAGCGCAGTGCATCGGAAGTCCAGTCTCCTTTTGGTGACCGGAGCAAGATATTTACGGATGACTGCACAACTATGACAACTAGTTTGCCTCGATGGGATGGGAGTCCAAGAAAGCGTCCATCCCAACCTGTGTTTGGAAAGAGTCAAATGTCTGACAATGGTTCATCAGTAAAATCGGTGTCCAGCGTTCCTGACATAAAGAAGATGCAAGCAATACATCCACCTGGACCTTCGATGGAAGTGTTTGACAGGGTTGTGGAGAAGAACGTTGAACTCCAGAGTAAATTACAGAAAATAGAGAGATCATTACCAATTGATATCTCAAAATTTTTGGTAAGATGCACTTTAATATTGGATTTGATAGATGATAGACTCCCAAGAAATCACAAGTAAATGGGCTTCAAATGAGGACCGCTGAGCATCCTGGCTTCAGCCAAAAAGTTCTTTGGTCCTTTGGAAGCGCCTGAACTTGAAGGAGTGCATCTGGTAACTATGGTTGTATGTGCAACTGGTCAATATTTTCTGAAGAAGGGGTCATTTTTGTGGGTCAACAATAATGGTCCCTCTAAGGATAATAAGGACCTCCTGCCATCTTTCATACTGAGCATATGCTGACCGGACAAATGACTCCGACAGGTCTCACACATGAGCCTTATGCTACCACCATGTTAATTAACTTTCATTGAGCTACATGGCTTAATTGGATCACCATGTCTTGATAAGTGATGGATGCTGAAATAGCATTGATCTGGATAATACTCCATTCTTTTGATCAGATGTAACAATGAAACATATTCTTTTAGAATTTAGAAATGTCCTTTAATTTAAACATTCGTTTGAAGAATTGTTAATATAAATTAATCCATTATTACAAAAAGTAGGCAGCTTGAAAGTTGCAGTGGTGTGATTATCTTGTTACATATGTAGTCTGCTCAGCCTTATTTACTGCCTATATCAACATCTGTGGTTGTTCTTTGCAGACCATCAAGGAATATGAAGAAGTGATCAGCAACTTGCGTCAAGAACTTAGTCGAATTAAGATCGCAAATGAGGAGCTTTCTGTTTTGAGCTTTGCCCAAGACAGCGGAAGCGAAGAGAGCATCGCTCAAAAATGTGCTGATCTTATACGAAAGGTAACTTCAGACGTATGGCTGAAGTTGAACATCCCAGACATGAAGAGATCATTTTTGCATGCTCTGTATATTAAATCTGGATATTGTTCTTCGGATATATTGTGAATCTTAACTGGTGTGCCACTGTGACCGGGCATACCAGTGCCAGCTCAGGGTGTTTGCCTCGGTAATGATAGACCTTCTTCGCAAAATAGTAGGGGCTTAACCCCGGAGACACGGATCCACTCTTCCTTCCTTCTCCCACTGACGCGATATGACCAAAAGTGGTTAAAGCGTCCTGAATATACAACCAACCTGTGATGATAACCCCTATATATACCTTGTACATGGCATTGTGGCTTCTCATTGCTGGCTGGCGATATCGGTAGCTATATGCAACGTATGTCAAGGAAATGTGTCTTTAACCTAGGTGACCAGACTGGAGAAAACGATTTGCTCCAAGAATGCGCTAATAGAATCTTACGGGTCTGAATATGAGAAGCTGAGAAAACAATTCCTTGATCTGCAAGAGCAACTCTCGAAGAAGGGTGTGTCGGAAGTAGAACCGTCATTTCTTCAACCTCTAGATGGCATGGACACAACAGTAGGCGCTACAGGCTCGGTAAGAATGTTTATATTATCGCTCATGTCATGAATTATAACTTAACACTATTTTGTTTATTGCATATTGCCAGGTATCATAACATTAACCACGTTTAGCAAACAAGTTAAACCTGTGATCGTAGGACTTTTAAGTTTCTGCTTTATTGCCCCATTGCCCACCTATTGTTCACATAAGATTGGTATCCATTGGGTACATCGTTATAGCGGAACCGAGCGAAACCGAGCAAAACCGGGTGAAAAGTAGCGGAACCGGGCGCAAATTACCAGTTAGACCAGGTGCAGGAAGTTCAGTTTTGCTTAAAAGTACACTTATCAATGCTTCTGTTATATTCGTATAATATTTACGTAGAAATGTGAAGGTATTGTCTAGTACCAGAAGGATTTGTCTCCGAGTGCTGAGCCTAGTGCCAGGCCGCCATTTTGGTTGTTGTCGTAGTAAGACTCTTAGAGTCACCACTTGGCGGCGCCACCGGCGCCGACTAAACCCTGTACATTGACGAGCGTTTTTTGCCAAATAATAAATTGTTCCACTTGTTATTTTCTTGCATTAGTCGTTTTTGATTTTGGGGAATATATTCTTCTGCCCCACCCACAACTTGATCACGGGCGTCAATGTACACGGTTTTCACCAGGTTTCGCTCGGTTCCGCTATAACGATGTACCGGTATCCATATAATAGAAAAAGGTCACGTTATCCGAGTCCTGGGCATTGAGATGGGTCTTCTCTCATTACAGGTTTCTGCCGCGCAAATGTCGCAAGAACTTACTCAGCTTCGCTTTGAATTGGAACAGCAGAAGCAAGAGAAGGAATTACTTCACCAGAAATGTGATGTGAGAAATATTTTACTGTGCATTTGGATGTGACTCGAGGGGGGATCGTGCGGTGCGTCAGTTTCGATTGCGTATGGATGTGGCTCGAGCGGGGATCGTTGAGTGCGACAGCTCCGATTGCGTATGGATGTGGCTCGAGCGGGGATCGTTGAGTGCGACAGCTCCGATTGTGTATGGATGTGGCTCGAGCGGGGATCGTTGAGTGCGACAGCTCCGATTGTGTATGGATGTGGCTCGAGGGGGGATCGTTGAGTGCGACAGCTCCGATTGTGTATGGATGTGGCTCGAGGGGGGATCGTTGAGTGCGACAGCTCCGATTGTGTATGGGTGCGGCTCGAGGGGGGATCGTTGGGTGCGACAGCTCCGATTTTGTATGGGTGCGGCTCGAGGGGGGATCGTTGGGTGCGACAGCTCCGATTGTGTATGGGTGTGGCTCGAGGGGGGATTGTTGGGTGCGACAGCTCCGATTGTGTATGGGTGTGGCTCGAGGGGGGATCGTTGGGTGCGACAGCTCCGATTGTGTATGGATGTGGCTCGAGGGGGATCGTGCGGTGCGACAGCTCCGATTGTGTATGAATGTGGCTCGAGGGGGGATCGTTGAGTGCGACAGCTCCGATTGTGTATGGGTGCGGCTCGAGGGGGGATCGTTGAGTGCGACAGCTCCGATTGTGTATGAGTGCGGCTCGAGGGGGATCGTGCGGTGCGACAGCTCCGATTGTGTATGAATGTGGCTCGAGGGGGGATCGTTGAGTGCGACAGCTCCGATTGTGTATGGGTGCGGCTCGAGGGGGGATCGTTGAGTGCGACAGCTCCGATTGTGTATGGATGTGGCTCGAGGGGGGATCGTTGAGTGCGACAGCTCCGATTGTGTATGGGTGCGGCTCGAGGGGGGATCGTTGAGTGCGACAGCTCCGATTGTGTATGGGTGTGGCTCGAGGGGGGATCGTTGAGTGCGACAGCTCCGATTTTGTATGGGTGTGGCTCGAGAGGGGATCGTTGGGTGCGACAGCTCCGATTGTGTATGGGTGTGGCTCGAGGGGGGATCGTTGAGTGCGACAGCTCCGATTGTGTATGGGTGTGGCTCGAGAGGGGATCGTTGGGTGCGACAGCTCCGATTGTGTATGGGTGTGGCTCGAGGGGGGATCGTTGAGTGCGACAGCTCCGATTGTGTATGGGTGTGGCTCGAGGGGGGATCGTTGAGTGCGACAGCTCCGATTGTGTATGGGTGTGGCTCGAGGGGGGATCGTTGGGTGCGACAGCTCCGATTGTGTATGGATGTGGCTCGAGGGGGATCGTGCGGTGCGACAGCTCCGATTGTGTATGAATGTGGCTCGAGGGGGGATCGTTGAGTGCGACAGCTCCGATTGTGTATGGGTGTGGCTCGAGGGGGGATCGTTGAGTGCGACAGCTCCGATTGTGTATGGATGTGGCTCGAGGGGGGATCGTTGAGTGCGACAGCTCCGATTGTGTATGGGTGCGGCTCGAGGGGGGATCGTTGAGTGTGACAGCTCCGATTGTGTATGGGTGTGGCTCGAGGGGGGATCGTTGAGTGCGACAGCTCCGATTGTGTATGGGTGTGGCTCGAGGGGTGATCGTTGGGTGCGACAGCTCCGATTGTGTATGGGTGTGGCTCGAGGGGGGATCGTTGAGTGCGACAGCTCCGATTGTGTATGGGTGCGGCTCGAGGGGGGATCGTTGGGGGCGACAGCAACCGGTGGTGACACATGCAACGCCACGTCATTGTCGAGCGAGGTTTCTTGGCCCAGTTTATCGTTCTGTCTAAATACCGTTAGCTGCTATGCATACCGAATATCGGCGAAGGATGCTTGCATGCCGTAATCTACGTCATACCTCGACTAAATGTTCTCTATATCGCTATATAGGCATCGGCTTTGTGTAAATTCCGTGCACAGTTGGATTGTGGAATAAAGTCCATTACTCTGCTTTTGTCGACAGGAAATGACTAAAGCCGTGCAGACGATGATGTTGAACCGATCGCAACTGGATCAGTATCCAGAGACCATGAACGAGCTGCGTCGGGAACACAAGCGGATGCGGGAAGAAATCCAGCTGCTGAAACACACCATTAAACAATACAAGGATGAGAAGGGGATCCTCACTGCTCAGGTGGGTCAGCAGTGCCCTCCGGCTCATACTCATACTCTCCCTTCTGCATATATAACTTTCGCATCGTTCCTCCGTAGGTTGATGGCAAGCATTTAGTTCCACCGTTTCATCTCCTGCTGTAAATTGTGTGTATATATCGTATGATGTGACAAACCATTAGATTAAAGTGAACTGCACTTGTGTGACCTCCTGTGGTATCGTTGACGCCGATATAGCCAATGTAACATAAGTATACAGGTAGATGTTATGCAAACATCATATCATATAGGAGTATGTACATGCATGTACATTAGTTGTGGATAGCGGGGCTTATCTAGAGTGTCTTTGCTTTACCTGTCTCACATTTATCACTTCGTAAATATCCGCCATATTGCAAAATCGCAGGACTGACGCATATAAATCTGGAAAGTATACTTTGGTGTTACCTTCAATATCTCTATACAAATGATGCTATGCGAACTAATATATGAATTACGTCAAAACAAACATCAGTAGCGTCGTGTTGTGATGATGCCATTTTGAAAGGAAGAAAAATGCTCAGTAGGTAGGCGTTACATTAACGGAAATCCAGGTAGAATGTAAACGCCTGGTAAAGCCGAGGGTCGGCCGACATGGCCGACAGCCAAAAGACACTTCATGCTGTTGGCGAGGCAAGTTGGTCGTGCTTATAACATGGTGATATGTGGATGTCTCTTGACCTTGTTAGTGACACGCAATCGGTATTATGATGGGGTCGAGTAGCGTTTGACCGTATGTATAGTTTGCATGAGATCTGATGTGGTAGGTCTTACGTCAGCATTTGATGGATGCCCCATGGAGTGTTGGGTTGATCCGCGTAACTAGGAGTGCTCATACCCGACTGTAAATAGAGACTATAACGTTACTAGAATCGAACAGTTTATAAGCAATTGTTGGTGCACATACTGGACACATACTGCACCTTCTTACACCACCCTACACGTATTACATGAGGACATGAGGCCGGACACATACTGCACCTTCTTACACCCTCCTACACGTATTACATGAGGACATGAGGCCGGACACATACTGCGCCTTCTTACACCCCCCTACACGTATTACATGAGGACATGAGGCCGGACACATACTGCACCTTCTTACAGCCTCCTACACGTATTACATGAGGACATGAGGCCGGACACATACTGCACCTTCTTACACCCTCCTACACACATTACATGAGGACATGAGGCCGGACACATACTGCGCCTTCTTACACCCTCCTACACACATTACAGGAGGACATGAGCCCGAACACATACTGCACCTTCTTACACCCTCCTACACGTATTACATGAGGACATGAGGCCGGACACATACTGCACCTTCTTACACCCTCCTACACGTATTACATGAGGACATGAGCCCGAACACATACTGCACCTTCTTACACCCTCCTACACACATTACATGAGGACATGAGGCCGGACACATACTGCACCTTCTTACACCCTCCTACACGTATTACATGAGGACATGAGCCCGGACACATACTGCACCTTCTTACACCCTCCTACACACATTACATGAGGACATGAGGCCGGACACATACTGCACCTTCTTACACCCTCCTACACACATTACATGAGGACATGAGGCCGGACACATACTGCACCTTCTTACACCCTCCTACACACATTACATGAGGACATGAGGCCGGACACATACTGCACCTTCTTACACCCTCCTACACGTATTACATGAGGACATGAGCCCGAACACATACTGCACCTTCTTACACCCTCCTACACACATTACATGAGGACATGAGGCCGGACACATACTGCACCTTCTTACACCCTCCTACACGTATTACATGAGGACATGAGCCCGAACACATACTGCACCTTCTTACACCCTCCTACACACATTACATGAGGACATGAGGCCGGACACATACTGCACCTTCTTACACCCTCCTACACGTATTACAGGAGGACATGAGCCCGAACACATACTGCACCTTCTTACACCCTCCTACACGTATTACATGAGGACATGAGGCCGGACACATACTGCACCTTCTTACACCCTCCTACACGTATTACATGAGGACATGAGCCCGGACACATACTGCACCTTCTTACACCCTCCTACACACATTACATATGGCACCTTCTTACACCCTCCTACACACATTACATGAGGACATGAGGCCGGACACATACTGCACCTTCTTACACCCTCCTACACGTATTACATGAGGACATGAGCCCGGACACATACTGCACCTTCTTACACCCTCCTACACACATTACATGAGGACATGAGGCCGGACACATACTGCACCTTCTTACACCCTCCTACACACATTACATGAGGACATGAGGCCGGACACATACTGCACCTTCTTACACCCTCCTACACGTATTACATGAGGACTTGAGGCTGGACACATACTGCACCTTCTTACACCCTCCTACACGTATTACATGAGGACATGGGGCCGGACACATACTGCACCTTCTTACACCCTCCTACACGTATTACATGAGGACATGGGGCCGGACACATACTGCACCTTCTTACACCCTCCTACACGTATTACATGAGGACATGAGGCTGAACACATACTGCACCTTCTTACACCCTCCTACACACATTACATGAGGACATGGGGCCGGACACATACTGCACCTTCTTACACCCTCCTACACGTATTACATGAGGACATGAGGCTGAACACATACTGCACCTTCTTACACCCTCCTACACACATTACATGAGGACATGAGCCCGGACACATACTGCACCTTCTTACACCCTCCTACACGTATTACATGAGGACATGGGGCCGGACACATACTGCACCTTCTTACACCCTCCTACACACATTACATGAGGACATGAGCCCGGACACATACTGCACCTTCTTACACCCTCCTACACACATTACATGAGGACATGAGGCCGGACACATACTGCACCTTCTTACACCCTCCTACACGTATTACATGAGGACTTGAGGCTGGACACATACTGCACCTTCTTACACCCTCCTACACGTATTACATGAGGACATGGGGCCGGACACATACTGCACCTTCTTACACCCTCCTACACGTATTACATGAGGACATGGGGCCGGACACATACTGCACCTTCTTACACCCTCCTACACGTATTACATGAGGACATGAGGCTGAACACATACTGCACCTTCTTACACCCTCCTACACACATTACATGAGGACATAAGGCCGGACACCTACTGCACCTTCTTACACCCTCCTACACACATTACATGAGGACATGAGGCCGGACACATACTGCACCTTCTTACACCCTCCTACACACATTACATGAGGCCAGACACATACTGCACCTTCTTACACCCTCCTACACACATTACATGAGGACATGAGGCCGGACACATACTGCACCTTCTTACACCCTCCTACACACATCACATGAGGACATAAGGCCGGACACCTACTGCACCTTCTTACACCCTCCTACACACATTACATGAGGACATGAGGCCGGACACATACTGCACCTTCTTACACCCTCCTACACACATTACATGAGGACATGAGGCCGGACACATACTGCACCTTCCTACACCCTCCTACACGTATTACATGAGGACATGAGGCCGGACACATACTGCGCCTTCTTACACCCTCCTACACACATTACATGAGTACATGAGCCCGGACACATACTGCGCCTTCTTACACCCTCCTACACACATTACATGAGGACATGAGGCCGGACACATACTGCGCCTTCTTACACCCTCCTACACACATTACATGAGTACATGAGCCCGGACACATACTGCACCTTCTTACACCCTCCTACACGTATTACATGAGGACATGAGGCCGGACACATACTGCACCTTCTTACAGCCTCCTACACACATTACATGAGGACATGAGCCCGGACACATACTGCGCCTTCTTACACCCTCCTACACGTATTACATGAGGACATGAGGCCGGACACATACTGCACCTTCTTACACCCTCCTACACACATTACATGAGGACATGAGCCCGGACACATACTGCGCCTTCTTACACCCTCCTACACACATTACATGAGGACTTGAGCCCGGACACATACTGCACCTTCTTACAGCCTCCTACACACATTACATGAGGACATGAGCCCGGACACATACTGCACCTTCTTACACCCTCCTACACGTATTACATGAGGACATGAGGCCGGACACATACTGCACCTTCTTACACCCTCCTACACACATTACATGAGGACATGAGGCCGGACACATACTGCACCTTCTTACACCCTCCTACACACATTACATGAGGACATGAGCCCGGACACATACTGCACCTTCTTACACCCTCCTACACGCATTACATGAGGACATGAGGCCGGACACATACTGCACCTTCTTACACCCTCCTACACACATTACATGAGGACATGAGGCCGGACACATACTGCACCTTCTTACACCCTCCTACACGTATTACATGAGGACTTGAGGCTGGACACATACTGCACCTTCTTACACCCTCCTACACGCATTACATGAGGACATGAGGCCGGACACATACTGCACCTTCTTACACCCTCCTACACGTATTACATGAGGACATGAGCCCGGACACATACTGCACCTTCTTACACCCTTCTACACACATTACATATGGCACCTTCTTACACCCTCCTACATGTATTACATGAGGACATGAGGCTGGACACATACTGCACCTTCTTACACCCTCCTACACGTATTACATGAGGACATGAGGCCGGACACATACTGCACCTTCTTACACCCTCCTACACACATTACATGAGGACATGAGGCCGGACACATACTGCACCTTCTTACACCCTCCTACACGTATTACATGAGGACATGAGGCCGGACACATACTGCACCTTCTTACACCCTCCTACACGTATTACATGAGGACATGAGGCCGGACACATACTGCGCCTTCTTACACCCTCCTACACACATTACATGAGGACATGAGCCCGGACACATACTGCACCTTCTTACACCCTTCTACACACATTACATGAGGACATGAGGCCGGACACATACTGCGCCTTCTTACACCCTCCTACACGCATTACATGAGGACATGAGGCCGGACACATACTGCGCCTTCTTACACCCTCCTACACGCATTACATGAGGACATGAGGCCGGACACATACTGCGCCTTCTTACACCCTCCTACACACATTACATGAGGACATGAGCCCGGACACATACTGCACCTTCTTACACCCTCCTACACACATTACATGAGGACATGTGGCCGGACACATACTGCACCTTCTTACACCCTCCTACACGCATTACATGAGGCCGGACACATACTGCGCCTTCTTACACCCTCCTACACGTATTACATGAGGACATGAGGCCAGACACATACTGCACCTTCTTACACCCTCCCACACGTATTACATGAGGACTTGAGGCTGGACACATACTGCACCTTCTTACACCCTCCTACACGTATTACATGAGGACATGAGCCCGGACACATACTGCACCTTCTTACACCCTCCTACACACATTACATGAGGACATGAGGCCGGACACATACTGCACCTTCTTACACCATCCTACACACATTACATGAGAACATGAGGCCGGACACATACTGCACCTTCTTACACCCTCCTACACACATTACATGAGGACATGAGGCCGGACACATACTGCACCTTCTTACACCCTCCTACACACATTACATGAGAACATGAGGCCGGACACATACTGCACCTTCTTACACCCTCCTACACACATTACATGAGGACATGAGGCCGGACACATACTGCACCTTCTTACACCCTCCCACACGTATTACATGAGGACTTGAGGCTGGACACATACTGCACCTTCTTACACCCTCCTACACACATTACATGAGGACATGAGCCCGGACACATACTGCACCTTCTTACACCCTCCCACACGTATTACATGAGGACATGAGCCCGGACACATACTGCACCTTCTTACACCCTCCCACACGTATTACATGAGGACATGAGCCCGGACACATACTGCACCTTCTTACACCCTTCTACACACATTACATATGGCACCTTCTTACACCCTCCTACACGTATTACATGAGGACATGAGGCTGAACACATACTGCACCTTCTTACACCCTCCTACACACATTACATGAGGACATGAGGCCGGACACATACTGCACCTTCTTACACCCTCCTACACACATTACATGAGGACATGAGGCCGGACACATACTGCACCTTCTTACACCCTCCCACACGTATTACATGAGGACATGAGCCCGGACACATACTGCACCTTCTTACACCCTTCTACACACATTACATATGGCACCTTCTTACACCCTCCTACACGTATTACATGAGGACATGAGGCTGAACACATACTGCGCCTTCTTACACCCTCCTACACGTATTACATGAGGACATGAGCCCGGACACATACTGCACCTTCTTACACCCTCCTACACACATTACATGAGGACATGAGCCCGGACACATACTGCACCTTCTTACACCCTCCTACACACATTACATGAGGACATGAGGCCGGACACATACTGCACCTTCTTACACCCTCCTACACGTATTACATGAGGACATGAGGCCGGACACATACTGCACCTTCTTACACCCTCCTACACGTATTACATGAGGACATGAGCCCGGACACATACTGCACCTTCTTACACCCTCCTACACACATTACATGAGGACATGAGGCCAGACACATACTGCACCTTCTTACACCCTCCCACACGTATTACATGAGGACATGAGCCCGGACACATACTGCACCTTCTTACACCCTCCTACACGTATTACATATGGCACCTTCTTACACCCTCCTACACGTATTACATGAGGACATGAGGCCAGACACATACTGCACCTTCTTACACCCTTCTACACACATTACATGAGGACATGAGGCCAGACACATACTGCACCTTCTTACACCCTCCCACACGTATTACATGAGGACATGAGCCCGGACACATACTGCACCTTCTTACACCCTCCTACACGTATTACATATGGCACCTTCTTACACCCTCCTACACGTATTACATGAGGACATGAGGCCAGACACATACTGCACCTTCTTACACCCTCCCACACGTATTACATGAGGACATGAGCCCGGACACATACTGCACCTTCTTACACCCTCCTACACGTATTACATATGGCACCTTCTTACACCCTCCTACACGTATTACATGAGGACATGAGGCCAGACACATACTGCACCTTCTTACACCCTCCCACACGTATTACATGAGGACATGAGCCCGGACACATACTGCACCTTCTTACACCCTTCTACACACATTACATATGGCACCTTCTTACACCCTCCTACACGTATTACATGAGGACATGAGGCTGAACACATACTGCACCTTCTTACACCCTCCTACAAACATTACATGAGGACATGAGCCCGGACACATACTGCACCTTCTTACACCCTCCTACACACATTACATGAGGACATGAGCCCGGACACATACTGCACCTTCTTACACCCTCCTACACGTATTACATGAGGACATGAGGCCAGACACATACTGCACCTTCTTACACCCTCCCACACGTATTACATGAGGACATGAGCCCGGACACATACTGCACCTTCTTACACCCTTCTACACACATTACATATGGCACCTTCTTACACCCTCCTACACGTATTACATGAGGACATGAGGCTGAACACATACTGCGCCTTCTTACACCCTCCTACACGTATTACATGAGGACATGAGGCCGGACACATACTGCACCTTCTTACACCCTCCTACACACATTACATGAGGACATGAGGCCGGACACATACTGCACCTTCTTACACCCTCCTACACACATTACATGAGGACATGAGGCCGGACACATACTGCACCTTCTTACACCCTCCCACACGTATTACATGAGGACATGAGGCCGGACACATACTGCACCTTCTTACACCCTCCTACACACATTACATGAGGACATGAGGCCGGACACATACTGCACCTTCTTACACCCTCCTACACACATTACATGAGGACATGAGGCCGGACACATACTGCACCTTCTTACACCCTCCTACACACATTACATGAGGACATGAGGCCGGACACATACTGCACCTTCTTACACCCTCCTACACACATTACATGAGGACATGAGGCCGGACACATACTGCACCTTCTTACACCCTCCTACACGTATTACATGAGGACATGAGCCCGGACACATACTGCACCTTCTTACACCCTCCTACACACATTACATGAGGCCGGACACATACTGCACCTTCTTACACCCTCCTACACACATTACATATGGCACCTTCTTACACCTTTGACGCATCCAAGCAAGTCGAATGACACACAGTACCACTCACAGTTGACGCTCACATGTTACTTACTGCATTACGGCAACCGGTCGCAGTAATACAGCGTTCTCTTGTGGTGTTATCTTATCGATACGCCCAACCTAGTTTTTGCCCTACGAAGATAGCCTTGTTAGTACGGTGTAAGTATATGCATAACTTAATACCGAGGCTGTCAGTTCCTCAGTACTGGTTCGTTGTATTCTTCTTGCATCGAGAGGCATACATTAACGGCCCCCCGAGAGTGTTGTTACTACGTGATAGATCTGGAAATATCTACCTTGAGACATACTAAGAAACCAGATCGTGTTTTTTTTCGGATTTTGACAATTTAAGGATTTTTTTTTCCCTCGCGATGTTAAACTTGTACTGGATGGGAGTTCCAAAGTGCGCTAAATTTTACAAGTGGTTGTGACGGACATCTTAGACCAACAATACGTCATATGTGCTCTTATCTAAAAAATATCGTCTCATGAGGTCTTTATCACACGTTGTTTTCTCACACGCAGGTAAATATATTCCAAGAGGACTTCAACAATGAACGCAAAGAGAAGATAGCATTGCAGAAAAAGTCGGAGGATACTATCAAGCAACTACAGCAGCAGGTACGTCTTCCGTACAGAGTGGGTTTCTCATTTAGGAACCTGATTTAACAGTGGTACATGAGCTGTCTTATACGTTGCCTGTAAATTACCACGACTATAATGGTACGATTGGTACCAGCCAGCATTTTATTATGGGACGCTGCCAAGCATGAATGACGAACATAAATGATTTGTTGGTGCTGCAGGTGGCGCCATTGCGACAAATGGATCAACCGAAAGTTTCTCCGAAAAAGGCGTCCATGGATTCAGGCTTCATCCCTTCAGGCGGGAGCTATGACACTGGCTCTCCAGGCGTGAGCTATAACACTGGCTCTCCAGGCGTGAGCTATAACACTGGCTCTTCGGACTCTGGCTTCGACAGACACAGCTACCCTCAGGTTGATGGCTGTGAGGGCGGAGGGTCAACGGGCGAGGCCCAGACATCCAGCGGCTGCCCCTACCAGTGTGAAAGATGCTTAACCGATTTCAAGCACAGAAAGGATTACGAAACCCACGTTCAGAGGTGCAATCTTGAGGATTAAGGAAGATGAGCAATTCGGAAGCGATAGCGGCCGATCGTGAAGACCATTTGAGAGAGTTTCAGGTTTTCAACTGTGAAACTAAAGTTCGCTACGCTCCACTCGTAGTTACATAGTATAGTCACACCTTACATAACTTAGATGGTGTTAGTGATATTCATTGTCATATGACGCGTGGGTTGACAAATGTGTGCACCCAGACGCAGACCTAACCATATGATATGAAATGTCATATCATATGGGGGACGCTGTTGAAGCTGGTGCGAGGGGGTGTATTATGTATTTGGAACGTCGGCTCCTGACGATACGATGGATTACTAAAGTCAAATTCATAAATGCCGCGGAGTCCCGTTTCCGCCCACATTTTCAAAAAAAATTGCGCGATCGCTCTGAAAGTGACTGACGTCAGTAAGCAAACACAATCAGTTTTAATGATACCAAATTACGTTTGTACTGAAACGTAATGTTGAAGCTCCATTGACCACAAACGTCTGCCTCTTAATAAGCTAAAAGGAGGAGCACGTGCTTGTTATGACTTGTACTGTATCCATTGTCTCAATTGCATCCAATGGCAATCATTGCCAGGCAACGCTTCGCGCACGCTCCTTGTTTTAGTTTGTTAAATGGCTGACGTTTGTGGTCAATGGAGCTTTATCATATGGCATATTTCTTTGGATAACACAGAAAGAAATAATTTGGAAAGAGAGGAAAGTAAGTCTAAATCTGTTGGGTCTTAGTTCAGTGCAGCCAGTCAGAAAATATCTCAGTGATTACTCCAATATTCCCGAAGATATCGGCCAAAAGGAGTGTGAACGGCATTAATGAATTTGAGTTTAGGCTGGGTGTCGGGATATATTGTACCTTTGGGTTTAATTTGACTTGTGTATTCTTATATTGCCGAATTTATTTTCATACATTCATTGATTGTCACTTAAAATCTTGTTTTCTTTGAGGGAATGTGTACGTCCATGTTGCACGTATCACCCCAAACATGAAGGAGCAACTGGAGGGAGTGTGTAGTGCATGGTTATGTCGACCATCGGGTCATTTGAATGTTCCCCGAGACGAAAGGTCATTCTATAATGTAAGTGGAGTGTGACCAGAACGAAAGAGAACATTCGAGATTTGAAAGCTTTTTGATCTTTTCGAATGCAGTATTATCTTACATCAATAGCAAATGGGTTTGTATCATAGTTCCATGATTATGAGAAATTAAATACTGGCGTTGTATGCTAGAGGAACCATGCGCTGGTAAGGGGGCTCCTCAACCAATGGGGGCTGACCCCTTGTGCGATCTTCTATGGTAATTTTGATTGGCCGTATAAGGCCTAATGTCTCGCCAGCAATAGCTTTTCTACAGGCTGGTCTAACAAATCGATGCAAACAGGTTTGCATCATGGTTTCATGATGCTATGAAGGGGCAATTAAATACGGGCGTTGCATGCTAAAGGAACCATTCACTGGTAAGGGGACTCTTAAACCAATGGGGTTGTCCTCAACCCATTGTGCGATCTTCTATGGTACATTTTGATTGGCCGTATATCAGCCTAATGCATCGGCACCAATAGCTTTTCGACAGACTGGTCTAACAAATCGTTTACATTTCTTCGCGTTTTTTGCGATACATTATATTCAAGATGGACTAGCGGATGAAGATATATGAATTATATACAGACACTCAACATATCTTAGTGCCAAGGAGAACTCTATTGACGATTGTCTGTTCATGAATATCTCTCCGCGATGGTCTTATTGCGTTCTTGTGAACAGCTGCTCTTCAGCTCATTTTTGAGGGTTTTTTTCGTAATTAGACAACTACAGGTGCGAATGTTTTGTCCTACTCGTCTCCATCGACACGACGCCCAAGCACGAGGGAACACGGACGCCCCAAGTATATCCAGGACACTGTGTAGTCTACACGTACATTATGTTTTTCACCATCCTTCGTGATGTGTTTAGTTTCTGTAATTACGCTACTATTGATTTATATATATGCTTCGTTCATGTAATTGTCTGTAACGTTGTAGTAGTACGTATGTAAGGACCCAACGCGTCATAGGACCGAAAACGTCAGCCCACATGGCCTGCGCCGTCTAGGAGCAAATGTACAGTTTCACACTAAACCTCGATCGCCGTGTCCGTGTCTTCAGTTTCAGATATATCTAAATGCTTTCATAATTAAGAATGGAATATGGGTATATCGCCCCCCCCCCCCACCCCGCCCCCCGGGTCTATCCCGTGGAACCTTATACTCATAGAAACCGTGGATTTACTTCTATTCCTGCGCCCTTATTCGCCAGTTTCAGCCACTATGGTGATTCATTGTCACTTCTTTAGCTCAAGTGGTCTTATTCAAAGACGTCAAAACTTAAAACTGCAAAATACATATTGTGTATACATATATCGTATTGCGTAATAGTTAATATGAATGCTTCTAACCGCCTATATCACGTGTTGCTGTGAATGTATATGTTGCTTTCACATGTTCCCAAGCTCTAGAACTTAGATACGGTTGCAGTACCGGTTAAAGGGGGTTTGGGCGGTTGGAGATCACAGATAACATAGCATGCTCATACCTCCTTTACACCGGCCTCTAGCTGTGTGCTGACAGGTAACAGAGCATCCCTATATATATTGCCATTACACCGGACTCCATTTTCATTATCCAAGCCGAAAAAATGCGTCTGACAACAAGTAATGTTGGGATTTCTTTAAAACCATGGACAATGCTTTTATAGCCGTGCATATATGTCCTTCGCTGGTTAAGTCGGCGATCGAGTTACAAATGTGATAAATCCAAAGAAAGTATAGTGGTGACCGACAGGTCTGCTTTACCGGCATTTGCTGTTCTTACTAACCGTACCTATTCATAATATGAATTTGTAGTTCTTCATAATTTATAATACCCTTCCTTCGCGCTTTCGTATCGTATGTGATTCAGTCGGATGTTTTGACAGTTCACTGGACACCCCATATTGGTTGAACGTGGTATAGTGTTTGACTGTGCCGACATCTCAGAATTATAAACCAATTGGATGTAAGCATTTGGCAAGATGGCAGCATGATATATTATTAATTTGCTTTGGTTTTCTGGAAATAAATAAACAGATAAACTGCAGCGCAGTCTTGGCACATCTTTTATTTACAATGCAGTATCGACACTCACATCTGTTTTAGTCGGAAGGGCTCTGACTAGAGGTATATAATGTGGGGCATCATTTTTTAACATAAATATATCTTGTAACATACCCAAGCTACTCAACTCCTGACATACCACCCACACAAAAATATGTACTATTTAAATTATACTTCTCTTGGTACGAGTATTTTTTTTGTCATGACGGGATGAGGGGAGAGGGGGTGGGCGTGGCGGGGGTCAAAAACAGCGGCACCTTCTAGCTCCTCCAAATTTGTCATTGCTGTAAAGGAAACGCACTTATGATGTCCTGAGTATATTGTCTGATGCATGGCACGAACACAGCCTGAATACTCCCAAAATAAAGAACGTGTCTTGAGTTATTATACTGGTGATTATACTTTTTGTGCACTGTCTTGGTGTCTAATTTTGAAATGTTTAGTGTCGGAATTTGGATGCCAATGTCGGGAGTCGATTTTTCAAATAACGGCAATGTCGCGTGTCGCCATATACCCCTTCCAGTCCCCTATACTTTGTTTGTAAGCTCTAAGGAGTGTTGAACGTACATGCATCTCTCCTTGCACTACCCAATGGAGTGCTGAACGTACATATATCATTTCTTGCTGTACATGTATCATTCCTTGCACTACCCAACGGAGTGCTGGACGTACATGTATCATTTCTTGCACTACCCAACGGAGTGCTGAACGTACATGTATCATTCCTTGCACTGCCCAATGGAGTGCTGAACGTACACGTATCATTTCTTGCACTACCCAACGGAGTGCTGGACGTACATGTATCATTCCTTGCACTGCCCAATGGAGTGCTGAACGTACATGTATCATTTTTTGCACTACCCAACGGAGTGCTGGACGTACATGTATCATTTCTTGCACTACCCAATGGAGTGCTGAACGTACATGTATCATTCCTTGCACTACCCAATGGAGTGCTGAACGTACATGTATCATTCCTTGCACTACCAAATGGAGTTCTGAATGTACATGTATCATTACTTGCACTACTCAATGGAGTGCTGAATGTATATGTATCATTTCTTGCACTGCCCAATGGAGTGCTGAACGTACATGTATCATTGCTTGCGCTACCCCATGGAGTGTTGAACGTACATGTATCACTAATTGCACCTCCAAATGGAGTGCTGAACGTACATGTATCATCACGGAGTATAAAGTTAAACACCCTCCCCCCTCCCCCCACACCCCCACCCCCACACACTGACCTTGAGACACCCACTCCTACCGCCTCCCGAGGCTAATTAGCACAGACCCTGCTTTCGTCTTTCGTTCAGTCCGTGACCTAATTTGTCAGATCAGATCGCCTATTTGTTCTGGACTCCCCTCCACATGGCTCTTTATGATGCCACGTGTGTGCTAGAGTCTGTAGAGGGAAACCAGGCATTGACATTATGGGGATATATTTGTACTAAAGATTTGCGACACAACCGCTCGAGCATTTGATCGAAACCCAATTCCGATCTCTCAGATGGAACCTAGTATGATAAAAACTACGATGATATCCTGCTATAGAAACTGTATGATTTCAAATCTTCAAAGCCTGGTAGAAACAAAACTATTGTGTTGCTATTTCTACCCACAGACCCACATGGACGAGGGAAAATTCGTTCATGATTTAGCCGGCATACGACAAAGGACCAAGTACTACAACTATCAGCAAGGACATTACTAAGGTTGAGGCTACATAATTGTCCCGACCCCACGGCAACACTGGTCTGCCTCTTCCTTTCGGGTTCACATATTAGCGTTACCAAACATACTTGAGTTCACTAGTTTTCAATGCACATGATGATGCAGAGCGCTAGTGGGGGCGGGGGGGGGGCACCCACACTACACGATGAAACGCTTATTGTTTGCTTTCTCGGTTTCGCTTTCAACCTACACGCTAACCCGGAATAGATTTAGCGTCATCTGTAGATCATTCTCCCCTCCTCCATACGCATCACATTGATGTATGTACGTGCATGTCCCAAGGCCATGTACGCCAAGATGACATCAGCTCGCCCTCTCAGCGGGCTTTTCGTATCTTTAGCACGAGGAAACCACTGAGGCACAGGTAGAAGGCTGCAATAACGAACAACATCATATATCCGAGGCCGATCCTACAGTTGACGTGGTTGAAGAGATCGATGACGAGCCCTCCGATTGGGGTGGCGATCACTTGTGGTAAAATCAGGGCCTGGAAGCAGTAAACAGATACGGTATATATAGGGCTATACTGTACCTACAACGTTCCAGGCGTTCTTGGACACAAGTTAAACAAGTCAAACAGCGTTTCCTTTCTGTGGTTCACATGAAACCATATAGAACTATTCTATAATATCTAGCAATAATATCTAGACACACAAACCAGAATACATACAAACAAGCGAAAGCAAATAAACTACCAAATTGAAGCTATATATGTATTGTGATGACGTAATAACCGCACAAAAACCATTAGATGTCGAGGGACCATTTAATTAATGCTGCACACTAAAATATATATACGGATGTTAATTTTACCACAACCATAACTTTACCATATTCGTTAAATTTAGATAAATACATATCAGTGGAATGCTCATGTGTTCATAACTCACGGGCTTATTATAGCTGGGTCATGATAGGAAAAGAAGCTGTCAGATATTTGTTAGGCCCGGGGTTGCTCCATGGTCACGTACACTGGCGGATCCAAGAGGGACTGGTGGGGGGGGGGGGGGGGGGGGTGACGTCTAGCATGTTTGTACCCTACCTGTTTGTACTGAACTTCTGCTTCAAAAAGCATAACCCGACAGGCAACAATCCCCAGTTCTTTCTCAGAGGGCTTAGACGCAGCACCCTGCATGGACAGCATCCATTTGTCGAAAAGGTCATCTAACCCAAATTAGACCCTTTTCAAAGTCCTGGATCCGCCATTGGCATGGTGCGCTCAAGCTCACCTGGGTCCAGACTGCCAAGTCCTTGGCCTTGTCTTTGTCTTCAGCTAGAACATCCATGACGAGGGCGAAATCTACGGCCCCGTAAGCCCCGAACCCTGTCCCTGTAAACCATTGTTTGATGAGTCTTAATTGGGGCATGGTTGAACACGGATTTATTTATTCATGAGAAATAAGGCTTGAATCCATAATAAACAAACAAGCGGCTTGTATACAGATAAATGGGTCTGGTGAACGACTTAGAAGTTTGTGAGCGATGTTAAAACGGTTATCCATCACAATGAATTTACGTCTCGGTATTTATTAGACATATGTATATATACAGTATCTTGCTGAATGTAAAATTCTACTGAAGTAAATTCCAGCATTTTTCTGGCAATTTAACAACGTAGCGGGCGTTCTGTGACACAAGTTAAACAAGTCAAACATCGTTTCTTTCCTGGGATTCACATGAAACAATATAGAACTATTATATAATATCTAGCAATAATATATAGACACACAGACCAGATTTTACATACAAACAAGCGAAAGCAAATAAACTACGAAATTGAACCTATATATGTATTCTGATTAAGTAATAACCGCACAAAAGCCATTACATGTTGAGGGACCATTTAATTAATTAGTGTTTCTATAAATGTTGCTCTCGGTACTCACCAAAGATAAATGAGAATGCTGCTGAGACGTAGAAGGCATTGGGTCCCTTGATGAAGGCGAAAATTAAGGACACCGACGACATAAGGAGAGCTGCAACGAATGAGGCGTCAATGTACAAGTACAACGAACACATTTCTCATAGAATACAATTTCTGTGTCGGTTTTTGCTATGGCGTCACAATTTTAAATGTGAGCGCACATCAAGGACTCCGCTTTTAACTTTAAGGGTGACGTAGGTTGGTTGTATATTCAGGACGCTTTAACCACTTTTGGTCACATCCCGTCTATGGAAGAAGGAAGGGAGAGTGGAGCCATGTCCCCGGGGGTACGTAACCCCCTACTCTTTGCGAAGAAGGACATGGGCTCTTTATACTGCGACCACACAGACATGGCCACAACGGGGCTCGAACCACTGATCCACGTGCCGTTCAGGCTCTCAGGTAGCCAGAGCACTCAAGGCGAGCGC
Source organism: Arenicola marina (assembly GCA_964019135.1). Classification (NCBI taxonomy): domain Eukaryota; kingdom Metazoa; phylum Annelida; class Polychaeta; family Arenicolidae; genus Arenicola; species Arenicola marina. The sequence goes on from OZ025251.1 coordinate 12,119,254, forward strand.
TCTAACCCACTGAGCTATTGAGGCGGCCGTGGGTGACGTAGGACAGCTGCTCAAACTAAACACGACTGGTGTAGCGTTTAATTGCCATCATTAACCACTTCTGGCCGAGGGCGTGACGGACGGGGCGGTTAAACTAAACTATATACTTGCTTACCTGTACACGCTGATCGAGCAAGCAATACCTGGCCTAGGTTATATATTTTTTATATGCCTCTGGCCAACAAGTGCTTAGATTGTTTATTACTTTCGGCACCCGATACAGAAGTAATCCGGTTTGCAAATATCACGTAAGAGACTTCATTCAGTTGGATAAATTCGGATTGTATTTGAATATCATTGTTTTAAGAGTTTAGAAAATAGGAAAAAGGAAACATCGAAAACACAGCCAATTAGCGGTCCAATCAAAGTTAATCATTGGCCCACAAAGAAGATATTCCACCATCGTATCTTCTCTGCGTATAATACTGAGTCCGTCTTACCTGCTGCTAGCACTAAAATCTTCCTCCGACCAGTCTTGTCTGATATCACTCCGCAAATTATGGACCTGCAAGAATAACAATGAATTGTGTGTGACTTGTGTAGAGAAGGCCGCAGTTGTCGGACAGATGCACTGGTTGGTTTGATTATTACATTCCCCTGATGATATAGATATCAGAAAACGTCTTATCCAAAAACTTCTGAGCATCGATCCTGCGGCCATGCCCAGATTTCTTGAATGATGGGTGATTTGAATGATTAACATTTAATGTTAAGTGGGTGAACTGCTTTTCGTTTGACACATTTTATCGCATCGATAAGCCAAACGCAAAATTCGAATTGCTGGCTCGAGGCGGAAAACTAAATCTAAATCATGCATTGACCACAAAGCTCAACAATGCCATATTTTGGCAATTATGAACATGACATATATTTTTAATATGCCATCTCCAACCCAAAGTTCAATGAATTAGCGCTGCCTTACAGCGAGTGCTTACGGTATCAGTGGGACGGCGATTACGCCTGTTTGTCAGGCTTACCCGAGGGCTGCGGTACAAAGCATAGGGACCATCAACAAAGCAACGGCTCTCTGTGGCGACCAACAGTTCGGCAGAGGAATCATATCCGCCAACCAATACTCCAAGAAACTGCAAAGTAAACAATGAATTGACTATTTAACTAGCCCTTGCCCTTGCCCTTAACATATACGAAGGGAAAAGGTCCTGAGTATCTGTACAACCAATGGACGCCGTTCGGTGAACGTTCGCCCTGATCATTACTCACTGCCCTGTTAATATATATGCTACGTAAACTTGACCATCACCCCTTTATTTCTTCGTAGCATATATATATGCATATGACGTTCTGCATGTATAGTGGACAGATATATATATGTTGCCAACGATAACCTAAGTCTGAACTTCAGGTGTTAACTTGTATGGTGTGTTAAATCGATGCAGTAAATCGGTGAGATCATATATTTAAGTTAACACAGACAGACATAGGCCTAATAGAAAATACAGCGGATAGGCCGGATCTAGCATTCCTTCTTTATGATGACCTCGAAATCGGAACAGGTGGACACAAGCATCGTGTCGTTAGGCTCCTATGGTCGACCCTTCCTATACGCCCCAATTTACCCACCAATCACTTCCATACCACGAAACACCGAGTGAACTCTTTGCAATTCACCGCCCCATACTGCAAACTCATTTATAGATCCTTGGGAAATCCCATGGCTAAGCTGCGTAAAGGACGCGGGAACTTGCGGAGGCGCTCGTTTGCCTTAGATATGGGTGTAGGCCGTCTCTACGCGACAGCAGTGACTGTTCGGCAAACGCGAAAACGCCGCCTGGTGCAGACAGGGTGTATAGGCCCTATACTTCCCGGTTACTGGACAAAATTAGGCCTACGTACGGTCGTCGAAACGTTAGATTTGTTTACCAGTTAGTTATGTTTTAAAAAACCTCCGTAAGGCACGTGGTCCTATATATGGCGGGCCATCCTAACATTTATTCTCTAATTCTTGGTATCAAGAAATCAATTCTTGATAAACAATTCAATTCTTGACATCAAGAATACAGAGCGTCATTTCTTGATATCAACAATACAATTCTTGATATCAAGAAATCAATTCTTGATATCAACAATTCAATTGATTTCTTGATGTCAACAATTCAATTGATTTCTTGATGTCAACAATTCAATTGATTTCGTGATGTCAACAATTCAATTGATTTCTTGATATCAAGAATTGAATTGCTGATATCAAAAATTGAATTGTGGATATCAAGAAATCAATTCTTGATATCAATAATTGAATTGTTGATAAAGAATTAGGGAATAAATGTTAGGAAGGCCCGCCATATGGTCCATTGTCCAGAGCATTTCATGATATGTAACAAACGCGCCCCGTAGATCATGCACTGATGATCTTGAGCATTGTGGGGGTGGGGAGGGGGGGGGGGGGGGTGGGCCTGGCAGATTACATGGGGCGCCGGATTGGGGGCCCGAATTGGCGCCCGATGGGGGTGGATTGGGGGCCCGATGGGGGTGGATTGGGGGCCCGGATTGAAGGCTCGGGTTGGGGGCCGGGCTTGGGGGCCCGGCTTGGGGGCCCGGTGGGGGCCAAGATTGGGGGGGGGGGGTGGGTATGGGGCGGATTGCATGGGGCCCCAGATTAGGGTCCGACTTTGGGTGTACGGCCTCGGACAGATGTGTCCCAACTACATTCGAATCTAACTGTTATCTGGTTATATATAGACTTGATGGGTGACTCCAAATTATGTGCTATATGCTACCAACGAATACAAGTTTGGGCCGCTGAACCGCTGAAAGCGATACCGGCCTCCCTGATAACGAAACACGTTACTATCTTTAGACAGAACAGCTCATCACTGGTTTTAATTAGACTTGTGACGGAAGTAATACACGCTGATTTCACTACTTGTTTCCGAGATGGGGAGGGAGGGGGTGGGGGGTGTCAACCTTGCTTTCATTTTTCATCATGCTTCTGCACGTCAAGCATACTTCCGCCGTAATATGCCCTTGGTTTATTGCCTTTTACCTTGTGACGGTAGATATTCCCTGCTGCATCAGGAACCTGGTTATGAACACCCATCGGAAATCATACTCTAGAAGTGGTTCCCAGAAAGCCTTGAACACGCTCAACCACTCTGAAATAATAAAGTCATAAAAAAAAAGGACGGTTATGTAAGGCATAAAATGCAGATTAATATCACTTCAAATACATAGAAAATTCAGCACAAATATTTGCTGCGATAACATGTTTGAATAAAATGAATAACGCCTTATTTTGCTCAAGCAAGAATGAAAGTCTACGGCCACAAATGCTGTACCAATATGCTGCCAAATTTGCTATGCCAGACACTGATTTAGTCTGTAATTGGATTTCGGCAGTCATTCCCTAACTGTACTTTTTTTCTGTAACCCAACCGTTGTTCATAGGGTCGTTATTCAACAATTACAATAAAATAAATGTTTCTTACGGATGGGTTCATGAACCTCTTTGCCTGGTTCCTCTTGTACGGACAATGCGGTGACCAGCGTGCACACCACCATCAAGGCAACCACTGAACCATACACGACAAAAACACCCATTTGCTGCAAGAAATGACCGTGAAATAGTTACATATGAATGGTATGAACAAAACGCGGTTGTTCAACAATATCTGCTAAATGCATGCATCATCACTACGTGTGTCACACAGGGTCGGATCCAGATATGCTGCAATATGGGGGGCCGGTTTCGAGTAATGGCCTAGCTTTTTTATTTTCATGTGTTCAATGGTATAAATGTCGGCCCTAAAAGGGGGGGGGGGCGGGGCCGGGTCGGCTACCCCACTGGATCCGCCCCTGTGACATGTGGCTGGAGCTAGTGTAAAATGAATACCGTTCGCATGTGTTTGCCGGGTAGTCTGAGCGGTTTTAGGTATTTAGTTTGTTTATGTTAATTTTCTGCGGGGTTCCCGGGCATCCGGGCTTTATGTACTTACTACAAAAAAAAATCCCAGAGCCGCTCCACATATGTTTCCAAATAGAATCATGAATCCCATCACACCTGAGTTGAAACCTGTTCGCAAAAGGTAGAAAAATGTGTTAATCTCTGAATAAAATAGATCAAATAAGGGCAATAATGTAATGCAAGTGTTTTACTGACTTTTACTGACGTACCACGCGCTCTCTTGTCAATTAATTAACTGAATCCCAAATACAGATCTAAACACTTACTACCCGGTAACGCTTTAAGTTGTGTCATATGAAGAACGAACGTCTTACGCGGACGGACGTAATACGTTAATTGCGCCAACCATATATTAGAAACATAGGCTACTTGTTCTGTAAAATGCACAAGACGTGATGAGAGGCTACGACTGTAGCCTATACTGCTCAGTGACGGATCTAGGGGGGGGGGGGGGGTGGGTTAGGGGGGGATGTTAAAGTCCCAATGTGATATCTCTCGGCCCGGCCCTCCGTGGACCCCTCCAAGGACCTCCCCCTGTATACGGGGATCAAGGGTCACGAACTGACCCGGAAAGTTTTTTTGGTTCCCGCCATGGTTCGGGCTCGAACCACCGACCTTTCGTTTCCCAGGACGTTCGGAGCCTAACGTCAAACGCGATGCGCCAAAGGGATAATCCCATTGGCGCAGGTTGTGTTTGGTCTATTTATGTCGCACCGGACCGGTACCGAGATACTACACCAAGACTTCAGAGCAACCACCCCCCCCCCCCCCCCCTTGGGAACCTGAACATACACTGTTAAAGTCGGCTTCTCCGGGGTCGGAAATTTTCAGGGAGCAACCCCCACCCCCCCCCCCCCTTGGCAAATTCCTAGATGCGCCCCTGCTGCTATGCATGAGACACACATCAGTTTATTAATGAAGTGTGCGGACCTCGTTTGGAGGCCACCGATTTGTCTGCGATGAGTGCGTTGTATGGGATGGTAAAGCCCACCATGCCCAGTGTGGCCATCAGGAAGAAGATCACGAACAGCGCTGCAAACAGCAAGAAGTAACTTACATAGAATGCAACATATACTATATAGGAACCCATAAAAACCCACATATTAGGCCTAATATCTAATCTGATATTACTCATATAATCTTCATTTCTGATATTTCTCATATAATCTTCTTTTGTGATATTTCTCATATAATCTTCTTTTCTGATATTTCTCATGTAATCTTGTTATCTGATATATCTCATTTATGGTCGAGAGCGGGTGGCGGATTTTTTCAGAATTTTTGGGGGCATCGTGAAGTTCCAATGAGAACCAATTTCGAACCAGGTCACACCCAATATTAATTTCTCCGCCACATTTACATATATGTTATGCATTACAAGCAATATAATACACGCGATAATTCTGCATTTTCACCTATTTTATGGCCTGTTTTGGTTATAATTGGTTATATAGAGCCAATTTTTTTTGCGGGGGCTTCAAAATCTTAAAAAACAAAACATTTTAAAGCATTTTCGAGTCGAGGCCACATTTTTGACACCCCACTTAAACCAAATTTCTGATGAGCACTTTTCACTCTTGACTTGGGACAATGAAATGAGCCTGGGTGAAACATGCCCCAGCTGGTGCCAGGGCGCGAACCTATGACCTGTTCATCTGCTGCTTAGTTGGCGTAGCAACTGAGCCATGGAAAGAGCCAAGTTTTCTGAGGTGTCACTACATTTCTACTCCCCTCTCACGCCGATTTTGTTGTTGTGAACTCCCCTTTGAGCGAGATTTTGGACAGCTAAAACCTCTCCCCTCACCCCCTGCTTTGGACGGCTGACCCCACTTTTCATAAGTTTTCGGCGGGCTGGCCCATCTCACCTTGACCATACATCCTGATCCGCGAAGTCTTAATACAAAGAAAGAAAAATGTTCTGATAAACAGTGGCGGCGCCCAAGTTTAACTACACTGGACATGTTTTTTTTATATGTTAGTAGCCTGGCTGGGTGTGGTCTAAGAGCTGTGAATCCATCCATTCATAATATAAACCAATGTGGGCCAGGCTTTAATTACGCTTAGCGGTGCAATAAACACACCCAGATTGCCCTCGTAGGCTCCGTGTTTCTCTATGATGACGTTGATATGTGGGTTGAAGCCGGGGCCTTGAGGCATATTGCCGTCTCGGTCATCGTAGATCTCGGGCACGGTGGTGTTGTAGCGGGCACAGCGCTGGGCAGCCAGGTCAATGTGGCACTGAAACGCCGCAATGGTGGCCGGTAAATTACAGATCGCACGGTATCGAACGCCTTGTCGCGTCATCGACTCATGTATGGCAGGCCTTATCATGTCATCAACTTATGCATGGCACGCCTTATCATGTCATCAACTCATGTATGGTACGCCTTATCATGTCATCAACTCATGTATGGCACGCCTTATCACGCCATAAATTCATGTATGGCACGCCTTATAATGTCATTAACTCATGTATGGCACGCTTTATCATGTTATCAATTCATGTATGGCACGCCTTATCATGTCATCGACTCATGTATGGCACGCCTTATCACGCCATAAATTCATGTATGGCACGCCTTATAATGTCATTAACTCATGTATGGCACACCTTATCATGTCATCAATTCATGTATGGCACGCCTTATCATGTCATCAATTCATGTATGGCACGCTTTATCACGTCATAAACTTATGTATGGCACGCCTTATCGTGTCATCGACTCATGTATGGCACGCCTTATCACGTCATCAGCCTGTGCTCGATGGCATTGCAATATGCCGCTCATCGTCTTGGAATGTATTTATATAGATGTATATATATATAGATATAGCTATATAAAGACACAGTATATACGTTAAAGGGAACCGCCAGCATGGCCTCTAACGCTGCTTTACCGATTCATATAATACCCAATTGTCTATCCTCCAAATTAGAGAATTTATCGTTCCATCTGTAGCTCACAATAATATTTAGAAGTTACCGCCTGGCGCGATTTCGCCGCCTACCCAGGCGGTAACCCTTTTTGGAGGCGTGTCTGTGATTGACCAATCAGGAGGCGATACTCTAATTTATTCAAACCGGAAATTGCGCCTATTGTGTGAGCAAAACAAGAGCGCGTGATAATCGCCAATATAAATAGCTGCGATTCTAACTCCAATCATAGCATTGTTGTGGAGTCAATCGTCGCAAGACGTATATCAAATTGTTTGGACGGTACTTTTCCATGACAGGCTAAGATCATGTTCTACTGCGCGGCTTGGAACTGCCGCTGTTCATCTGTAAATTGCGGCCCTGATCTCTCTCTCCGCGAATTATAACGTTAGGCGGCGCCATATGAATAGTCACAATATGCGTCACTCCTCTCGGCAAAATGGCGCTCTGCTTGACATTGCTGGGGGCGGGTTGCCTTAATTTTGTTCTCCTTACCAGTCGGTCGAATCGAAGCGTTAACACTCGCCAATTTAATTTTAAGATGTAAACTTTCGGTGCAGATCGCGATTAAATTAGGTTGGACACCCGCTTTAATTAGGTATTGTGCCAGGCATGAGGGGGATGTGAACTGCTGTGTATGGCCCATACCGATGGCCCATACCGACACCTTGTTGTAATCACGATTCAAAGGTTAAGCAATACACGTGCTTTTGTTTTGAATCGCCAAATAATCGGCCTACTGAAGCATTATTCCTCAATAAACTCATATATAAATCTTGTGGCACTAGAGTACTTTTACCCGGGCCAAAACGAACCCGGTCTAAGCATGGGCGCTTGAAACACCAGCGCAATACGGGTGGTCGTCCTTAGTTAGTACCAAAGATATTAGTAGTATCTTTGTTAGTACGCCTGATACAAGGAACCTTGTATCTTGTAGGAACCTTCTATCAAAAACCATTTACGTGTGTATATATGCACCAATGCCTTCACTGTGCAGACAGTATAGAGGTTTACTTGGGGGTCCTTCTCTGACGAACTCACGGGGGATACCCGCGACGCCGGTAAACATCGGACAGGCACACTTCCTAGTTAAGCTAACAGCAATGTTTTCCCTGGACGTATTAGTAGCTTTACACGGACTTCATAAAAGCCCCTCTGGCTTGCGAGGACGGTGTCATCACACGATCAAATAAAATCCTTCGCTTACCTCACTTTCCCCATCGAGTGGTCTTTTGCTGAAGATACAAAATTAAGTAAACCCATTAAATAAATAAAGTATAAATAAGCATATTGAACCTAAGCGCACAGGATATAAACTTAAAAAGTTATAACAATATATAACATATAATAAAATGTACCAAATACAAGAACGACAATGGCACAACAACACAGGGGTGGACCCAGGAAATTGAAAAGGGAGGGTTCCACTGAAAAAGGGGGGTCGGGGGGGGGGGGGGGCCTCAGATGTCCCAAATTTTGCATTGATAAATTGTATTCTTCCTTAAACAGGAGACCTCTCCCTGGATCCGCCCATGCAAAACTTTATCTTGACTGCTTGAGCCTGTAGGAGAGATATATATTTTTTCTTAATATGATTTGTCAGTTAAATTGGTGCCATTTTCATGCAAGTCGCAACAGGCAACAGATGGTTCTGCGTTTTTGGCACGAGACAATCTTGTGTCTCACAGCAAGTCACAGCTATTCTGCTTTATAAGGTCACTCGACTCATTGTTCTAGTTATTTTACCTCTTTATTTTCAGAAGGAGATCTTACATACGTTTATATATAAATACATATATCGGAAACATGGAAGCATTACATGGATGGAGGCTGGCCGGGGTGTACATTGTACCATAATGACGTACACTGGAGTAAGCTTGGAGTAAGTTAAGCCCCTGGCAAAGTCTTGTTCTATTTCAAGTTATATGATTGTTGGATAGATGTACGGGTTTATGTCTCTGGGCTTTTTCCACTCGAGCACAAGTACACATGCATGCTCCATTCGCATGCAGATTGTCTAATCGGTCCAAGGGGCGGAAGCACGTGCTTATCACTCAGGGTGACACTAGCTGCGGACTAACACTAGCTAGCACAGACTGATGTCAGGCCCTCCACGCGCTCAGCCAGTCAGCCCACATTCTTGAAGCTCTTGTTGCGATTTTCTGATAGCCCTGCTCATATGATCCATGGTGGTGGTGGGGTTGGGGGGGGGGGAGGGGGTATGGACAGTCCAATGTTCATTTATCTCACTGTGTCTGTAAGGTCGGGGGGGCGGCACTATTGTACAACAATCTGGTGTTTGCGTGTATGTGTGGGTGTGTTTGTGTGTGTGGGAGGGGGGGGGGGGGGAGGTCCATGTACTATATATATATATCTGAACCAGACATGACATCACCAGACATACGTGCCCCGTGATGCATCGGAGAGCTGACACTTCGGAGGAAAAAATACCCCTACAGAGCGGAGATTTGTCATGTTGCATTAAGCACCCGTGTAGGTCCGTCTGAAGGCCGATATACTGCCAGCTGCCCACGTATGGCCGGACGGTTACCAACTATAACACGTCTCGAATACAAAACGTCGTTTAATATCGAGAATATGGCCAACCTACATCGTTTATATAGCTTTTAAAATGGTTATAAATAACAATATTTGTAAAAAATTACCATTAACTTAATGGTCATGCAAAATTGTGTTTTAGGCTGACTAGGCTAATTGGCATTAATGTATTCTTGGAGATTCGCGATTAGCTGCTGGCATTGGTGGGGGATCGTTATCCGTACAATTCCTGGTTCAACGTGAAGACCCTTTTCCTATTCACCGCGATCCGTTATACAGGGGTGGGTCTAGGAATTTGCAAAGGGATGTACGCAATTTACGGCTTGCTCTGAAAACTTGCGACCGGGGGATACACTGAGAATCTGACTGTTACAGTGTATGTTCAAGTTGCCAAAAGGGGTGGGGGGGTGTAGCCCCCCTACCCCCCCCCTACCTAGATCCGCCCCCTATTTATAGCAGTCTGTGAGTTTCCCGATATTCGCGATATCGCCTCCCCCACCCCCCTCCACCGCCGCCGTCTAACTGGGCCGACAAATTACCCGGGACAATCAAATGGCCTTGGGTAAAACATACGCCAGCTGGTGCCATTGCAGGGCGCGAACCCATAAGCGGTTTATCTTCAGCTTAGTCTGCCATAGACTCCCCGATTGCCATGCAATGCTATGGAAAGAGCTAGCTAAGTTCATTCTGTTGTCAATATCACATACTATTGCTACAGACAATAAGCACATACTCTCCGATACTACCGTGAAGCCGCATAAGGAACACAGGCGATATTAATAAATTATAGTAAATTGCGTGTGTATATCGCACGTCTTAACCGCTATAACCAACCATAATGTACTGCATAACTCGATGACCTCATTAATCTAGTCGCATTTTCAAGGTAAACGCTTTCTTAACCTCATCTTTAAGCCGAACTCAAAAGCAGACCACATACTTAAGCCGAACGAATACTTAAAACGAACGCATACTTAAGCCATACGCATACTTAAGCCGAACGAACCTACAAACCCCTAGGTGGATAGATATCTACTTACATAATTATTTCTGGGGCACTGAAGGCGGCACCAAGCAGGCTGGCACTGAAAAAAAGTATATTTATATAGATTAATATTCAAAGATATTGATTACTCGAAAGTTGATCGATGTATTGAAAGCATTATAACATATGTGATGGTTGTTTTTTATGGAAGCTTAGTAAGAGGATAGTAGGCCCGCAAACTGACTTACGCACACTAAAGGAAATAACATGTAATTGTTGCATACGTTGTAACTCTATGCACCTATGTGCATATAGGCGTGACAAGCGACGGGTAGGGTAATTAACCCTGCCCACCTCTCCCTCGAGCATAAAAGAAACCAGCCTCCCACCCACGCAAATAATAAACTATAGCACCCTCCAGTAAATCACTAGTCGTCCTCGGGCGTTACCCCACTCCCCCCAACCTCTGTCGTCAGTATTGGAGCCTCTTTACACCCACCCATCATCCTACGGCGGTGTATGGAGCCTCTTCACACCCACCCACATTCCTACGGCGGTGTATGGAGCCTCATCACACCCACCCATACTCCTACGGCGGTTTATGGAGCCTCTTCACATCCACCCATATTCCTACGCCGGTGTATGGAGCCTCTTCACACCCACCGATCTTCCTACGCCGCTATATGGAGCCTCTTCACACCCACCCATCTTCCTACGGCGGTGTATGGAGCCTCTTCACATCCACCCATCTTCCTACGGCGGTGTATGGAGCCTCTTCACATCCACCCATATTCCTACGGCGGTGTATGGAGCCTCTTCACACCCACCCATATTCCTACGCTGGTGTATATGGAGCCTCTTCACACCCACCGATCTTCCTACGCTGCTGTATGGAGCCTCTTCACACCCACTCATCTTCCTACGCCGGTGTATGGAGCCTCTTCACTACCACCCATCTTCCTACGCCGGTGTATGCAGCCTCTTCACACCCACCCATCTTCCTACGCCGCTGTATGGAGCCTCTTCACACCCACCCATATTCCTACGCCGGTGTATATGGAGCCTCTTCACACCCACCGATCTTCCTACGCCGCTGTATGGAGCCTCTTCACACCCACCCATCTTCCTACGCCGGTGTATCGAGCCTCTTCACACCCACCCATCTTCCTACGCCGGTGTATGCAGCCTCTTCACACCCATCCATCTTCCTACGCTGGTGTACAAAGCCTCTTCACACCCACCGATCTTCCTACGCCGCTGTATGGAGCCTCTTCACACCCACCCATCTTCCTACGCCGGTGTATCGAGCCTCTTCACACCCACCCATCTTCCTACGCCGGTGTATGCAGCCTCTTCACACCCACCCATCTTCCTACGCTGGTGTACGAAGCCTCTTCACACCCACCCATCTTCCTACGCCGATGTATGGAGCCTCCTCACATCAACTCATCTTCCTACGCCGATGTATCACATAGTAGACGGCAGGACTCTTACCACGTGAATAGGGAAGACACGACCATAATGGGACGTCTCTTGCCGAACCTCGACACCATGCGATCACTCTTCAGTCCAACCAGGGGTCCAGCGAGAAACATCACAACTGACATGCGGGGAAGGGCAGAAAAATTATATTATCTTTAAGAAATAATATAAGGTCCATATAATCTTTAATGACAGGCCACACGATAGGGTTGTCCTGGTAATGTGTTACGTCACATATGGAGATTACACAACAATGACGTCATAGTCGCCATATCATACTGATGAGATTACCTCGGTTGAGAAATGATGGTTAATCAACGTTATTGTATGGAGAAGTACATCTCTTAGACGTTGTACCTGTACGTTGTAGGTTCATACCTTACATACCGCATCCCTCCCATCTCCTGGTTACGGTTTACTACCATCGCCCCCCCCCCCCCCGCCCCTCACCGACAGATTGATGAATACTTGATTTTATTACTTACTAGCACAGGTTTATAACCCCTCACCCCACCTCACCCATTCGTGCCACCCCCAACCCCCATCGTTTCCCCATACAACATTGTCCATACATACTAACACCTAGTGCCCCCCTCGATCCCCCCAAATGCATAAATTTTATATGATTTACCTGCGCCACCGTCGCCCCCTCCCCCCCACCCCCCACCCCCGCCCCCCAGGGCGTGATCCACGCTTCGACCATCCACCCCAAGACAACATTGGACATGACTTACTAGCACCACCGGCCACCAGCCCCCCCGACCACCGCCCCTTGTACACAGGGTTCACCATGGCCTCAATCTGAGCAGGAACAGCTGTAAGACAATGGAAAATGGCCATGCACGTCACCATATATATCAGACCAGGACCTCATTAACATCTGTTACATAATTGAACGATGTAGCTGCATAGCTTGTGTTTAAAGATGCGCCAAGGCTAATCGATCCGGCCCACTTCCTGTCGTTCGCATGCAAGCTGCCCCCCTGTTCACGTCCTTCGGGTTTGTGGGGACAGCAGGTGCATGCCTTTGTGAAATATGTTTATATGGCCATATTATATTAACCGAATTTGCAATTTAAAGGAGAATGAATGGGTGGCACACCGGACCTAGACGCTTGTTCTGTGTTGGATATCCTTCGATACAAACTGTCGCGTCTCTCACATCATGTCTGGTTCAGATACAAAGTGTCGCGTCTGTCTTGTCATGTCTGGTTCAGATACAAAGTGTCGCGTCTCTCTCGTCATGTCTGGTTCAGAGACAAAGTGTCGCGTCTCTCTCTTCATGTCTGGTTCAGAGACAAAGTGTCGCGTCTGTCTTGTCATGTCTGGTTCAGATACAAAGTGTCGTGTCTCTCTCGTCATGTCTGGTTCAGAGACAAAGTGTCGCGTCTCTCTCGTCATGTCTGGTTCAGATACAAAGTGTCGCGTCTCTCTCGTCATGTCTGGTTCAGAGACAAAGTGTCGCGTCTGTCTTGTCATGTCTGGTTCAGACACAAAGTGTCGCGTCTCTCTCGTCATGTCTGGTTCAGAGACAAAGTGTCGCGTCTCTCTCTTCATGTCTGGTTCAGAGACAAAGTTTCGCGTCTCTCTCGTCATGTCTGGTTCAGATACAAAGTGTCGCGTCTCTTTCACCTTGTTTAGTTTAGATATTGTGTTGCGTTGAACATTTTGTCGAGCGATTGTCAGGTTTAAAATGGAATAGCCCAACCAGATCGGTCGAAATTCAGTCAAAGTGGAGGTTAACTTACCAACGACGCAGACCAACATAAACATAGCGTGGAAGCCGAGGAAGCCCGTCATGAGGAGTATGGTCTGGCAGGTGCTGATGGGGGCTGGCGGGGGCGGGGGTTCGGGTTGCAGCTCCTCTAGCGACCTGTCGAGACATAACGGTGGCAGGGGTCAGATATTTCAATAATAGCGTCAATGTTTTTCCAATTCAATCTGTGAACGTGAAGAAAGAGAGTTTAATGTCAGTTCATTTATCTCAGTCGTGCTCTGTTCCTGGGGTCATAACGGAACCGCAAAGTTGCATCCCTACACATTTAAAATTAAATGTTTAGTTGAATTGAATTGAAATTCACTAAATTTTATTTCCGGTAAATATCGATGCAATCATGAGTGTTATGTTCATCAATCGATTGTAGGGTAGGCCTATAAGAATATAGAAAAAGAAAAGCCGTTTACAATTGTTAATACACGAGCACACATTCATTTTAAAATGTGTTGCATAGGCTACATATAAAGTAATGAGCATATCAAATTTGTTACGCAGGGTGACGGCAAATTTAGTTCTGTCCTTTATTTAATTATCTTACCATAACAACCCGACAGTTTGATGAGCAGCCTGGGGCTGGGCGATCGTGGGTAATGAAAATGTCGGGGTTTGTCGGGTGAGATGCCATCTTGATGGTAGTACATGTATAAAGTCTGTGCGAATTTATTACCTTCCTCGTTCTCATTGAGGATAGGGGCGGGAGGGGGGGGGGGTCAACGAGAAACCCAATTTCTTTGGTAACCCGGGTATATCCCCAAGGTGGACCGAATACCACTTTACGCATCGGTATACTGCCCGTCACTTCTTTCACCCGGGTATGGAGCGCGCCCATCCATTCGGTATGCCGATGAGGCCTGTTCAAAACAGCACGGGACATTCGGGAGAAGATGGCGGCTGATTGAAAGGTTATGAGAGTAGGTTGGTTCCAGTGCCCCTACGCGCATCGGATGTAAACGGTGTTTTATTTATTTTTTATTTGAATAGGCATATCCCTATCGGCACACCCGGAAGTTCCCTGTCACGTGTTGCGGATCCCGGGCGGGATACCGAATCTGGCCCAAAGAAATGCGTCCACTTTTCAATCAGGCGCCATCTTCGCCCGAATGTCTCGTGCTGTTTTGAACGAGGCACATCGGCATACTGAATGGATGCATGCGCACCCGACCCGGGTGAAAGAAATATCGGGCGGTATACCGATGCGTATAATGCGTATTCGGTCAACCTTGGGGACATACTCGGGTTACCAAAGAAATGCGCCCAGTGCGGCTCACGGGTCGCGTTTGGTCGGTAAGGACGTGCTCAGAGTTGTAGGTTGCAGGAGGTCTTAATGTCATTGAGGTACCCTTGTTCCTTCATCCATACTTCTACTGTTTTCTCTCTGCCGTTAATGCATAATTGAATTGTTTTCTCTCTGCCGTTGATGCATACTTCGATTGTTTCCTCGGAGTCGTGTGTTAACGGTAATTATAAGGACCTGCCGACCACGAGCAGGAGATCATTATTTTCTCCAAGCGGGTCAATATTGTCCCAGAGGGAGTCATTATAGTTCCGTCATAATAATGGCCCAGCAAGGGCAAAATAATACCTCGATTCTAACGTATGTCGTGCTTGGTAAGCTTGTTCTCTATACACCAACATAATTGATTAATTTAAATAATACATGGACAAAAAATTGGAGAGCCACGGTTGTCGTTTCAACCGAACTATAATTGTCCCCTTAAGCTTATGTCCTCTTATAAGCGCGTATTATATTGCAAAGGATACACCATTATCACGTTTGGCTTTCTTTCGTTGGAACCAGCTCTGAATTGTCCGCATGATCTTCTAGTTTTATATGTGTAGGTTTTTGCAATTGACCCATCTGCACCTGATATCCGCGTTATCTCCGCGACCATAGCGCTTTGGCTATTGGCGCGCTCTGCTTGGCCACCCCAAGCGGTTGGTGCGTGTTTCGAATCCCACCTGTGCAAATGTGAATGTTTGTGCAAGATAAATATCTCGTGCTTTTCTTTGCAAAGACACGGCTCCTCGTTTCCCTGAACCACATGACCTACACAGGTTAAAACGTCATCCAATACAAATGAAACGATTGGTGTTTTAGGCCGCATTTGTACACATAAGGGCCAGGCTGGGCCGAGGAACCCACAGGGACGATGAAGGATGAATAAATGAAACACACCCCCAGATTAGGTGCCCGGGGCCCGAATTCGAACCAAAGACCTATTGATCTGCGGTCTAGTGCGCTAACAACTACACCAGGAAGGTCTCAGAAATGTTAGACCGCATAGGAATCCACGTATTTCTTGGATCCCCCCCCCACCGATTTTCTACAATCCTATCCTATACTGTCATCAATTTGCGACAGACGAAAATCGTCTTCCGCGACGAGTGAAATATAATATTGTGCTAGATTGAAGCCTTGAGACAAAATATGTGTCGTTTCTTAGGGGAACGGCAATAAATTGCCCGCACGATAGGAGGATATTGTATTATTAATAACCTAGTAAATTATTATAATTATAACCAAGGTTTTAAGTTATTCTAATTATTTTAATTATTACAATGCTGGTTGAATATTTTTTATTTTGGCCCTGGGATGGTAGTCATAAAGCATACTTAAGCTAAGAAAATGTACCAGCGCTAGTAGAAAAGTAACACAAATTAGAAACGATTTTTTCCAGCAAAGAACAGAAAAATGCCACTCGCAATATGCATTATTACGGCAATATGCAATATACATTTATTGTGATGCTGAATACTGCCGCCAGGAGTGCGAGAGCCTCTGACAAAAGGCGCAACATTTTTATGACTACCTGCCCTGGAGCGGGCCTTGCGGTCATATCATAGCTCATAGATCACTCGTATGTAGTTAGACATATTCGACAGATGTTCCATTAAATAGATTTGCGGGACTTGCGTGTTTGGGGCGGGGGCAATTTAATATTAAAAAATAATCTTGAATCGGGAAATCGCCAATTTATATCATGTATTCGCTCTTTCTTCGTATGCGTTCTCCTTTTAATTTATCGTGACCAAATATCGTAAATAAAGATCTTGATCTTGAAACATGACCACCCCCCCCACCCCCCCGCCTTCCCCCCTGCCCACGTGTGATTTATGAATACTCTTCTGGGGTCCACGACTGCCATATATTCTAAATATAAGGGGACCCCTAGCGGGTTAATCGAAGGCTGAGATTGGTCGAATGTCTGAAGACCTTCATGGATCTATTCCTCCCACTCACTCCGCACTTCTCATCATTATATGTCCTGAACCCTGATTGGCTGATCGCCATCTACGTCACGAGGTAGACTCGATGACCTCGCACCTGTGGCGACACCTTGCTTCTCGCCCAGCAGCGAGCGGGTAACAACACTTTGGACGCGATGCTCATTAACGATCCGTCCCCGATGTGTCCATCACTTGTTGCAAAGGGCATCCGGTTACAGCGGGTGGATGGCTGCGGTGACCTTCACTTGCCATATATGTGACTTTTGAATAGACTGTCCGTTGCGCTGCCCTGCCCTCACATCTACAAAAAATTGTTGATCCTCAATATTTTTTTCACCGACGTCAACAGCATGAAGTAGAACCCCCTCCCTCGGAGGTTGTGTTGGCGGTAAGACCCCTACTGAGCGGATTTGGGCGCTAACACGCCCCGACCGTCTTGGCGGCGAAAAAGGGGGGGGGGGGTTACCGCGGAAACCGATATATTCATATTAAGTACCCCCCCCCCCCCCCCCCCCCCGAATTAAGAACCGCAGCACGAGGTTTGATTCCAGCAACCTACATGACTTTCTACTCGTTGGCTCTCCCTGACCGCCCTGAATGTAAAGCTTAGGGCGATCCACATGCATCCTGCCATAGAGATTTATAATGATCAACAGGTCGTGGGTTCGATCCTGGCACCTACACCAGGGGAAAGCTTCCTCTGACCACATTTCATTGGCCAGTGTTTTCTCGGCCTAATTCAACCTTTAATGTGTACAATTAAAAGCTTCATCAAACCCCACACATTTTATTTTAACGAACTGAACCTAGTGAGGAAACCGACAGTAATATCAGAATGGATAGTTTCTTTTCGATTAGGATATATAGGAGGAGAACCAGTGTTTTGCAAAGCAACTCTCATTTAAATCACCCGTCTACAGTAGTCCTAGCCCTTGAGTCTCAGCTGGCAATGTTACCGCAATATTGGCCGGGACCTCGGGCACAGTCTTTCACTCATGCATAACTATATTTTGTCGATATATGACATGTATTGGCGTCCGATACTTTATTCCAGTATCGATATACCGTGTCAATATTGGCATGTTTAGATGCATGTAGGTTGTCGAGTCATTGCAGGAGGTCTGTCGTGTAGCGGTATTTTCTACCCCTGGCCCGAAGGAACATCAAGAATTAACTGCCCAACCCGAGCTGACGGGGATTCGACCCGACGACTCTCCGCATTTAGAGCGAAAACTTAAAATCCTGCTCCTAGGTATAAAGATGGTTTTTACAACATGAAAAATAATTTATGCGGGGTGGCGTATTTTTCGTTCCTCTTCTCTCTGGAGGCGTCACTTGGGCCACGATATATAGACCACTGATATGGTGTAAAGAATGAGAGAGGCTCACAATATGTTGGGGGCTTGTCAGCGCTAAACATTTTAGGTCTAAACGGCCGTTTCGCCGCCTCTCGATCGAGTTCGATCGCGGTTAAAGGCGTGAAGCGTTTTGAACTTTGACCCCATGTTATTTTGAAATATTTTAAAGCTCTTCCATATTGTGATCATTCCGACAACGGAATGCCTATATTTGTCAACATCTGCATCGAAAATATAATATTCAAGCTATACAACCCTCTAAAACCATTCGTGACCCCAGCACCGTTGAGGTCAACCGCCTGAGGTTGGCGGTTACGTGGAGCAGAGGTGACGTGAGGAATGAGCTCTCTCGGCTGGCAGAGTGTCACAGATTTCGCACCTGTGAGCCACATAATTTGCACAACCACTTGAATTTCTTCAATATTTTCTCTGCTTTTGGTGTTTTATACTAATTTTACGAATAAAGTTAGCCAAAGGCCGACCTTTAGCATAGTATGAGGCCGCAGGAAATGAAAATTTGGCCCGAGGCTCGATCGTTGGTGCATTCATCGATTGGAGCAAGGCCGAGACGTCACAGTGTGATTAAACCTGTCCTGTCGTTATGGTGTGTGTTCTGTAGTGTTAATGTAAATGTTCTGTAGTGTTAATGTAAGTGTTCTGCAATGTTAATGTATGTGTTCTGCAGTGTTTATGTAAGTGTTTTGTGATGTTATTGGTGTATTTATGCTGTGTTATTGTATACGGCCGGCGGCCAGCCGATGTTGGGAAGAAGACTAGATGCAGTGGCGGATCCAGGAATTTACGAAAGGGGGGCACTATTTATCTAAGTACTGTACTATCCAAGTTTGGATCCAGTGAGAAACTTGCGAAAGACTAGGCCCGGCCGTGCCTTTTTTGCCTATTTTCCAGCGAAAAGGGGAAAGGGGGCACTTGCCCCCATCCATCATTCATTTTGCACCTGGAGGCACAATGCCCACCTAGCGGTCGCAATAAATATTTTAACCATCACGATTCTAGTAGACTCGCTGTATTTCCCTTTCGACGGCGGACATAGCGCAAGTATCCGATCCCCTTGTCCCCATGCCATCGACAAAGCAAAATGTCTATCGCTATATTCGTTATAATTCTAAGTTGATAGGGGGGGGGGGCGGGATCGAGGTTACGCCGGTGTGGGCGGGGCGGAGGGGGTGTGAGAGAGGATACCATTGGTGTGATAAACCTGGCTTTATATTATCAGTATATCGAATAAGTGAGCAAGTTCCATGCGCTGATGAGGCGATGTGTCCAGTAAATGATTTCCCAGAGGTATTTTATGATTCAATTACTGAACCAGCTAGAACCTGAACTCTATCCAAGGTTTCTGATGTGGTGAGTCAAGTGTTGGGTGGGTTTAGGCATAACATTTGTACATCATATAGGTGAAGTAAAGGGTCCTGTATATATGGAACATCCTTCTATGTCCCTTCCATGTTACAGGGCCTTACCCTCGTTCCTCTGTGTATAATCGCGTCATTCTGGTGGAACCGGTAGACAGTTTGAATCTGTATATGCTGCGCCACCACTAACACACCGTCTCCATCTGGCCACAAATACATAGTAAATGAAAAAGTAAGGAGCCATGTGATGGATTAGTGCAAATCATTTATTTAATGTGTGATATATATTTGGAGAAATTCCATTGTCATACGTCAAACGCAATGAATATAAACACTCTTTTTCTCATATCAAATTGCAAATCAGTAAAAGACTTTACTCGACAAACCATCGCGAATAATGAACTATAAGGAACGATTCCACTGCATTATTTGGTAAACTTATCTAACGTAAATGCCGCAATGTACATATAAGAGCACATGCCAAAATAATGGAAGCCTCCCGATCAATTAAATTATCTGCGATATTTACTCCAGTCAAATAATTCTTCACTCCCGCTGCGCGGTGTTATATTTACTACAGATCTTCTTCTATTTGTGTTCCGGTCTTTCCACTGATTCACTCACCGGTTGATATGTATCCACCTGGGTGTGCCAGCTATCCAACAGGTTTACCTGAAGCCACGTCAGTGCTGTTGTCTGGTAGATAAACAACAGAGAATTCCTTTCCTGGACCTAAACGCAGGGTTTATCCTCCAATCGATTACACTGGCCCCGGCGGAAAGCCGTGGCGCCACAAACATGCAGCGCTAAATCTTCAATTACTAATGAATGAAGCTAACACGAAGGCTCTTCGCGGCGGAGGAGGTCATGCAGACCAGTGCCGTATCCTGTGTGGGGACCGAGGACGTCATAAGGATGGGAGGAGTCCATTTAGTAGTCGTAGCATAGATGGAGTTTCGAGACCTTATGCAGAAATAAGGTGTTGTGTATGATGGCGGCGGCAACAACGCCAACAGTGTACACACGCATGCAGCACCAACCGCTGCGTTGCGGCGGCACAGTCGTGGGTGGAACAACGCCTGCCAGCGGAGATCGATAACGCAAGAAATGCCACCGGTGCGGCCAGTCAGTCAGCAAGCCCAGGTGCCGCAGCAGTAATCGATGCATCAAATAACATTTGGAGGGACGGAGAATCAATCCCTCCACTCGGGTAAGCTTGGCGGGCCTCTATGTAGCGGGAGAGGCCGGCGCTGTTTCATATGCCTTTGTGATTTTCATGACCCCGCCCACAAAAGACTGGGAGAAAGGGGCACATCTTCAATAAGTCCAGATTTTCCGAGATAATGGAGAAGATTGCTATAAAATATGGCAATATTGCGCGAGGTATATGAGGGGGAATGCAGTGACAGTCTAGAGAGGGAGAGACAGAGGGGGGGGGGGGGTGCGTGTGTGAGAGAGAGAGATAGGGAGTGGGGGGGGAGGGAAGAGAGAGAGGGAGCGTGGCTAGAGGGAGAGAGAGGTGGGAGGTGGGGGGGGCTAGAGGGAGAGAGGAAATGAGAAGAGGCCACGCGGGAGCAATGTGAGACAAGGATAAATAGCAGGAGGCGTATACATCATTGTTTAGACATGTTTGACTGCTGGAGAGTAGTTTCGCGTGACAATAAATCTTGTAATATACAATAGGTCTGCATCTAACAGTAATATCCAACGCCGAGAACGGAAGATCTGCCGGCTATTGCAAGCTAGTCATCTGGAACAACGGATGTGAACTAAAAGAACCCACAGACGCCACCGTGTAGACGAGTGTGAGTCGCTATCTGTCTGACGACAAGGACAGTAACCAGCGTCCCCTTCATACACGTAACTGCTCGGTCGTGATGCACACATTATGCTTCCGCAGCGTGCAGCTTTCATGGCCTATCCTATCGATTATTTCATAGTGACATTGTGTGAGGAGATAAGACGAGTACAATGCTTGACGTATGGGTGAAACAGGTATATATATAGGCATGCTAGGGCAAGCTGTCACACTCCTCCCTTTTCGTTGAACTTGTTTACGAGGGAAACCGTCGATTCTAAGTGACTGTACGTTCCCTCGTATACATGTAGGCTACATATTGGTAAAAACACAACTTGTGATTGTTTATGATTATTATAAAAATGTAGCCAGTTTGTTCAGCATGGAAAACAATTGGTTCATTAATTCTGGCACGAAATTTACGGAAATGACTTTGATGGAAAGCTACATGGCATTAAAGTACTGCTATGACGTCATTCTATTGTCTAAACTGTACATTAACTTAGGGCGTATTTGATTATGCGCGCGGAGTACCTCGATCACGACGTCTTGTAAATCAAACAGTGAAAATCGTGCCCCGAGCGTTGCGTCACGTGATCAATTTCACCGCGCCGCGTGCTCTCGGTTTCGAGCAGCGGCACAAGGATTTCCAACATGGCGTCAAAGGAACTACCAAAGTGGATCGTTTCACTTGCAATTACGAGCTCGCAAACGTATCTTGTACATGCTAGTTTAACGAGAGATCGTAATTTTACGAGCAACGAAAATAAGCATCATACTAATATTATTAATATTATACCCCAATATTATTGGGGCCGTTATTAATTTTATTGCGGCCAACTTCGTGCAATTTATTTTCTAGCAATATCATTCAAAAACATATTTGCTATACATTTATGATAAAGTCAACATTTTTCGTTTCTCTTCGGGCAGGCAGTTCATTTTTTTTATTTTACGAGCAAAAGTTCGAGATCTTCGTGAAATGACATCCACATAACTCCTTCGTCTGCCATGTTGCTGTCAGACCACGCGGATTTCGCGTTTGATTATCAGACACACGGAACTTTAAAAGCGCATGCGCAAAAAAATCGCGCCGGGCAGGCGAAGTGCATAATCAAATACACCCTAAGTTTCACGAATGTACTGTTATAGCGAGCTGATAAATTGCGATTGACTAAAGGAGACCAAACAATTTTTCTGTTGAACAATCGTCCTTCTGTTACGAAATCGACAATCGCACGCAATGCCAATCATGAGCAATAAGTGAGCTTGTCTAAAACAGGTCACAACCACAATGGATGATGAACTGGAAGCTTGACGCCCGATGGAAAGCCCCAGCAAAAACAGACACAAATTTCTCATCAAAACAAGCGTAGATCACAAAATCCACTTTTAGAAACTGAATTTGAAATCATAGGTAATTCATATGCAAAATACATACCGACATTTCCTTATATCCTATAATCATACTAGAAATCGTTTTCTTTCTCGTGAATCCCACCAAACTCAGTTTGCAAAGCGTATCCTATATGCATCAACAACGCACTGGGTGTTACTTGTTTCAAACAATATCGCAACATCGCTGCGTATCATATCCTTTCAGTATCCAATAATTTGAACGATTGTATCATATTCCACATTCAAATTACCATTATCGTCTGCATAATGACACATTTATCATGCGAAGTAGCCTTCGCGCCTTGATGCGAAACACGACTTGATTCATGCAATCTGAAGATGAACTAAACTGACTTGTGGCTGCAACGTCCGACGTTCTTCCATGTCAGGGCAAACCACTGTTTCCGCTTAGCTCACGTATGACTCAAGTTTACCATTGCCACAGCAATACATTTCGTGGGTTCTCAGATAGAAAATGAACCGACTTCAGTCAGCTAGTTTATTAGTTTCGGAAGCGAGAGATGCAATGTACATCTTCAAAGAACTCTTATTCACGCTACATTTACCAGGTGAGGCTCACCGACCGTACTTTAATTTACGTCAGAGAATACCCGTGTAACAGTTCATTCGTGAAAAGATATGTACTCGGCTTGCGCCTCGTACATTCTTTTTTAAGAATGTGCATTCTTTTTTAAGAATGTACTGTTACATGGGCATTCTCCTTACCGTAGTGCCGCCTGCGCCTACCTAGGGGAGCGTCGAGAACGCCTAACAAGATGATACGCATATGGCAAACACTTTATATGGTAATTCTAGAAACCCGATTTCTTCGCCGAAAATCTCGGTTTTTCGACAACAAGGATTGCTGGTGGGATAGCCGCTTTTTGGCGCTAAAATTGCGAATATATTCAAATACCCGGCTTCCAGAGCTATAGCCGTAGTTTTAGCGAGAAACATAGTTAAGGGGGGCGGGGGGGGGGCACATTCAACCAATTGTTCATATGAAGGATGGTTGACGTAGGACACATGGGCTATGGCATTAGCGCCCTTTTGAGGGAGCTTTAGGATGCTTAATGCATTACGCGTGCTGTAGGCCTATATATATGGTCCGCATGGAACAGTTACCGCGAAACTATATAATTTCAGCTTGTATCCGGAATACATTATTGCAATGAGAGTTGTTAAACTGGTGGGAAATTCTGGAATAAAAACATGTGTTCCCGATGGTCCGAAAATGTCAGATAGTATAGCTTGTTTCTGAAATGTGACATATTTTTATCAAGGGCAAAAGGAGAATGGGCGTGTGGTGGTGGTAGGGGGCGGGGGACTCTTGGCGACACAGGGGCAGGGGCCAGGTCCCCCCCCTTCCCCCCAGGATCCGCCCCTGCGACATCCGCCACCCTAATGCCTCGTTCCTGACTTGTGGTGGCAGCGTGGTGAACATGTACGTGCTGTCCACTTGGTAACCCATGCCTCAAAATAACGCCTTTCCGCCACGTATATCTGGGTATAATTAAGGTTTATCGACAACCATCGAATGCCACATTGATGCCACGGTCACGTGGTGTGCTAGCTGGGAGGTTGCAGGCTCTACACGCTTGAACGAACTGTTTTCCAGCCTCTAATGCCGGCAGTGGAAGATAAACCATATGAGAAGGCCAATTGATATTCTGTGAGTGAGGCGCGCAAAATGGTATTTCCTGAAAATCATCCCTGAGTCATTTAAAGGCCAAACCTTCTGGTTAAATTCATTCGTAAAATTCGGGAAAATTTTGTTTTCCACGGCGTGCCAGAGTACGGGGAAGAGGAAAATTGTGCACACGTCATTCACGATCTGATGACAAATAAACTGGGTATAGAACATGCTGCTGATACAAGATTCCAAAGATGCCACAGGCTCGGTGCTAGACCGACAACACAGGAAAACAGAACCCACCCAAGGCCGATCGTCGTCCGTTTTGCATACTTTCTGGACAGACAAGACGTGTGGAGGAATAAGAAAAGGCTACGAGGGACCAAGCTCTGTTCATCAACGAGGATTTGCCAAAAACTTTTCAAGAAGAACGTCGACGTCTGCTGCCAGTGATGAAAGCGGCGCTGCAGGACGGTAAGCGGGCTAACTTCACCGAGAACAAGCTCATCATCGACGGAAAGGTGTTCTTCGTCGAGACAGTATCTTCCCTGCCGGACAAGTGGTTGAAAGACTTTCGCTAATGCCGTTTTGGAGAAAGCCCTGAGGTAAAATACCGTTCCACAGAGTAAATTGTGAGTGAACGAACCAGTACTGTTGTATGTTTCACTAGGTGACGCGGGTGGCGGAACACGGCCTGGTTTCTTGTTTGTGTTTGTTACCAGATTCTCTGTGGCGTAAAGTCAATGAGCTGTGGTATATCTCATGTATGACTCCAAACAACATCGTACATTGCGTATACGGGTTGTATACAACTGCATAAAGCCGTGCAAAAAGTGACTATGCTCTTGGACGCTCAGTCGGCCGACAGCGCTTCTCGGTGCGATCTGACAGGGTTTTCCACTTATTTATTTTTTGGTGTTAGGTATTGGTTTGTACTATATAAAGTATAAGAGTTTCCTTTCTCTATTGTGGTATATAATTTGTCTGTATTTCGCTGTATACATATTTTCTGTATTTGCGATTTTTTTTTTTTTTTTTTTTTTTTTTAATGTAAAAACGCAACTCCGAAAAGTTTGGCAATATCAATCTATGCATATATACTGTAATCATAGTCATGAATAACAAATTTACGATTCGAAGCATTAATGTGAGAGGCATTGGGTCTGCACAGAAGCGTAATGACGTTAGATTATGGCTTGTTGAAAAAAAATTGTGCGTGTATTGCATGCAAGATATACACTTAGACTCGATCTCGCAGGTGGCTTTGCGTACGGAATGGTCGAGCGAGGTTTTTTTTTCACTCAGTTTCATCACAAGCAAGCGGGGTAGTAATAGTCTTAGCAAAGAGCGCACAATATGAAATACACGGGGTAGAGAAAGATCAGGCAGGTAATTTAATATTATTAGATGTCACTATTAATGGAACTCGGATGACTTTGGGTTGTGTGTACGGTCCAAATAAGGATTGTCCAGAATTTTATACGGATTTACAACGTAGAATAGAGAAACTGGGAAATGCCACAATAATAATATGTGGAGACTGGAATTTGGTCCTAAATCAGGAGCTGGATACATATGGATATAAGAGGGAAAATAACACTAAGGCAAGAAAACGCGTATTGGATATGATGGACACTCTTGAGCTGATAGACTGTTGGATAATTCTGCATGCGGAAACAAGAAGATATACTTGGGTAAATCAACAGCGAAAAACACAAAGGGCAAGGCTAGATTTTTTTCTTGTCTCCTCAGATATTCAAGCTACCATACAAAATGCATCAATCGGATGTGGGTATAGAACGGACCGCTCCTTAATAACGATAGATGTTCAGGGATTAACCTTAGATAGAGGCCGGGGGTTCTGGAAAATGAACACATCCTTGCTGTATGACCAACAGTATGTTAACATGATCAAAACCTGTGTCACCAAGGTGGAACATCAATATGGCAGGGGCAATGATATGGTATCGGAAGACCACTCGAATAATGCTGTAAACGATCAACTGTTCTATGAAATGCTAAAATTAGAAATTAAGGGCACGACTATAAGTTACAGTACATTTAGGAAAAAGGCAACGAATGAAACGATAGCGACGGTACAGAGAGAACGAACGGAACTTGATAAGATATTACAAAGGAGTGGGGACCAGCCCGATGACATCGTTAAAAAACGAGATGAACTTTGTGCATACCTAGAGCGGCTACGGGCCCCTGGGGTGAAGGCCATTATGTTACGCGCGAAGGCAAAGTATTACGAAGAGGGTGAAAAGCCAACAAGATATTTTTGCAGCCTGGAAAAGAGGAATTACATCAATACATTGATCAGTAAACTAGTGGTGGATGGAGAGGAAATCGTACAACAAGAGGCTATATTGAGAGCACAAAGAGGGTTCTACAAACGGCAACAATGATAACATTTGTGGGGATCATCACATTAATGAGTTTCTAAACGATAAGAATGTAAAACGTTTATCCGATGAACAAATGGAAGCATGTGAAGGGGAATTAACTGGTGATGAAGTAAAGGAAGTTATCGACAATATGAAAAATAACAAGTGTCCTGGAAGTGACGGTATACCAATAGATTTTGTTAAGTTTTTCTGGAAAGATGTTGACGGGTGTCTTCTAAGAAGTCTAAATTACGCTTATAAGCACGGTACTCTTTCTGTCACCCAGAAGCAAGGGATTATTACTTGCCTGCCAAAACAGGACAAACAAAGGGAATATATGAAAAATTGGCTCCCCATAACCCTCCTGAATGCAGATTATAAGATTTTGTCGGAAGTAATGGCTTCGCGCATGAAAAAAGTACTTCCACATATTATTAGTTCAGATCAAAAGGAATTAATGAGTGGTCGTTTTATTGGGGAAAACAAGAGGCTAGTCTATGATGTTATGCATTATTTAAAAGAACAAAATAAGACAGCATTGCTACTGCTAATAGATTTCGAAAAGGCCTTCGATACGGTAAGCTGGTCATATTTAACGCGAGTACTAAATGAATACGGTTTTGGTCAGTCGTTTAGAAGATATTGCAATATTTTATATTCTGAATCTAATAGCTGTGTCATTAACAATGGCCACTTTTCAGACTTCTGTAAACTGGAGAGAGGGTGTAGACAAGGAGACCCCTTGTCACCTTATTTATTTATCTTGGCCGTTTAGCCACTCGCTATGGCAATTAAGAATGACAGTAAGATCAGAGGTATTAAGTTTTGCCAGCATGTGTACAAACTCGGTCAATATGCCGATGACACGTTTCTTTTCCTGGATGGCAGTGAAGGCCCTTTGAGAGCTGCTATGCGGATATTAGAGGCGTTTAGCAAATGTTCAGATTTGAAGATAAATGTCGAAAAGACGAAGGCAGTGTGGCTGGGAAGAAGGCCAAAATATAAGGATAAGATATGCGCAGATTTAGAACTTTGTTGGGTCACAAGTTTTGTATTGCTAGGGATACGATTTGACATTGATCTGGCTAAAGTACCCAAATTAAATCTTGATAGTAAACTGGTAGGAGTTGAAAATATGTTAACAGCTTATGGGCGACGAAACCTGTCGTTAAGAGGCAGAGTGACAGTTCTGAAAACTTTAGCTATGCCGAAGTTGGTGCACGTTTTGTCTGTTCTGCCTCTACCAGATAAATCATTTGTTAATCGTCTTGAGGGTATTGTACGGTCATTTTTATGGAGGACAAAACGGTCTAAAATTGCTCTAAAACGCATGGTACAACAGGTAGAGGACGGGGGGCTTAATCTGACCCACATACCATCTTTTATAAAGGCTTTAAAGCTTACTTGTATAAAAAGACTAGTTGCCACTGAAGGAGCCTGGCAGAACCTCTTTAGTGAAACTATTTGCGAAGACAAAACCTTATGTTGGAGCTTGACCCGCAATCGCTGCATTTGTTGGAAGCGAAAGCAAACCCTTTTTGGGCAGAGGTTTTAAGAGAATGGATTTATGTCAAAAATATAATACGTGGGGAGCATCCTTTTGATGCGCCAATTTGGAATTCTTATTTTTTAAAGAACGAAAATCTTAATCGACGAAAAGTTGAACTTACCAAGAAAGGGGTGATTTACTATAACGATATGTTAAGTGAAGACGGCTCTCCCTATGGATGGAGCGAGTTTGGTAAAAGGTATAATGTTATTATGAACTTCGCGGATTTTTATAGTTTAACGCATAGCTTTCCCAGACAATGGAGAGCACAAAGCCAAGAGCAGGGGAAAAAGCAACCTGGTATAGAGAGAATACATATGAAGTTTTTAAGGCAGAATGAGAGAATTTGTAATGTTGTCTATAAGCTACTTGTGAAAGAGTGTACATTTGCAAAGACAAGTGAATCGAAATGGAAAGAGAAGCTTAACCAGGATATTGATGAACACCAATGGCGAACAATTTATAAGTTACCACTGAGTGCCACCCTGGACGAACGACTGCGGAGTTTCCAATACAATTTTTGTGTGAAATATGGTTACCAACTCCCACTTGTTTTTGTGTAAATT
Source organism: Arenicola marina (assembly GCA_964019135.1). NCBI lineage: Eukaryota > Metazoa > Annelida > Polychaeta > Arenicolidae > Arenicola > Arenicola marina. The sequence continues at coordinate 12,148,249 of OZ025251.1, forward strand.
GGCTGAATCGAAAAAATGCGCCTTATGTAACCAGCATGACGAAACAATGGAACATATGTTTTGGAATTGTGTCATAGTGAAACAGATATGGGAAAAAATTGGCGCATGGCTAGATGAGTCAAGCCGATCTAATCTTAGTAAAAAATTAAACTTCACATCTGCTATGTTGGGGGCAGTTTCACCACATAAAGAACTGATTAATCTTGTTTTTATTGTTACCAAATACCATATATATGTTTGTAAGTGGAAAGGAGTTACGCCAAAGGTAACGGCTATAATTCGGCTTATAAAATACTATTTCGAGCTAGAGAGCAGAGTGGCAGAAACATCGGAAAGAGCCAGGGAGTTTTTTAAAGACAAGTGGGACCCAATATACAATGTAATCGCTGATATTTAGAGATGACGTTATTATGTTTGCATAGTTTTGTACAGATATTGTGTTATATGCCGCATTTCGGAGAATAATAATAAAAAAAAAAAAAATATTCGTAAAATTTAAATAATTTACCCATAGAAGAGTAAATATATTGAATGAATCTGGTTGGTTGTGCAAAATATATGGCTCATAATTTGGTAAATGTCGTATACTTACTTTTTATTCGGCATAAACGATGAACGATACAAGCTGTAAGTTTTGCGCCGAGTGACGTATACCCTACATATAAGATGAATTGGTATTTCTCAGAATTAGGTCACCAGTACGTGTTCGATGAGTTCCATTCATAATATCTGGAATAGCATCTTAGAATGCGATGTTTTGATTTTGATTCCTAAAAGTATGATCTGCTGTATTTGTGGGCCTAGATGTCAGTTTTAACGCGTGAAAGGGCTTTATGGCAATTATTTAGGGGACTTGTGCACCCGAATAAATTAACGGGTAATGAGTGTTTTGATGGCACCATATATTGGCATTCATGTCTTAAAAGTTCATTTGGGTCCAGCGGCTTTTAAGTAATAGGCCTACAGGGTACAATTGATTCATTAATTCTGGCGCGAAATTTACGGAAATGACTTTGATGGATCGCTACATGGCAGTAGTGCCGCCTGCGCCTACCTGGGGGAGCGTCGAGAACGCCTAACAAGATGATACGCATATGGCAAACCCTTTATATGGTAATTCGAGAAACCCGATTTCTTCGCCGAAAATATCGGTTTTTCGACAACAAGGATTGCTGGTGGGAGAGCCGGTTTTTGACGCTAAAATTGCGGATATATCCAGATACCCGGTTTCCAGAGCTATAGCCGTAATTTTAGCGAGAAACATAGTTAAGGGGGGCGGGGGGGGGGGGGGGGGCACATTCAGCCAATTGTTCATATGAAGGATGGTTGACGGTTGTGGTTTCCAGCCTCTAATGCCGGCAGTGGAAGATAAACCATATGAGAAGGCCAATTGATATTCTGTGAGTGAGGCGCGCAAAATGGTATTTCCTGAAAATCATCCCTGAGTCATTTAAAGGCCAAACCTTCTGGTTAAATTAATTCGTAAAATTAAAATAATTTACCCATAGAAGAGTAAAAATATTGAATGAATCTGGTTGGTTGTGCAAAATATATGGCTCATAATTTAGTAAGTGTCGTATAGGCCTACTTACTTTTTATTCGGCATAAACGGTGAACGATACAAGCTGTAAGTTTTGCGCCGAGTGACGTATACCCAACATGTAAGATGAGTTTGTATTTCTCAGAATTAGGGCACCAGTACGTGTTCGATGAGTTCCATTCATAATATCTGGAATAGCATCTTACCATGCGATGTTTTGATTTTGATTCCTAAAAGTATGATCTGCTGTATTTGTGGGCCTAGATGTCAGTTTTAACGCGTGAAAGGGCTTTATGGCTATTATTTAGGGGACTTGTGCACCCGAATAAATTAACGGGTAATGAGTGTTTTGATGGCACCATATATTGGCATTCATGTCTTAAAAGTTCATTTGGGCCCAGCAGCTGTTAAGTAATAGGCCTACAGGGTGCCCCCCCCCCCCCCCGCCCCCCGCCCGCCCCACTACCCCCCTCCCCCGCCCCTCCCGGTCGGGGATTTGGCCGTCATCCAAAACACGTGTATATATTTATTCGCAAAACGTAAACAATATATAACGAAAATATAGGCAATGCCTTGTATATAGGTATGTGGTAACATCTTCACAAAAAAAGATGTTCTTTGGTGAAGCGCGGGAACATGTTACACGGCATGCATCAAGTCAGTGGCGACACGTAGCGGACACATTTGTCTTTATGTGTCCAATAATCGTGCAGAGCTATTCTTGTTTAATCGGACGTAATTACCAAGAAGGGGACCATTTGCTGTATTTAATATTTTATTTAAATCTGGCATGTAAAAAGACATAAAAGTATGAATTATATTACTGTGTATCACATTCCAGAGTGATTAATTCAATACGAAACTAATTTTGAACTTCATTATTGTATCAAGTGATGCGCGCAAGATTGCGGACGAATGCCGACTCAACCATTAAAGTGTTGATACGGTGTACTATTCAGGCAAAGTGTGTATATTGCGGAATATTTTGCAACTAAATGTCGGTTATTGCAAATTTCATGGGCTAATGCGTACACGTACTGCATCTGTGTTTGCTGTTTAACCTTGTCAACGATGACACAAAGCCCTTCACTGGCGCAGTGCCACTGCCACTGGCACTGGCTTCAACTCACAACTGTTCAGTCACTGGCTTCATTTGCTTCAATGACAATGACACTGGTTTCACTCCTTCACTGGCTTTAGTTCACAGTTTCATAATCACACAGTCGCAGATCACAGATATTCTGCTGTGGTTTTGGTGGCTATTGCATTACCACAGTGGCTGGGAGCTAGCGAGTCCTGCGAGCAAGCCTATATCGGAGCAGACTATGTTATATCTATGGAACTAGGGGTGGGCAGCCCCACCGCCCATGCCATAGTGGGCATTTGGAGAGAAAGTGATAAATGTGGGATTTTGTAGTCATTGAAGACATATTTTTGGTTAAAAAGGTATTTAAAATAGATTATGGCAATGTTTTTTAATGTTAATTATTTGAACACTTTTGATATCAACTTGAATATATACTTAGTCTATACTTAGAGCTGTAAGTTTGAAAATTATCCCATTTATCCATGACAGCTTTATATTCTCCAGCATTATCTGAATGTATATTTTACCCCCGCCAGTCAATGCTGATAATCTGTTTAATGGCATAGGCATGCTATAGGTTATGTCATCTAGTATAACTTATACCAAAAGTGTAAGAACCATAAATTTATATTAATATATATGTTAAACGACAGATTATGCAACATGTTTATTTACAGCCATCACATAGCACTCGCTTATATCACTGCAAGCTAACAATGAGATTAAATTATATGCTGGTTGAATAATTGGCTCAAAGGCCTATCATAAGTTGTGATAGTCCTACAAGCAAGCCGCTGTAGCTACCACCACGCGACTGAACCCATATCAGAGCGATGTTACATTTATAGAACTAAAGTTGTATTAATAGAATGAAATTACCAGTAGCTCTTGTTACGTTCATATGATGGGAAAAAGTTCATGTATTTGGTATTTTTATAGCTTTATAGAATAGAAGAGTCGATGTACTCTTCAGTAACTTGAACTGAGAGATAAACTTTAAAGGCATCTTCAAAAGTCTTTGCATAGTGCATAATATTTTGCATTGAAAGTTAAAAAATTTTGTTTATTATATGTGTATTTCAGAAAGGGCAAAGGGGCTTCAGCAAGCAGGAGAAACTGATTAAACAGATGAAGAGGAATTGAAGAAAACCTTACAAGATGTTGAAACAGGTTGCTAAGACAACTGTTGTCTTGGTAACATCTGCAGTTGCAATTCCATATGCTGTAGCCATATTGGCAAATTTACTGTATGGATGGCCACAAGGGAAGAAGAAATACCGCAGGTGGGTTAAGGTTTTTCATGACAAGCAATCCAGGTGTTTTATTTTTTGTGGTAATCTCAATTGAAGAAGTTTATGTACTTATTCTTATCTTCTAGAATTGTAAACAAAGTTATGGTCCTACTGGACTCTGACTGTGTAAAAAAGTTATTTAGTCATTTAGCTACTTTTAGTTCTTGTATAATAATCCTTCATGTTTGCAGGGCTTTTCATCCATGGAAGGTTTATTCATTAAACTATGCAGTCTTGCGAGAACTTGGTAATCTGAAGTATCTACGCCTCCTCATGCGTTGGAAAGTATTCTACAGTTGTGCTGAGCCTGACAGAGTTGTAAAGGTGAGCTTTCTGTCACACTTCTATAATTATCTGTTGAATATATCTTGTGGAAATATTGTCATTTGTTAATGATATAAGTTGTTTTATGGGACATTTCTTTGTGGAATGTTATGTGGAATATTGTAGGTACCAGTGTATATAAGTATCATATTGTGACAAGTTGAGCAAACTCTTTCTGCTGTTTCTACTCATAATGTGTTTCTGTTCCGTTTATTCTCTTGTAATTCACTTAATGTTCTGTAAAAACTCTTATTCACCACACCTGTTTGTAAGTGAGAAATGAATTTAAAATGAATGAACAATAAAGGGATGCTTCAGAACCCCAATGATGGATGAGACTGTCTTGTACATATGCGCAGGATGTTCCGTATGGGTCACACGGGAATACGCTGGACGTGTATTTCCCCCACGACAACAGCGGTCATGGCATCCCGGGCGTCAAGCCGGTGCTGCTATTCATCCACGGGGGCACGTGGGGCAGTGGCGACAAGACCATGTACGGCCTTCTCTGCAGCCAGCTGGCCGACAAGACCGGAGCAATCGTCTGCGCCGTCGGGTACTCTGTCTACCCCAAGGTAAACTGAGTGGGAGGGGGGGGGGGGGGACGCGGCACGTTGATAGTGGCTGATGGTGCCATTATAAACTAGATACACTTTTACATCTACCCCTGGGACTGCCTTTGATCTCATGGTCTCAGTGGGGTGTGTGATTTTTAACCTCATGTGTTCCCAACAGTGAGTGGCCGCCCGAATGGCCTGGTGGTTATCACGCGCGTGAGTGGCCTGGTGGTTGTCACGCGCGTGAGTGGCCGCCCGAATGGTCTAGTGGTTATCACGCGCGTAAGTGGCCGCCCGAATGGCCTGGTGGTTATCACGCGCATGAGTGGCCGCCCGAATGGTCTGGTGGTTATCACGTGCGTGAGTGGCCGCCCGAATGGCCTGGTGGTTATCACGCGCGTGAGTGGCCGCCCGAATGGCCTGGTGGTTATCACGCGCATGAGTGGCCGCCCGAATGGTCTGGTGGTTATCACGTGCGTGAGTGGCCGCCTGAATGGCCTGGTGGTTATCACGCGCGTGAGTGGCCGCCCGAATGGCCTGGTGGTTATCAGGCGCGTGAGTGGCCGCCCGAATGGCCTGGTGGTTATCACGCGCGTGAGTGGCCGCCCGAATGGCCTGGTGGTTATCAGGCGCGTGAGTGGCCGCCCGAATGGCCTGGTGGTTATCACGCGCGTGAGTGGCCGCCCGAATGGCCTGGTGGTTATCACGCGCGTGAGTGGCCGCCCGAATGGCCTGGTGGTTATCAGGCGCGTGAGTGGCCGCCCGAATGGCCTGGTGGTTATCAGGCGCGTGAGTGGCCGCCCGAATGGCCCGGTGGTTATCACGCGCGTGAGTGGCCGCCCGAATGGCCTGGTGGTTATCAGGCGCGTGAGTGGCCGCCCGAATGGCCTGGTGGTTATCACGCGCGTTAGTGGCCGCCCGAATGGCCCGGTGGTTATCACGCGCGTGAGTGGCCGCCCGAATGGCCTGGTGGTTATCACGCGCGTTAGTGGCCGCCCGAATGGCCCGGTGGTTATCACGCGCGTGAGTGGCCGCCCGAATGGCCCGGTGGTTATCACGCGCGGCATTTTTAGTAAGCTATGATATCACCTTCAATGGCGTGATATAACCTTCATATATTAGTTTATACTCAAACCAACCAAATCAGTTCTAAAACTGATGAGCTCTCATACTAGATTTACCGAGCGTTACTTTATCGAAGTTCTGCAATGTATTAGACTTCTATGAGCCGAGGCCTCCCTTCACATTTCTGGCTGGACGCGCATTGTACAGAAACAAGGAAGTTCAGACACAAGGATAGCAGTCCAACGATAGCCCGGACTAAAACGCTGTTGTTCAGCAGTACCGATTGCATCATATGTCGGTAGCATCTGTCTGGTTCTTAGGTATCTTTTTCTGATATTCATTCTAACATTTTCGCTGTCTTCAGGGCTACGTCGATGATATGGTGCAAGACATCGTTGATGCTCTAGTTTGGACACAGCAGAATATATATTTATATGGAGGAGACCGGGTAAGTCCGAGCCCAAGTGTCATATGTATAACATTTGAGGCATTTTACTAGACTACATGAAGGCAAGTTCTGTCAGTTAACTAATTAAATGAACTTAAATAGGCCAACAATTCCCTTGGAGTTAATTTTGTCGGTAATCTAGTTTTACCACGAAGGCTTTCTAAACCAGCCAGTGAATTAGCCGCCCCCAACACGTGTGTTTCGTCCTTCCCCCGCTAGGATCGCATCGGTCTGGTGGGGCACTCGGCGGGCGCGCACCTGAGCGTGATGGCGGCGCTGGAGCTGACCCTGCGGCGGCTGATCCACCACCCAGAGGCGGCGGTCCTGTCGCCGGCCGAGCTGGCCGGCCTGGCCGTCTCACGCCAGTCCTCCGTCTTCTCCGAGAGCATCCGCTTCGAGGACCGCCATTTCAACGGCGACGCGCAGCCCAGCAGCGTCAGCACCACGGGGTCCTTCATCATGGTGGAGGGCCGGGCGGAGGGCGAGGAGGAGGAGGGGGCGGGCAGGAAGGAGGGCAGTGAGGGCGAGGGAGAGGCAGAGAGATCCAATAACGATTCTTACTTCGTCCTGGGTGCGGAGGAGGTGAAGGACGCCGGTGAAGACGGGGGCGAGTCAGGTGATGACGTCACCGCCGTGGGCCGGGAGGTAACCCCGGAGACTGGGGTCTGCGGGAACGAGGCGCGGGACTCCGGCATTCTGACACTGACGGAGACGGGAGACTCGCCAGATGGCGCCACCGGTCTACACGTGGCTGGCGGCGTGCTCCAACCTCCTGACATCAGCATCGGTGACGACAGCGAATTTGATCTCTCCAGTACGCAGCGGGAGTTAAAGGATCTGCTGAGCTCCTTAAAACTAATCATTGGTAAGTAAAACACGCATTTTCGTCATTTTGAAGTAACTTATTATAAGCGATAGATATGTTTCCAGCTACATTGGTCGCTTGTAACTAAAAAAGGTATGTACTCTACACCTGGTTTGCATTTTTTGTGTGTGCATGATCTTTCGACTAATAATGATAAAAAAATGTAAAACCATTTTCACCAATGTCGTACAATCCCATTAACTTGTTATTATTACTGGGCGTAATTTACAGTGATTACAAGACTTCCTAAGAGCGTTAAAGCTAGTCATTGATAGATTTTCCACGCATTTTATCCCGTTAGCCGATCTTGTGTACAGACATATATAACGTTTGTCTGCAGCGGTAGAATTTGCTTCTATCGACATTGACTTGTTGGTTATACTAAAATACTAAAGTATATGATTCCATACGACAACACATGATTTGTGTGTATGATATCTCGTGCCTGTGGCCAGGTCTAGCCGGCGTGTACCACATCGGTGACCACTATGAGTACGAATCTTGGCGGGGTGTGGAAGACATCTCGACCATGTGTAAGGCGATGGACGGCGAGGAACACTTCGACCGCTTCTCTCCCACCCACATCGTCAACAGTCTACCCGACAATGTAAGGTAAGCGTCAATTTTAAACACTACCCGACAATGTAAGGTAAGGGCCACGCACATTGTCAACAGTCTACCCGACAATGTAAGGTAAGCGTCACGCACATTTTAAACACTACCCGACAATGTAAGGTAAGGGCCACGCACATTGTCAACAGTCTACCTGACAATGTAAGGTAAGCGTCACGCACAATGTCAACGGTCTACCCGACAATGTAAGGTAAGGGCCACGCACATTGTCAATAGTCTACCCGACAATGTAAGGTAAGCGTCACGCACATTGTCAATAGTCTACCCGACAATGTAAGGTAAGAGCCACGCACATCGTCAACAGTCTACCTGACAATGTAAGGTAAGCGTCACGCACAATGTCAACGGTCTACCCGACAATGTAAGGTAAGGGCCACGCACATCGTCAATAGTCTACCCGACAATGTAAGGTAAGAGCCACGCACATCGTCAACAGTCTACCCGACAATGTAAGGTAAGGGCCACGCACATCGTCAATAGTCTACCCGACAATGTAAGGTAAGAGCCACGCACATCGTCAACAGTCTACCCGACAATTTAAGGTAAGCGTCACGCACATTGTCAACAGTCCACCCGACAATGTAAGGTAAGGGCCACGCACATTGTCAACAGTCTACCCGACGATGTAAGATCAGCGTCACGCAAATTGTCAACACTCTACTCGACAATGTAAGGTAAGCGTCACGCACATTGTCAACACTCTACCCGACAATGTAAGGTAAGCGTCACGCACATCGTCAACAGTCTACCCGACAATGTAAGGTAAGGGCCACGCACATTGTCCACAGTCTACCCGACAATGTAAGGTAAGCGCCAGGCACATCGCCAACAGTTTACCTGACAATAAGGTAAGGGTAAACGTAAGTGTAAGGTAAGTTGTTTTGTTCGCACAAATTCAGCCTTGTTCATAGTCATTATGACGTAATTTCGGCGCGTAGCCCCACCAGAGGGCATGCCCACGTCGACCAGGAGCAATAAATCGTAGAAAAACTACAGCTTCAGCTACTGGACTATAGTCTACGCTAAAGACAACCTATCTGTTCTCAAATAAAATTTTCCATTATCTTGTTTCGGAAACGCTCATATTACTTTTTCGCCAGATGTCGCTCCGTTATGATCCCAGCTTTGTTTTCGCATTGATCTCTGAGAGTCGGTGTATGACGTGCGTTGCTCGTGTCTGAATATCGCTTCACCCCCTCTCCCTCCCTCGCTCCCTGCAGGCTTCCGGCCGTGGTGCTGGTGCACGGGGACGCGGACACCACGGTGCCCATTTCCTCCTCCAACCGCCTGGCCCAGGCCATCTGGGACCGAGGCTGGCCCGCCGTCCACATGGCCGTCATCCCGGGCTGTGGCCACGCGGACCTGTGCGTCGACCTGATGGACCCTGGCCGCACGTGGCACGGCCCCGTCATGGGCGAGGTCCTCAAGGCTACCACCCAGTATTTGTGACCTCACCATTGGCAGGTCACGTGTATTTCACTGTCGCGTTAGCGGGCACCAGCTTTGATGACGTCATTGACGTCTATGTGCGTGCGAGTGTGTTAAGTGCACACATAAATATATGTATATTTACGTGTGGCATGTCGTGACTTGTGGAGCGGTCTGTGCTGTGGACGAGGATCCTGAAGTTGGATATTCATATTGTGTGTCTTATTATATGGACTTCCTAGGGGTTAAGCTTATCACATGAGGTGCAAGTTACGAGATTAGTATAAAGTTTTGTGATATCCAATACGGTTGGGAAATGGTGGACAAATTGTATGGTGTGCACTTCATGAGGTGTGTGTATGTAAAGTTGCCGCCTTTATGTGTACCGCATTATTATAAAATCGGACGGAAGCTTTTTTTACACTTGTAGACTGACATCAATAACATAGAGACATGGTATAACGCCTAGAGGCATAGTATAACAGCTAGAGACATAATAACGCCGTGGTTAAGTACATGATGTCAGAGGGAATAACTTTGTATTTCTGTATACACGACTCGATCACTCGATGGTCTATTGAAATTTTGTCTAAAACTTAGACGGTAAGCGGTGATATTTTGTTATTTATGTGTGCGAGTGTTGCGCGTATAGTAAACAATGTACATGTATGTGAAAACAAACCAGTACCCGTTTCAATATCAAACTGTCAACAAATTATGTTGTTCTGTGCCCGCTGGATTGTACTTTTGGGGACAGGCAGGAGACTCTTCGCCAACTATGAACTTAGCTGTTTTATTTCTGAGCATCAATGTTTGGCCTCTGAAGTCGTGTCCGACTCTCCATCACATGGTCTCCCTCCACTGTTGATTATGGCTCCAACAATGAGGGGGAAACTGCGGTAACTTACAGATCGTCATCAACTATATATACATTTATTGCTGTGAGCTGTACGAATCATGGTCGGAGTGGGCACTGCATCGTGTGATGAAGTCATACCCCGCTTCCCGCGTGTCACTAACGCTCCAGTAAACCAGGTTAAACAAATGGTTCGCGTATAATACTTCGTTCTCTCGTTTCCGTATATATAGCCCTGTTTGTGCCATAATTTTTCTGCATTTAGGTAATAGTGGCTTTGTTAGCGTATCGTACTTTTTCCGAGTCAAATAAGTTTGAAAATTGAAGTAGCATTTGGTTTGCTGCATGTTAGATGTTGTGGTGCTATTTTACATTCCATGGAATGCCACAGCACCATCGGCGAAAGAGCGCGGTTTCATGTGCTATGTTCGTTGTTAAAGCTTAAAGCTTTGATGAGAGATTGTGTATTGAGCGAGACGAAAGCGTTTAGTTTTTGTTGTTGAACAAAGCGACGGTGCTATAAGGCGCCTCATTTCTGTAAGAGACGAGCTGTATTTTTTTTTGTACACTGAGCGCAACTGCGGACTCAGAGAGAAGTATAAAGTTAAAATCAAGCACCAGGATTGAAATAAATGTGTAATGTTTAGTCAGAAGCTAGTAATGACTACAAAGGCAAAGACACTTTCACATGGCTCAAATTCCTACCATGACGGTTTGTTAATTAATACAAAAGGTGTTATTCAGATATAAAGTTGGTCTTTATAGTTTACCGGTGGAGTATAAACATTGTGCGGCATTCTAAGATACGGAAGCTCTTTGGTTATACAGAATAAAAGCCAATTCACAGTCGAAACACCAGCCTAGTTTTCAACTATTTTATTGAATCTTGAAGATGTTTCCTTCTCCTTCCTCAACACGCCAAAAGTAGCATCTACAACTGGGCCATTCCGTAACCAGGACAAGATCGTCGCGCATGTCAAAAGCCAGAAGAAGCCATACATTATTGTAACCAATCGGACGCAAACACATAATCTATGGAGACATACATACAATCAAGTTGACACTGGTGTAGATAGAGGTCCTCGGTTGACCGTGAATTAGTAGAGAACGCCAACCGATCACCTGGGATTCATTCATTACTGGGGTGCGACCTTGTACACTTCCGGCCCTACGGCCCATCCGGTCTTCATACCGAAGCCGATCCGTTCGATGCCAGACCCAAACCAGCAGTGTCGGTGTTTGGTTTAAATATCATTCTTTTCACGCTAGTGGGTGATGGTATAGATATTAAATCAAAGTTATTGTTTCACAAGCAGCGACGCACGCATCGTACACCATTAAATCCCAGGTTCACATTTCTAACTAGGCGATACACCACGGTGTTTTGTATTTTACATAACAAAGAGTTTGATTTGTATTTACCATATGTATTATCATATACTGTCGAAGCGCTCCATGCGCGGGCGGGGGGTGGGGTGGACAGACTTTTTAAGGTTCAGGGAGGGAGGGGGACGGGGCGGGGTGAGGTGCCGGGTTTCATGTTAAGACGCACGTGGCGTTCGAATGGCATTAACTCAGTCTCGGAAGGCCGTCTCCGCACACACTCTACAACATTCACCTACATTCATGAACACTTGTACTTCTTTTTTTTGTACATAATAGTAATAATAACACGTACATCGACGACTGGAGTCCCGTCTCGATGAAAATGATTAAAAAGGCTGTACAGAAAGGTCATCATTTATATCATCATATAATAATATATTCACAACACAAAGAAATAAAGAGGGTTTCTGGAAACCCAAATTAAAATGTACACATCTTACAGAGGAATGAATGATAATGAAGTCAAATAATTATTCCCCGGCGTTTAGCCGGGCGCGAACAGACACGGGCACCAGCCCTGTCACCTAAATGGGTGGACATTAACCGTTCGAGACCAAGATACTAGCGCAAGTGACTTCACCCCCCCCCCCCACCCCCACCCCGTTATTCAAGTCCCTTGCGTCCACGGCGAAAACTCAAAAGAACGCAAAAAACTATACTGAGATGTAATTCTCGGGAGTGTATTCCGGTGCCTTTTGTGTTTCCTCAAATTTATCGCAGCAGTTCGTGCGAAGGCAATAACAGAGTGCTGTCTTAGGAAAAAAAAATACAGCACTAATTAAGGAAACACACCCTCCGAGAAACGACAAACGCATACATCTCTTATTACCAAATTACGGCGAACGCATTTTAGTTTTTCGCGCCAACGCATACACAAAGATACAAGAGCAGCACGTATTCCTGCGAGACATGTTCTTCAACAAAACTTAGTCAGAAACATTGCGGACAAGAGTTACAGGAGCGCGGCCATACACATGGTTGCGAAGAGAATTAAAAAGAGCTCGTTGCATAATACGACACAACTGCACCGACACAAAGCCAGACACTACGAAGGACTACGAAGTGACGACCACAATAGAGCAAGATGGCGCCCAGACGCAATCACAGATCTCACTAACGATGGAGGGGGGACCTACGGCTAACTAGTCCCGCAGTAACGCCGTCAGATAGCGGCTGTAGCTCAGTAATACGGCTATGAATGGGCGCTACTACTACACACAGACTCTGGTAGCGGGATACATCGACAGTAGCCACCTACATCTTCATTATTAAACTGCATTAAACGTGCGCCCAAATCAAACCAATGTCACCTGCCCGACCGTCAATAACCGGCTACAAAAAAAGCCCAAATGGACAGATGAAAAGCGTGTGATAAAACACGCTGTCCAGGAGATCAAGGTTACACACCAATAGGTCGTGCGTGCATTGGTAGAAAAGTATATCGCGTCAGGTAGTGCGTAAATATTGGTCGTATATCAGTGTTATATGGTTACTGTAGTTATTTCTTTCTTCGTATATATTGTTTCGTTTACTAATGTTTGGCCATATTAATGCCTGTTGAATTAATCTGTGGCGTATTTAATCATGCACGCGGAAGTTACTGTACGTGGTTCGGTCGACTTCATCACTGGGTCTCTAATTTGCGGCGGGTTGCGCTAGGGGGTGTCATACTACGGGCTGTCGCTAAAAGGGTAAAACGTCAACCTATGTTCAGCTTGTTTTTAAATAAAGTTGGATACTTGCTCTAGAATTTCCTATGGCCCACATAGTCAAACATGGGTACCGATTTTTCTCCAGCATGGAGTTGAAAATTAGGGTTTTGCCATTATAATACTTATCATGGGGATGGTTTCTATTGGTGTGTAACCTTAAGAGGTCAACTCCGTGAACTGATCACGTTAGCATCGGCAACGGACGCGGGCCACCGGTGACAGACTACATGGTATTCAAGTTTTACATAGACGGGTTTTACATGTTCATCACAAAATGGCGTTTTCGCGAACCCCTGATATATAAATAAGAGTTTATCCCAAACAACTTGTCCATAATCATTACCATACCAAGCGGGTTACATGATACGTTATACGCTTCATTATGTTTTTAAAGTGCTTGATTTATTAATTAATTAATTAATTAATTAACGATATATCAAGATCAAGCAAAACCGGACGCGCGATTTCATTGACAATAATGTGGACGCAACTCAGCGACTGCGAGTCGATCAGACTGCTCTTTAGGCAAAGTAATTAATAATGCCTTAAGAGTCTTTTCCCAGTCCTCGACCGCACCTTCTTGGTATACACATTCGATACCGTGACCACGGGTTACAATCTTACACTTGACTTTACTACCCTGCGTTAACAGGTGTCGCTTTAACTTGTCGGACCACAGCGTAACTCAATCTTACCGGCAACCATTATCGCGGGGAGTTGTTAACTACACGTCCACTTCCAGCCCAGGGGACTTCTATTAAAATACTACCTACCGGTACTGCGGATCTTACCTAGAAACTAGATTTACCAGTCAGTCCATCCTGCAACAGTATTTTTCGAATATAGTGTGCATAACATGGGGAAAATGAGAAAGTGTTAAGGTTAATGAACGCAAATCCTGACGCAGCTGTTGAAACCCAAACAAATGGGAAGAGTCAAATCTACCAACTGTTATCAGATATTGCCAACATTTCCAACAATACTGCATGGTTGTCTCGTATTTTCTTTACCTACATTAATGGTAAAGTAATTCCCGATGCGATAGTCTTGGAAATGCAAGGTATCCATCAATGTAAGTAGAGGCACTGCAAATGGGCACTTTTCTTAGCAGAATATGAACCTAAATAACCACGAGACAAGCGGATTTCTCGGTTTCAGAAGTGCGTGACTCCTGATTAACTTACACGGTCAGACGAGGCTCAATCAGCAAAGACAATGGTTGGCTCAGGCTAATCACGTGGTCACCTCAGTTGCGAGTATATGATGCGTGTCGAGCGACTGCCTCGATCACACCGAGGTCCGGATGATGTGGGCCGTGCGTGTTAGCAGAACAATAAATAATAAAGATGCAGGGCTAGCGTTGGACCGTCCTTTCAGACCGGATTGAGACTGAGCGAGACGTGTACGGATGGTATAGGGGGTGGAGTGCGGGGGCGGGGGGCGGCGGGTCGGCGGGGGCGGGGGCGAGGGCGGGGGTGGGGGCGGGAGCAGGGGCGGTGGGGGCGGTGGCGGAAATACACACAGCGAGGGTGTACAGAGTGTTGGGTACGGTAAGAATCATCGCCGCCGGGTGAGATTGCTGGCTTCCGTCGCTACACCATCTGTCCCCGCGGTGTCATTGGTTGAAGCGCCCCCTGTGGAGAGAATGAAACGTAACAATAACTATCACAGAAGACTTGATTAGAAAGACGCACAAATTAATATCACGCGGTCATTCATTCGCAATATGCTGACGCACATAATACGTTATTCACTGAACCAAGTAATTAACTCATTACATTTCATATCATTAACTTACATATATACATGTATATATATATATATACTTAGGATTCTTCTCATACGGTTTCATCAACAATACCGAAGCCTTTCCACAATTTTTTCATGCATCTTTTGCGGACTTAAACCACAACCATTATGACATAAATACGAGTGACACTGCTAACAATTACGCCTTGACTGGCCCGTGGTGCGGCCTACAACGTACCTGGGCTGTGGTTATGCATAGCGTTTCCCACGTGGTTGATGCGATTACGCGACTCGTACTCAAACACCTCCTTGTATATCAAATCTGGAAAATAAACGACGCCATCTAATTATACGCATACGTTACCTAATTGTAGCATAGTCGAAATTTATTACAGTGTGAATATTAGTTGGTACTGAGATCGAAAGTAACGAGTTGTATTGATATGATTGTGCGATGTTTTATAATACTGAACTACCATACTCAAAATTCCAGTTCAGAAGTGCTATACACAAGTTGAGCAGCTACTATTAGGAGACTGAAGCTCTGACACAGATCCAAAATGTGACTCCTGGTACCTCAGGGAGTCATTTCACTTAGATCTCGTAAATTTGCTCGTAAACTTAAAGAATTAAATTGCCGGGACGAAGATAAATGGAAAATGTTGCATTTATCATAAATAAGTGGCAAACATGTTTGTAAATTAATATTAATGGAAAATAAATTGGTCAAAGATGGTTGTACCCCAATGCCGGTAGTATAACAATTATTTCTGTTGCTCGTAAATTTACTATCTGTCATTATCTGTCGCTAACTTAACATGTAAAAGATACGGTAACTCTTAGTGAAACGAACCCCAGGACGTTTGTTTCACAGGTGATTTATCACATGCTACCAGTAGGCTTAATGGCTCGGTTCAGGCCACGTGGGCGTAAAAGCGAGTCAAGAGGCCAAACTGACAAAGCGAACCCACCTTTCCACTGCTCAACAGTGTGTTCCTTCTCGTCCACCGAGTGGTCGTACTGAGAAGGCGGAGGCTGAAACCGACAAGAGGTTTGTCTGAGAGACCTGGGCCTAGCATTATGCATTATCACGTGGCAACGAACTGACAGCATACAGGACTCCCGACAGCGCAACCCTCCGCGCAATTGTTACTGCAGGTACAAGGCAGTTTATTATCCAAAGCCTGAGAAGGCAACTGAGATTCATTCAATGACAATGAAACTAACGCGAGCCGTTGTGTTAGGTTATTACTATACCGTACCAGGAGTAATAAATAGTTACACGTACTAATAAAAATACATTGTAATAATAAGGATTCTTCAAGCCTTTATATTTCATTGTTTTAATCCAATATCCTTTAGTGCAACATATTTATACAGGAATGTATATCTAAGATACGATTTCGGTAGAAACTGCTTCCTAAACCGTAAACATGAGGCCATTTCAG
This sequence comes from Arenicola marina, assembly GCA_964019135.1. Taxonomy (NCBI): domain Eukaryota; kingdom Metazoa; phylum Annelida; class Polychaeta; family Arenicolidae; genus Arenicola; species Arenicola marina. Next base: position 12,164,639 of record OZ025251.1, read on the forward strand.
TGAATGAACAACGTTAGGTGTAAACCATACTAAAGCAGAGGTTCCTGCGAACATGAAAGAGGGACCAAAGTACATACAAACGGAATCCTTCCTCTGAGAATAGCCCTCTAACCACTCTAGGAGCCGCCGCCATTGTCGGAAAAGGTACTCGATCGCAGACTAAGAAGTTGTGGGTTCAAACCCCACCCGGGTCTGGGGCCATGTTCTCCTTTCACAAATATAAATGCCTATAATAGTCTAAAATCCCAGCCATGCACCCACCCACCCACTCATCCACCGCCCCATGCATGCACCATCCATTGCTTCAGTAAATGTAAGTAGCTCACGGAATACTCACACCAGCAACAGAGCTCCTTACCCCGTTGACCTCTGACTCGTCGTACCACACGTTAATGTACGGGTGCATCAGGGCATCGTCAACGGAGATTCGCTTCTCGGGGTCAATGACCAACATCTTGGACAGCAGGTCCCGGGCCATGCTGGCCTTGAGGCCGCTGTGCTCCTTGCTGTCCGGCGGGAACAACACGTCCGGGAAGAGCTTCTCGAAGGGGTAGCCAGCGTACTTGGGCCGGTTCTCCACGTAGTTGCGGACCGTCGGCTGCAGGCGCTTCATGAAGTCCTGGCAGGGCGTCCCCAGTTGTTCTATGATCTTGTTCCACTGGTCGATGTCTGGTCCAGGCCGTTAAGGTTGGTTGTTGGATGTATATTTCAGGACGCTTTAACCACTTGTGGTCATTATTCGGGACGTTTTAACCATTTGTGGTCAATATTCAGGACGCGTTAACTACTTGTGGTCATTATTCGGGACGCTTTAAACACTTGTAGTCGTTATTCAGGACGCTTTAGCCATTTGTGGTCATTATTCAGGACGCTTTAACCACTTGTCATTATTCAGGACGCTTTAACCATTTGTGGTCATAATTCAGGACGCTTTAACCATTTGTGGTCATTATTCAGGACGCTTTAACCACTTGTCATTATTCAGGACGCTTTAACCATTTGTGGTCATTATTCAGGACGCTTTAACCACTTGTGGTCATTATTCGGGATGTTTTAACCACTTGTGGTCATTATTCAGGACGCTTTAACTACTTGTGGTCATTATTCAGGACGCTTTAACTACTTGTGGTCATTATTGAGGACGCTTTAAAGTTGCATGTCGAGCTCTTTCCCGCCAAAACTAAAGAGGTCAAAATACTAATAAGAATCAGTCCTAGAATCATTCAAGACTTCTTTTGTCTATACTCCACCCAAGCCAGACTGCCAAATAGTGTCTCTTAGCCTTGCCCGTCATATCAATTTACCACAAGTTTTCATTTTAGTGGTAAACGTCATCAGTTTGTGTGCTTCGCGATGCTTTGGTATAAGTAGCTGTACCGCGACTGAGTTCTGTGGTGTCCCGGGATAGACACGTTTGCCACACCATAGCCAAAACGGCGATGTTTATCAGGTTTTTGAATTCATAGAATGAAACAATCGAGTTTTCTGCAAATTTTGATATAAATTTCGCCTGGGCTTAGTTTTGGCGGGAAAGAACTCGACATGCAACTTTAACCACTTTAGGTCGTATCGCGTCAAAGGGAGAAGGAAGGGAGAGTGAAGCCATGTCCCCGGGGTAACCCCTACTCTTTGCGAAGAAGGACATGGGCTCTTTATCCTGCGACCACACAGGCATGACCACAGCGGGGCTCGAACCACCGACCCACATAGGGTCGTTAAGCGGTAACCTTCGTTATATCATCGGTTGGATTTTTTAAAAGTAGAATGCCTTAACATCTATACGTCATATCGCGGTAACGAGAAGGGTCAAGGTAGACAGCGAGCCATGTCTCCGGGGGGTAACTCCCTACTCTTCGCGAAAGAAGACGTCGGATCTGTATCCTCCACTGATATGGACATTTGCACCGGTGGGGCTCGAACCACGCACCGGCCGCTTGGGCTGGCTCCGGAGAGCCCAATGGACTATAGCCGAACACGCTACCTACTGGACCACCAGGTGAGCCCTGTTTGTCATAGAGCGAGGCAATACATATTTTATTAGCACTGGTATTACCGATCTATATATAGGATAAAAAACACACGGTGGAGCGAGCGTCGTGACGACGAAACACGACAACGTTGGCAAAGGTTTTTGACGAAGGATACGATCTGTACCGGGAAACATGACGCTCCCTCGAATCATCTCTCCCATGATGCACCCCACTGACCAGATATCCACTGCAACAACAAAAAGCGACAATGTAAATAATTCATCATAATCGATCGCACCATGTTTTTTTCACCAGCAATCACGAATCCACTGGAAGGTAAATCCGTTTAATGCGTCATAGATACCGTTCAGACGAGGTAGGAGGCACTAAGCACACGGCACCGCCAGGAGGCTTCCGAGCGATAATGGGGGAAAGAGTAATTATCATGGCACAGCTGATGTTATGACAGCGTGCCAGAAACTATGACGACGCGTCTGAGATTACGACGGTATGTCCGAGATCATAATGGTATGTCCGCGACTATAATATGTCTGATATTATAATGGTATGTCCGCCACTATAACATGTCTGAGATTATAATGGTGTGTCCGAGATTATAATATGTCTGAGAGTATAATGGTATGTCCGCCACTATAATATGTCTGAGATTATAATGGTGTGTCCGAGATTATAATATGTCTAAGAGTATAATGGTATGTCCGCCACTATAATATGTCTGAGATTATAATGGTGTGTCCGAGATTATGACAGCGGATCCGAAATCTGTTTCGTTTGGAGGTTATAAACAAAACAAAATCTAAGGGTCATATTGCGACAAGATTCGCCCGTGATCACCCTGATCCGTCCCACGTGACTACCCTGATCCGTCCCACGTGACTACCCTGATCCGTCCCACGTTACCACCCTGATCCGTCCCACGTGACTACCCTGATCCGTCCCACGTGACTACCCTGATCCGTCCCACGTGACCACCCTGATCCACCCCCCACGTGACTACCCTGATCCTCCCCCCCTCCCCCCCAACGTGACCACCATGGAGCGAGCACTGACCGTTGGCTTTGTACCCCATGCCGAGGATGACTTCGGGCGCCCGGTAGTAGCGCGTGACGACGTAGGGGGTCATCATGAAGCTGGTGCCCGCCGTCCGCGCCAGGCCGAAGTCCAGTATCTTTAGCGTGCAGTCCGCCTTCACCACGATGTTGGAGGGCTTCAGGTCCTGCGACACGGGCACACCAACACACGTGCTCAGTGTCCAAGCAACACGAGGAATCATACGGAATGTGAGCAAAGCAATTAAGATGATCACTCGGAAGGCGGACCAATTTTGCTCCAAACAGTTTTATATATTATTCGTAATTAGAGTACACTTTCGACAGATATATATATATATTTATTCGTAATCAGAACACTTTCGACAGATGACAGTTGCAGAAAAACTAAAACCGGCTGAACGCGCCATTAAACCCTAACCAAAGGCAGTCAAATCAGAGTTGAGATTTCGTTACCTCTATACCATTCCAGATGACAGCACTCTTACAAACCATGTGTGTGATGTTTTGCAGCCCACAGAGCTACTCTTACCCTATATATGATTCCTGCAGACCACAAAGTACACTTACCCTATGTATGATTCCTGCAGACCACAGAGCTACACTTACCCTATGTATGATTCCCGCAGACCTACTCTTACCCTATATAATATGTTGTAGGTAAAACCTAGAAGGCGAGCGTAGACTTTGACTTTGTTGTGAAGCAATTTTTTGGACCCCCACTGATGATAACTGGGCTAAACTGTTTCTCATAACCTTAGTTATGACTTGTTCTTTTTAAAGGTGAAGTTTTACATATTATGCTATTTTGTATATTTAATATCAAAGTTTTGGTACTGAAAAAGTAAATCTAGTAGTTTAGTAGTACATTTGATTTGTAGTCAAGTGACCTGCCCCTGACCGAATCTGTCATGATTTAGGTTCCTATTACCCTAGGTTGCTTTATTTGTGATCTGTAAATTTTCGTTCGAGAGAAATTGCCATCTAAAAATAGGCTAAGGCAATGAAAAAAATCAATTTCCATCCCCTGGTACATTGACTGACCGAAAATGTTTGTTCTCAAAGTTTGAAAGTGCCGTATTTTGTGGGGAGGGATCATTGCATGGTGTAGGTGGAGTGCCATGGTCAGATAGATGTGGCCGGCAATAGTTATGTTCCTGCCTTCCTGCTCCCTGATTTGGATTTGTAACTTCACGACTCAGCTCATGTAATGAGCTGGAGTAAAAATTATGCTCAAGATCTCTAGAATTTGAAACTGGACGACTGGTTGACTGGATTGTGTTACGGTTACCCAGTGTGAAGCAAAGTACTGTGAATATTTTTTTATGTAAGGGTGGTCCGCCATTATTCAACGCAGCAAACCCAGCAAGAAGTAGTCTACGATAGACTACGACTACGATAGTCTACAAGATCCCAAATGACAAGCAGCTGTGATAGATCTAGAAGCTTTTAGTTTTGAAGTAGATGTGCTAAAGAAGGGGAGAACAACTTGTTTTGATTTGATAATTGGACTACTGCAAGAACTTACTACTTTTTAAATATAATGAAAAATGCTAATGGATAGATGTTCGAAGATCTTGATAACTTAATTATCTCTAGATGTAGGCTAATCTTAACTGAAGTGTTTGTTATAAACCAAAAAAAACCTTCTAGCTAATCTATATTAGAAATTAGTTATTTGACGGATCCTACACGGACGCCTAATGAACTTTCAAACAACCCGTTTGAATGAACACAGATGTTGCTTTGATTCGATAATTAGAGTAAGGTTACTTTTTAAAGTAAGCTTATATTAAAGAATGCCAATGGATAGATGTTCGAAGATCTTAATAGATCTAACTTATCTCTAGATGTAGACTAAGCTTAATTACATTTTTTGTTAAAAATCTGCCAAACAACAGCAATTTTTGCCTCAATTTTTTTTCAAGCTTTGATCCAACTTAAAGTTGCATGTGGAGTTGTTTCGCTGTTTTTGAATGCCAAATTTGCGTATAAGAACACAAGCCTAAGGCCTTAAGGTTCATAACAGACAATAAACACCTACCATATTGCTCACCAATTATCTGCCAATGGCAATGAGCAAAACATTTCAAATTCATGAATTGTCCGCCACAAAAATGAAAACTGGTGCTGATTTGAAACGTCATAAACGTGTGTGAGCAAGTCGTTTACCGGTGCCACCGACAGGGGGCCCAAGCGCTAAATTATATGAGACAATGGAAGCGTCCGGAGCGCCACTTTTTCTTTGGCGGTGGCTGTTGACACTGCTTGTGGTCAAAGGTAACATTTCCTGTTTATGTTTATTTTGGTACAGTCGTTGCAACGGCCAGCTCCACATGTAACTTTAAGCTTAGTAAGTCTTACATTAATTTCCAGTTAGATCTGCATTAGAAGTCTATTTTAATGAAAGGCTAAAAGACGGTTGTCTCAATCAAATGGTTCAAATAAGTAAATAAATAAATGGTGAAAGTCATATGATTATAGCCTAAATGTGACGTTAGATCTAGCACCTTTTGGATCACCAACCTTGATCTATATTTTCAAAAGCTGAACTAGATTGTAGGCCTAACGCCAGTAACGGATCTAAATTTAGATCTGGATCTAGGCCTAAGCTTAGATCTAGAACATGTAATGCGTTAACGAAGCAATTTTTGCCTCAAATTGTTTAAAGCTTAGATCCAACTTAAACTAGATCTAGGGAACTTACATTAACTTAACTTCCAGCTAGATCTATATTAGTCAATTAGAAGTCTATGTTACTGAAAGGCTCAGTAAACATTAGCTAAAAGAGTCAAATGGTCCCCTGGTCAGGGTCAAAACTCTTTATGCCCGACTATGGATCCTACACTGGCGCCTGATGAACTGTCAAATAGATCTAACTCCTAGGCTAGATCTAAATATTACACAAATAAGTTACCTTAGCACTTTAATGTATCACCAACCTTGATATAAATTGACAAAAGCTAGACTAGACGTGAAATGTTGTAACATCAACGAAGCCTGGTAAACTGCTGACAAATCTGAAACTGTCGTCTGCGCGTTCGACTTGTGCTGCCACCAAGCGAATGCAGCCCGCGCGCGTGTTGAGCGCCCTCTGTCATGAGAGAGGAGGACACATGCATGTTGTCGCTATGATCAGCGTTTCATCAGTTGGAATTATGTTTTTGTATGTGAATTATCTACCAATTATGTATATTCTTTAGTGAATGTGCGGGTTTGGGCTGCATATAAGTTTTTGACAAAAAAATAAACATGAACTTTCCCGGAATGCATTTAAACGCATGCGCATGTCACACCACTGGGGGTCGACTACCGGTTGATTTTTTTTCGCGCTTTACAGTATGGGATTGAGATACAGATTTTGTCAGTTTTTTACGTGTGTGTTATCTAAAGAGCTCACTACGCTCGCTATGATTCCTGCAGACCACAGAGCTACACTTACCCTATGTATGATTCCTGCAGACCACAGAGCTACACTTACCCTATGTATGATTCCCGCAGACCTACACTTACCCTATGTATGATTCCTGCAGACCACAGAGCTACACTTACCCTATGTATGATTCCTGCAGACCAGAGCTACACTTAGCCTATGTAGGATTCCTGCAGACCTCAGAGCTAAACTTACCCTATGTATGATTCCTGCAGACCACAGAGCTACACTTACCCGATGTATGATTCCTACAGACCACAGAGCTACACTTACCCTATGTACTTACCATATGTATGATTCCTGCAGACCACAGAGCTACACTTACCCTATGTATGATTCCTGCAGACCACAAAGCTACACTTACCCTATGTATGATTCCTACAGACCACAGAGCTACACTTACCCTATGTATGATTCCTGCAGACCACAGAGCTACACTTACCCTGTGTACGATTCCTACAGACCACAGAGCTACACTTACCCTATGTATGATTCCTGCAGACCACAAAGCTACACTTACCCTATGTATGATTGCTGCAGACCACAGACCTACACTTACCCTATGTATGATTCATACAGACCACAAAGCTACACTTACCCTATGTATGAATCCTGCAGACCACAGAGCTACACTTACCCTATGTATGATTCCTACAGACCACAGAGCTACACTTACCCTATGTATGATTCCTGCAGACCACAGAGCTACACTTACCCTGTGTATGATTCCTACAGACCACAGAGCTACACTTACCCTATGTATGATTCCTACAGACCACAGAGCTACACTTACCCTATGTATGATTCCTGCAGACCACAGAGCTACACTTACCCTGTGTACGATTCCTACAGACCACAGAGCTACACTTACCCTGTGTATGATTCCTACAGACCACAGAGCTACACTTACCCTATGTATGATTCCTGCAGACCACAAAGCTACACTTACCCTATGTATGATTCCTACAGACCACAGAGCTACACTTACCCTATGTATGATTCCTGCAGACCACAGAGCTACACTTACCCTGTGTACGATTCCTACAGACCACAGAGCTACACTTACCCTGTGTATGATTCGCACAGACCACAGAGCTACACTTACCCTATGTATGATTCCTGCAGACCACAAAGCTACACTTACCCTATGTATGATTCCTACAGACCACAGACCTACACTTACCCTATGTATGAATCCCACAGAGCACAGAGCTACACTTACCCTATGTATGATTCCTGCAGACCACAGAGCTACACTTACCCTGTGTATGATTCCTACAGACCACAGAGCTACACTTATCCTATGTATGATTCCTGCAGACCTACACTTACCCTATGTATGATTCCTGCAGACCACAGAGCTACACTTACCCTATGTATGATTCCTGCAGACCACAAAGCTACACTTACCCTATGTATGAATCCCACAGACCACAGAGCTACACTTACCCTATGTATGATTCCTACAGACCACAGACCTACACTTACCCTATGTATGAATCCCACAGACCACAGAGCTACACTTACCCTATGTATGATTCCCGCATAGCTACACTTACCCTATGTATGATTCCTGCAGAGTGGAGATGCTTGATGCCGCAGAGCATCTGGTAGAGGAGGTAGGACATCCGCTCGTGATCTAGGTCCATCTGGATCACTTGGCACAGATTGGCGTCCATCAACTCCATCACTAAGTACCTGGAACAACAACACATCATTCAATCAAAACCAGGACACTTAACCCTTCAAAGGCATGCACCTGTACAGCGATTCTTGTAAATATTTCTTGTAAATATATACTGAACAGACTACGCAATATTTCATTTAAATTAATGTCCCATTAAAAAGAGGTTCGTATCATGCAGGGGGATCGAGCCTTCCTTGCGCAGTGGTGAGCAGGCCGAGTTACAGTCCAACATGTCGTGACACCTGTATCTGGAGCATGAAGGGGAGCCTTCCTTGCGCAGTGGTGAGCAGGCCGAGTTACAGTCCAACAGGTCGTGACACCTGTATCTGGAGCATGAAGGGGAGCCTCCCTAGCGCAGTGGTAAGCAGGCCGAGTTACAGTTCAACAGGTCGTGACACCTGTATCTGGGGCATGAAGGGGAGCCTCCCTAGCGCAGTGGTGAGCAGGCCGAGTTACAGTCCAACAGGTCGTGACACCTGTATCTGGGGCATGAAGGGGAGCCTTCCTAGCGCAGTGGTTAGCAGGCCGAGTTACAGTCCAACAGGTCGTGACACCTGTATCTGGAGCATGAAGGGGAGCCTTCCTAGCGCAGTGGTGAGCAGGCCGAGTTACAGTTCAACAGGTCGTGACACCTGTATCTGGAGCATGAAGGGGAGCCTTCCTAGCGCAGTGGTGAGCAGGCCGAGTTACAGTCCAACAGGTCGTGACACCTGTATCTGGAGCATGAAGGGGAGCCTCCCTAGCGCAGTGGTAAGCAGGCCGAGTTACAGTTCAACAGGTCGTGACACCTGTATCTGGGGCATGAAGGGGAGCCTCCCTAGCGCAGTGGTGAGCAGGCCGAGTTACAGTCCAACAGGTCGTGACACCTGTATCTGGGGCATGAAGGGGAGCCTTCCTAGCGCAGTGGTAAGCAGGCCGAGTTACAGTCCAACAGGTCGTGACACCTGTATCTGGGGCATGAAGGGGAGCCTTCCTAGCGCAGTGGTGAGCAGGCCGAGTTACAGTCCAACAGGTCGTGACACCTGTATCTGGGGCATGAAGGGGAGCCTCCCTAGCGCAGTGGTTAGCAGGCCGAGTTACAGTCCAACAGGTCGTGACACCTGTATCTGGAGCATGAAGGGGAGCCTTCCTAGCGCAGTGGTAAGCAGGCCGAGTTACAGTCCAACAGGTCGTGACACCTGTATCTGGAGCATGAAGGGGAGCCTTCCTAGCGCAGTGGTGAGCAGGCCGAGTTACAGTTCAACAGGTCGTGACACCTGTATCTGGGGCATGAAGGGGAGCCTTCCTAGCGCAGTGGTGAGCAGGCCGAGTTACAGTCCAACAGGTCGTGACACCTGTATCTGGAGCATGAAGGGGAGCCTTCCTAGCGCAGTGGTAAGCAGGCCGAGTTACAGTCCAACAGGTCGTGACACCTGTATCTGGAGCATGAAGGGGAGCCTTCCTAGCGCAGTGGTAAGCAGGCCGAGTTACAGTCCAACAGGTCGTGACACCTGTATCTGGAGCATGAAGGGGAGCCTTCCTAGCGCAGTGGTGAGCAGGCCGAGTTACAGTCCAACAGGTCGTGACACCTGTATCTAGGGCATGAAGGGGAGCCTCCCTAGCGCAGTGGTTAGCAGGCCGAGTTACAGTTCAACAGGTCGTGACACCTGTATCTGGAGCATGAAGGGGAGCCTTCCTAGCGCAGTGGTAAGCAGGCCGAGTTACAGTTCAACAGGTCGTGACACCTGTATCTGGAGCATGAAGGGGAGCCTCCCTAGCGCAGTGGTAAGCAGGCCGAGTTACAGTTCAACAGGTCGTGACACCTGTATCTGGAGCATGAAGGGGAGCCTTCCTAGCGCAGTGGTGAGCAGGCCGAGTTACAGTCCAACAGGTCGTGACACCTGTATCTGGAGCATGAAGGGGAGCCTTCCTAGCGCAGTGGTGAGCAGGCCGAGTTACAGTTCAACAGGTCGTGACACCTGTATCTGGGGCATGAAGGGGAGCCACCCTAGCGCAGTGGTGAGCAGGCCGAGTTACAGTCCAACAGGTCGTGACACCTGTATCTGGGGCATGAAGGGGAGCCTCCCTAGCGCAGTGGTGAGCAGGCAGAGTTACAGTTCAGCAGGTCGTGACACCTGTATCTGGGGCATGAAGGGGAGCCTCCCTAGCGCAGTGGTAAGCAGGCCGAGTTACAGTCCAACAGGTCGTGACACCTGTATCTGGGGCATGAAGGGGAGCCTTCCTAGCGCAGTGGTAAGCAGGCCGAGTTACAGTCCAACAGGTCGTGACACCTGTATCTGGGGCATGAAGGGGAGCCTTCCTAGCGCAGTGGTGAGCAGGCAGAGTTACAGTTCAGCAGGTCGTGACACCTGTATCTGGGGCATGAAGGGGAGCCTCCCTAGCGCAGTGGTGAGCAGGCCGAGTTACAGTTCAACAGGTCGTGACACCTGTATCTGGAGCATGAAGGGGAGCCTTCCTAGCGCAGTGGTAAGCAGGCCGAGTTACAGTTCAACAGGTCGTGACACCTGTATCTGGGGCATGAAGGGGAGCCTTCCTAGCGCAGTGGTAAGCAGGCCGAGTTACAGTCCAACAGGTCGTGACACCTGTATCTGGAGCATGAAGGGGAGCCTTCCTAGCGCAGTGGTGAGCAGGCCGAGTTACAGTCCAACAGGTCGTGACACCTGTATCTGGGGCATGAAGGGGAGCCTTCCTAGCGCAGTGGTGAGCAGGCCGAGTTACAGTCCAACAGGTCGTGACACCTGTATCTGGGGCATGAAGGGGAGCCTTCCTAGCGCAGTGGTAAGCAGGCCGAGTTACAGTCCAACAGGTCGTGACACCTGTATCTGGAGCATGAAGGGGAGCCTTCCTAGCGCAGTGGTGAGCAGGCCGAGTTACAGTCCAACAGGTCGTGACACCTGTATCTGGAGCATGAAGGGGAGCCTTCCTAGCGCAGTGGTAAGCAGGCCGAGTTACAGTTCAACAGGTCGTGACACCTGTATCTGGAGCATGAAGGGGAGCCTTCCTAGCGCAGTGGTGAGCAGGCCGAGTTACAGTCCAACAGGTCGTGACACCTGTATCTGGAGCATGAAGGGGAGCCTTCCTAGCGCAGTGGTGAGCAGGCCGAGTTACAGTCCAACAGGTCGTGACACCTGTATCTGGGGCATGAAGGGGAGCCTCCCTAGCGCAGTGGTGAGCAGGCCGAGTTACAGTTCAACAGGTCGTGACACCTGTATCTGGAGCATGAAGGGGAGCCTCCCTAGCGCAGTGGTAAGCAGGCCGAGTTACAGTCCAACAGGTCGTGACACCTGTATCTGGGGCATGAAGGGGAGCCTTCCTAGCGCAGTGGTGAGCAGGCCGAGTTACAGTTCAACAGGTCGTGACACCTGTATCTGGGGCATGAAGGGGAGCCTTCCTAGCGCAGTGGTAAGCAGGCCGAGTTACAGTCCAACAGGTCGTGACACCTGTATCTGGGGCATGAAGGGGAGCCTTCCTAGCGCAGTGGTAAGCAGGCCGAGTTACAGTCCAACAGGTCGTGACACCTGTATCTGGGGCATGAAGGGGAGCCTCCCTAGCGCAGTGGTGAGCAGGCCGAGTTACAGTCCAACAGGTCGTGACACCTGTATCTGGGGCATGAAGGGGAGCCTTCCTAGCGCAGTGGTTAGCAGGCCGAGTTACAGTCCAACAGGTCGTGACACCTGTATCTGGAGCATGAAGGGGAGCCTTCCTAGCGCAGTGGTGAGCAGGCCGAGTTACAGTCCAACAGGTCGTGACACCTGTATCTGGGGCATGAAGGGGAGCCTTCCTAGCGCAGTGGTTAGCAGGCCGAGTTACAGTCCAACAGGTCGTGACACCTGTATCTGGGGCATGAAGGCGAGCCTCCCTAGCGCAGTGGTGAGCAGGCCGAGTTACAGTTCAACAGGTCGTGACACCTGTATCTGGAGCATGAAGGGGAGCCTTCCTAGCGCAGTGGTAAGCAGGCCGAGTTACAGTCCAACAGGTCGTGACACCTGTATCTGGGGCATGAAGGGGAGCCTTCCTAGCGCAGTGGTGAGCAGGCCGAGTTACAGTCCAGCAGGTCTTGACACCTGTATCTGGAGCATGAAGGGGAGCCTTCCTAGCGCAGTGGTAAGCAGGCCGAGTTACAGTTCAACAGGTCGTGACACCTGTATCTGGGGCATGAAGGGGAGCCTTCCTAGCGCAGTGGTAAGCAGGCCGAGTTACAGTCCAACAGGTCGTGACACCTGTATCTGGAGCATGAAGGGGAGCCTTCCTAGCGCAGTGGTGAGCAGGCCGAGTTACAGTTCGACAGGTCGTGACACCTGTATCTGGAGCATGAAGGGGAGCCTTCCTAGCGCAGTGGTAAGCAGGCCGAGTTACAGTCCAACAGGTCGTGACACCTGTATCTGGAGCATGAAGGGGAGCCTTCCTAGCGCAGTGGTGAGCAGGCCGAGTTACAGTTCAACAGGTCGTGACACCTGTATCTGGAGCATGAAGGGGAGCCTTCCTAGCGCAGTGGTGAGCAGGCCGAGTTACAGTCCAACAGGTCGTGACACCTGTATCTGGGGCATGAAGGGGAGCCTTCCTAGCGCAGTGGTGAGCAGGCCGAGTTACAGTTCAACAGGTCGTGACACCTGTATCTGGAGCATGAAGGGGAGCCTTCCTAGCGCAGTGGTGAGCAGGCCGAGTTACAGTCCAACAGGTCGTGACACCTGTATCTGGAGCATGAAGGGGAGCCTTCCTAGCGCAGTGGTAAGCAGGCCGAGTTACAGTCCAACAGGTCGTGACACCTGTATCTGGAGCATGAAGGGGAGCCTTCCTAGCGCAGTGGTAAGCAGGCCGAGTTACAGTCCAACAGGTCGTGACACCTGTATCTGGAGCATGAAGGGGAGCCTTCCTAGCGCAGTGGTAAGCAGGCCGAGTTACAGTTCAACAGGTCGTGACACCTGTATCTGGGGCATGAAGGGGAGCCTTCCTAGCGCAGTGGTAAGCAGGCCGAGTTACAGTCCAACAGGTCGTGACACCTGTATCTGGAGCATGAAGGGGAGCCTTCCTAGCGCAGTGGTGAGCAGGCCGAGTTACAGTCCAACAGGTCGTGACACCTGTATCTGGAGCATGAAGGGGAGCCTTCCTAGCGCAGTGGTGAGCAGGCCGAGTTACAGTCCAACAGGTCGTGACACCTGTATCTGGGGCATGAAGGGGAGCCTTCCTAGCGCAGTGGTAAGCAGGCCGAGTTACAGTCCAACAGGTCGTGACACCTGTATCTGGAGCATGAAGGGGAGCCTTCCTAGCGCAGTGGTGAGCAGGCCGAGTTACAGTCCAACAGGTCGTGACACCTGTATCTGGAGCATGAAGGGGAGCCTTCCTAGCGCAGTGGTAAGCAGGCCGAGTTACAGTTCAACAGGTCGTGACACCTGTATCTGGAGCATGAAGGGGAGCCTTCCTAGCGCAGTGGTGAGCAGGCCGAGTTACAGTCCAACAGGTCGTGACACCTGTATCTGGAGCATGAAGGGGAGCCTTCCTAGCGCAGTGGTGAGCAGGCCGAGTTACAGTCCAACAGGTCGTGACACCTGTATCTGGGGCATGAAGGGGAGCCTCCCTAGCGCAGTGGTGAGCAGGCCGAGTTACAGTTCAACAGGTCGTGACACCTGTATCTGGAGCATGAAGGGGAGCCTCCCTAGCGCAGTGGTAAGCAGGCCGAGTTACAGTTCAACAGGTCGTGACACCTGTATCTGGGGCATGAAGGGGAGCCTCCCTAGCGCAGTGGTAAGCAGGCCGAGTTACAGTCCAGCAGGTCGTGACACCTGTATCTGGGGCATGAAGGGGAGCCTCCCTAGCGCAGTGGTAAGCAGGCCGAGTTACAGTCCAACAGGTCGTGACACCTGTATCTGGAGCATGAAGGGGAGCCTCCCTAGCGCAGTGGTGAGCAGGCCGAGTTACAGTCCAGCAGGTCGTGACACCTGTATCTGGAGCATGAAGGGGAGCCTCCCTAGCGCAGTGGTGAGCAGGCCGAGTTACAGTCCAGCAGGTCGTGACACCTGTATCTGGAGCATGAAGGGGAGCCTCCCTAGCGCAGTGGTGAGCAGGCCGAGTTACAGTCCAACAGGTCGTGACACCTGTATCTGGGGCATGAAGGGGAGCCTCCCTAGCGCAGTGGTAAGCAGGCCGAGTTACAGTCCAACAGGTCGTGACACCTGTATCTGGGGCATGAAGGGGAGCCTTCCTAGCGCAGTGGTGAGCAGGCCGAGTTACAGTCCAACAGGTCGTGACACCTGTATCTGGAGCATGAAGGGGAGCCTTCCTAGCGCAGTGGTGAGCAGGCCGAGTTACAGTCCAACAGGTCGTGACACCTGTATCTGGGGCATGAAGGGGAGCCTTCCTAGCGCAGTGGTGAGCAGGCCGAGTTACAGTCCAACAGGTCGTGACACCTGTATCTGGGGCATGAAGGGGAGCCTCCCTAGCGCAGTGGTAAGCAGGCCGAGTTACAGTCCAACAGGTCGTGACACCTGTATCTGGAGCATGAAGGGGAGCCTTCCTAGCGCAGTGGTGAGCAGGCCGAGTTACAGTCCAACAGGTCGTGACACCTGTATCTGGGGCATGAAGGGGAGCCTCCCTAGCGCAGTGGTAAGCAGGCCGAGTTACAGTCCAACAGGTCGTGACACCTGTATCTGGAGCATGAAGGGGAGCCTTCCTAGCGCAGTGGTGAGCAGGCCGAGTTACAGTCCAACAGGTCGTGACACCTGTATCTGGAGCATGAAGGGGAGCCTCCCTAGCGCAGTGGTAAGCAGGCCGAGTTACAGTCCAACAGGTCGTGACACCTGTATCTGGAGCATGAAGGGGAGCCTTCCTAGCGCAGTGGTGAGCAGGCCGAGTTACAGTCCAACAGGTCGTGACACCTGTATCTGGAGCATGAAGGGGAGCCTTCCTAGCGCAGTGGTGAGCAGGCCGAGTTACAGTTCAACAGGTCGTGACACCTGTATCTGGGGCATGAAGGGGAGCCTCCCTAGCGCAGTGGTGAGCAGGCCGAGTTACAGTCCAACAGGTCGTGACACCTGTATCTGGGGCATGAAGGGGAGCCTCCCTAGCGCAGTGGTGAGCAGGCCGAGTTACAGTCCAACAGGTCGTGACACCTGTATCTGGGGCATGAAGGGGAGCCTTCCTAGCGCAGTGGTAAGCAGGCCGAGTTACAGTCCAACAGGTCGTGACACCCGTATCTGGGGCATGAAGGGGAGCCTCCCTAGCGCAGTGGTGAGCAGGCCGAGTTACAGTCCAACAGGTCGTGACACCTGTATCTGGAGCATGAAGGGGAGCCTTCCTAGCGCAGTGGTAAGCAGGCCGAGTTACAGTCCAACAGGTCGTGACACCTGTATCTGGAGCATGAAGGGGAGCCTTCCTAGCGCAGTGGTAAGCAGGCCGAGTTACAGTTCAACAGGTCGTGACACCTGTATCTGGAGCATGAAGGGGAGCCTTCCTAGCGCAGTGGTGAGCAGGCCGAGTTACAGTCCAACAGGTCGTGACACCTGTATCTGGAGCATGAAGGGGAGCCTCCCTAGCGCAGTGGTGAGCAGGCCGAGTTACAGTCCAACAGGTCGTGACACCTGTATCTGGAGCATGAAGGGGAGCCTCCCTAGCGCAGTGGTGAGCAGGCCGAGTTACAGTTCAACAGGTCGTGACACCTGTATCTGGAGCATGAAGGGGAGCCTCCCTAGCGCAGTGGTGAGCAGGCCGAGTTACAGTCCAACAGGTCGTGACACCTGTATCTGGAGCATGAAGGGGAGCCTTCCTAGCGCAGTGGTAAGCAGGCCGAGTTACAGTTCAACAGGTCGTGACACCTGTATCTGGAGCATGAAGGGGAGCCTTCCTAGCGCAGTGGTAAGCAGGCCGAGTTACAGTCCAACAGGTCGTGACACCTGTATCTGGAGCATGAAGGGGAGCCTCCCTAGCGCAGTGGTAAGCAGGCCGAGTTACAGTTCAACAGGTCGTGACACCTGTATCTGGAGCATGAAGGGGAGCCTTCCTAGCGCAGTGGTAAGCAGGCCGAGTTACAGTTCAACAGGTCGTGACACCTGTATCTGGAGCATGAAGGGGAGCCTTCCTAGCGCAGTGGTAAGCAGGCCGAGTTACAGTCCAACAGGTCGTGACACCTGTATCTGGGGCATGAAGGGGAGCCTTCCTAGCGCAGTGGTGAGCAGGCCGAGTTACAGTCCAACAGGTCGTGACCCCTGTATCTGGGGCATGAAGGGGAGCCTTCCTAGCGCAGTGGTAAGCAGGCCGAGTTACAGTCCAACAGGTCGTGACCCCTGTATCTGGAGCATGAAGGGGAGCCTTCCTAGCGCAGTGGTGAGCAGGCCGAGTTACAGTCCAGCAGGTCGTGACACCTGTATCTGGAGCATGAAGGGGAGCCTTCCTAGCGCAGTGGTGAGCAGGCCGAGTTACAGTCCAACAGGTCGTGACACCTGTATCTGGAGCATGAAGGGGAGCCTTCCTAGCGCAGTGGTGAGCAGGCCGAGTTACAGTCCAGCAGGTCGTGACACCTGTATCTGGGGCATGAAGGGGAGCCTTCCTAGCGCAGTGGTAAGCAGGCCGAGTTACAGTCCAACAGGTCGTGACACCTGTATCTGGGGCATGAAGGGGGAACCTTCCTAGTGCAGTGGTAAGCAGGCCGAGTTACAGTCCAGCAGGTCGTGACACCTGTATCTGGAGCATGAAGGGGAGCCTTCCTAGCGCAGTGGTAAGCAGGCCGAGTTACAGTCCAACAGGTCGTGACACCTGTATCTGGAGCATGAAGGGGAGCCTTCCTAGCGCAGTGGTAAGCAGGCCGAGTTACAGTTCAACAGGTCGTGACACCTGTATCTGGAGCATGAAGGGGAGCCTCCCTAGCGCAGTGGTAGGCAGGCCGAGTTACAGTCCAACAGGTCGTGACACCTGTATCTGGAGCATGAAGGGGAGCCTTCCTAGCGCAGTGGTGAGCAGGCCGAGTTACAGTCCAACAGGTCGTGACACCTGTATCTGGAGCATGAAGGGGAGCCTTCCTAGCGCAGTGGTGAGCAGGCCGAGTTACAGTCCAACAGGTCGTGACACCTGTATCTGGAGCATGAAGGGGAGCCTTCCTAGCGCAGTGGTAAGCAGGCCGAGTTACAGTTCAACAGGTCGTGACACCTGTATCTGGGGCATGAAGGGGAGCCTTCCTAGCGCAGTGGTGAGCAGGCCGAGTTACAGTCCAACAGGTCGTGACACCTGTATCTGGAGCATGAAGGGGAGCCTTCCTAGCGCAGTGGTAAGCAGGCCGAGTTACAGTCCAACAGGTCGTGACACCTGTATCTGGAGCATGAAGGGGAGCCTCCCTAGCGCAGTGGTAAGCAGGCCGAGTTACAGTCCAACAGGTCGTGACACCTGTATCTGGAGCATGAAGGGGAGCCTTCCTAGCGCAGTGGTAAGCAGGCCGAGTTACAGTCCAGCAGGTCGTGACACCTGTATCTGGAGCATGAAGGGGAGCCTTCCTAGCGCAGTGGTAAGCAGGCCGAGTTACAGTCCAGCAGGTCGTGACACCTGTATCTGGAGCATGAAGGGGAGCCTCCCTAGCGCAGTGGTAAGCAGGCCGAGTTACAGTCCAACAGGTCGTGACCCCTGTATCTGGGGCATGTTTCATCCAAACCAAACCCAGTTGATCGTCTCTGCTGGTTACTTGCCTCAGTTGAGCCCTTCGTTATTTATCGTGCTTGTTTCATATATGAAGGTGGGGGGTAGCAGATGAGCAGCAATTGGGAAGTATTGTAAACACATCCGACATTTACAATGCAGTTAATGATAATGACAGTTTATCTCTTATTTCCCCAGTATACAGCATGAGCATAGCAGCACAGTTGACTATTCGTGACTCTAGATCAAGGCCCGCCAAGTTGGTTTTATATTCAAGACGCCTTAACCACTTTCGGTCATATCGCGTCAATGGGAGAAGGAAGGAAAGAGCGAAGCCATGCCGCCGGGGTAACCCCCTACTCTTTGCGAGACATCTGTATCCTGCGACCACACAGACATCGGGGCTCCACCGATCCACGTGCCGTTAGGCTCTCAGGTGGCGAGAGTGCTCAATGCGAGTGTTCGAACCCACTACGCAATCGGACGGCGGGGGGGCGGGGGGCGGCATGATTCTAGCTGGTCCTGGGCCCAGGTCGGCAGGAGATATAGCAACGGTACGTGCGATGGCCGGCACACAGCCAATAGTTATCGATCACGGCGGCCAGCTGTCAGACGGCTGCAGTACAGCGGACATCCATCCCCACAGCCATCCACGACGCGCAGCCGTCAAGACATGTGTAATCAAAGGATTACGTCACCATGTTGCGGCCGCCGCGCCGAGACGGGGCTCTCGTTAATATTGTAACGCTTAATGCGATCCCCGACGTGAGGAGTTACCTTAAATGATGTCGTGCACTTGGCCGTCAGCCCGAGGTACACTTTGTAAAATGAAACGCCAGGCGCGGGCTGGGACAGCAGTTGGGCAGGAACTGGGGGGGGTTCCGACTGATACGGGTGAGAGCAAATTTTTGTGAGACTGAAATTGCTCGTAAAATATGTTTTTTTCGGTATTAAGTACTAGGTTGTAAGAGAAAAAAAGGTCAACATCATTGCCACGTTGGAGATCAGTCGATCGTTATTGCAAATTCATATTCATTTGAGTCCAGGATATTAAATCAGCGACTAAATCACACACAGAAATCATGTTTTGCTTCGAGTGGTGGTTTGGTGGCCGACAACAACAGCCTGGAGTAGGTTGAGATAATTTTATATTAGCCGACCGACGGGGCCTTCGTTCTCTATTTAATTACTTATATTTCGGGCACCGTGTCATGCCATCAAGGAACTATAAAGAGGGCAATCAAAGCGGGGCAGGTCGGGCGGGCGGACGGCACCGCATTAAATATGCATCAGACCAGCGTGGGTGGCAGTGCCGAGTACGGGTGGCGGCTGGGAGACAAGACGAAGACACGAGAGCAGAGGCGGGTAGGGGTAGATATGGAGAGGTGGACGGGGGAATCCGGGACGCGGAGAAGCCGAAGAGGAGGAGTGCGGGTCCCAAACGATACTAAAGTCGATCATTTGACGGTGTCGTCTGCTGCGGAATAGCAGACGACGTTTTGGCGCCAAGGTAGTACCGGGGATACATTGCGGCACGGCTGCGGTGGGGAGGGGAGGGGAGACGAGGGGAAACAAGGCGAGGGGAGGGGATGGGGACGGTCGCCAGACCGGTGCAGTTCAGTTTTATCCCGCGGGGGGTCGCTTCGATTCGGCTCACATTGCTGCTTATCCAGAGACAGGAGGGTTCGGGTTGTAGGGATGAGGGGTCGGGGAGTGGTGGGGGGGGGGGTATACCGAGGGCAGCCCGCGCCAGGCCCCGAGTCACAAGCGAGAGAGCCAGAGGGCCGGTCACAAGGAGGTACCGGGGTTTCTGAGACGTCAAAAGGCGGCAATGTATCGAGCAGTACAAACATGGCGGATGGAGATGTAGGAGACCAGGGCGGTGAAAGGGGGCGGGCGACGAGTGCCAAACTGACCGTTTTGCACACCCACGCCCCCCTCACCATAACCATAAGGGCACGTTTCAGAACGTCTCAATCACTGACACGAAATGCCTGTGCCGCTATATATTTTCTGTTCTCTGCCCCTGAGAAGAAGGATGATAGCGGGATGGGGCATGGGGTAGGAGCGGGAGTGGAGCGGCAGACCAAGAAGCCCAGGCCTGGAGGGGGGGGACTGGATGGCCGGGGGACTGGATGGCCGGGGGACTGGATGGCCGGGGGACTGGAAGGCCGGGGGACTGGATAGCAGGGGGACTGAAAGGCAGGGGGACTGGAAGGCAGGGGAACTGAAAGGCAGGGGGACTGGAAGGCAGGGGGACTGGGAGGCAGGGGGACTGGAAGGCAGGGGGACTGGAAGGCAGGGGGACTGGAAGGCAGGGGGACTGGAAGGCAGGGGGACTGGGAGGCTGGGGGACTGGGAGGCAGGGGGACTGGGCGGCCGGGGAGGCCGGGAGACTGGAAGGCCGGGAGACTGAAACGCCGGGAGACTGGAAGGCCGGGGGACAAGGAGGCCAGGGACTGGAAGGCTGGGGGAATGGAAGGCAGGGGGACTGGGAGGCCAGGGAGGCCGGGAGACTGGAAGGCCGGGAGACTGGAAGGCCGGGAGACTGGAAGGCAGGGGGACTGGGAGGCCAGGGACTGGAAGGCAGGGGGACTGGAAGGCAGGGGGACTGGAAGGCAGGGGGACTGGAAGGCAGGGGGACTGGGAGGCAGGGGGACTGGAAGGCAGGGGGACTGAAAGGCAGGGGGACTGGAAGGCAGGGGAACTGAAAGGCAGGGGGACTGGAAGGCAGGGGGACTGGGAGGCAGGGGGACTGGAAGGCAGGGGGACTGGAAGGCAGGGGGACTGGAAGGCAGGGGGACTGGAAGGCAGGGGGACTGGGAGGCTGGGGGACTGGGAGGCAGGGGGACTGGGCGGCCGGGGAGGCCGGGAGGCTGGAAGGCCGGGAGACTGAAACGCCGGGAGACTGGAAGGCCGGGGGACAAGGAGGCCAGGGACTGGAAGGCTGGGGGAATGGAAGGCAGGGGGACTGGGAGGCCAGGGAGGCCGGGAGACTGGAAGGCCGGGAGACTGGAAGGCCGGGAGACTGGAAGGCAGGGGGACTGGGAGGCCAGGGACTGGAAGGCAGGGGGACTGGAAGGCAGGGGGACTGGAAGGCAGGGGGACTGGGAGGCAGGGGGACTGGAAGGCAGGAGGACTGGGAGGCAGGGGGAGTGGGAGGCAGGGGGACTGGGAGGCCGGGGACTGGGATGCCGGGGGACTTGAAGGCCGGGGGACTGGAAAGCAGGGGAACTGGAAGGCCGGGGGACTGGGTGGCAGGGGAACTGGAAGGCTGGGGGACTGGGCGGCCAGACTGGTCGTTAAAGGCGGTGCAATAACACGATGGCGACCGTCCCGGGCCCGCACCACCTGACAGGCCAATCATAACAACGCTGGACACGAACAAGCAAGTACAGACAAGCTTTTACGCTGCACAGCTCAATGCACAACGAGGTACTTCCAGTGAGAAGCTGTCCGACGGCTGCGCGCCATTGTCCCTTGGACGGGTGGCGGCAGCGGCGGCGGTGGCGGCGGCAGCGGTGGCTATGGTCTGAAGGTGGTGGGAACGGCGGGGTATAAACAGACACTCGATATCCGCGCCACCACGTGCTCTTTATGACAGGTCGGAGGGATAAGTGAAAGCTGCGAGAAGAGATATTTTACGAGCGCGCATATGAACAGGCGGCCGGCATTCTCATGCCCTACACAGTCTGATACAGTCGCTAGGGAGCCCCATTAATGGGTAACTGAGCAATCAGAGTCCACCCCCCCCCCCACATTGGTCCTTACCCCATCTGACTGATAACACTAGCTGGGGTTTCCGCCATATAAACACGGTGAATGAGGATCGTTAGGAATATGCTTCCGCAATTAGCACGAGGACTTAACGAACGTATACAACACCAGTAATAAAGTCTGTAACACGAGGACGGATGACAAGCCACGTTGTCTTGCGGCAGTCCCTGAGTGCGGGCACTGCTGGGAGCACAGTGGCGGGCACTGCTGCGGGCACTGCTGGGGGCACTGCTGGGGGCACAGTGGCGGACACTGCTGGGGGCACAGTGGCGGGCACTGCTGGGGGCACAGTGGCGGGCACTGCTGCGGGCACTGCTGGGGGCACTGCTGCGGGCACTGCTGGGGGCACAGTGGCGGGCACTGCTGCGGGCACTGCTGGGGGCACTGCTGCGGGCACTGCTAGGGGCACTGCTAGGGGCACCGTGGCGGGCACTGCTGCGGGCACTGCTGGGGGCACTGCTGCGGGCACTGCTGGGGGCACAGTGGCGGGCACTGCTGGGGCCACTGCTGCGGGCACTGCTGGGGGCACTGCTGGGAGCACAGTGGCGGGCACTGCTGCGAGCACTTCAGGGGCACTGCTGCGGGCACTGCTGGGGGCACTGCTGCGAGCACTTCAGGGGGCACTGCTGGGGGCACAGTTGCGGGCACTGCTGGGGGCACAGTTGCGGGCACTGCTGGGGGCACGGCTGCGAGCACTTCAGGGGGCAGTGCTGCGAGCACTGCTGCGGGCACTTTCACAAGAACTTCATCTTATTACTGTTAACTCTAGACGGAATGTATGGTTATGGTCGAGTGGGCAGGTAAAAACCAGGGTTTCACGAATGTTGATGACGCAATACAGAAGAAAAGCCATCCTTTCCCCCACAGGAAGCCCCAATCGGGAAAACCAATCCAGGATTACAAAAGAAAGGGTCCACTTCGGCTGAAGAGTACTCTCCGACCACGTTACCCAGGAGAGGGGTGGGGCGGGGGAGACCAGGCCAGAGACCGGGGGTCGCACCCAGGAGAGGAGTGGGGTGGGGGTGGGGAGACCCGACCAGAGACCGGGGGTTGCACCCAGGAGAGAGGTAGGGCGGGGGAGATATTAATCCCCCATCATCCAGTTACTGTATACTGAAGATGATCGACGCGGTCGCACAGAAACACGACACGAGATATCATGGCGTCAACATGATATTCAGAGCCTGGGGTCGAGACACCTGTTCAGTGCACTCAACCCGAGACTAGACAGGTCTGGAGAAGAAAGTGGTGACTCACTATGTGGAGACATCAGGAGAGTCAACACCACATCCCTCTTGGGATCTGAGAGATCAGAACACCCTAAGTAGACACTGAACAGGTATTATGCCGCGTCGTCCCATTACTCGTAACATGAGACTGATAGAAGAAGTCATTCAGTCTGCGAGTTTTAGTATGTTTTAATGCATACTTCTATTGTTTCCTCGGAGTCGTGTTTTGCCGGCAAGGACCTGCGGGCCGTGAGCAGGAGGTCATTATTGTACCAAAGCGGGTCATTATTGTGACGGAACTATAATGACCCGCTTTGGTACAATAATGACCTCCTGCTCACATACGCCATGCCATCGCCGCCTCCTCGGAGGAAACAATAGAAGTAGGCATTAAGCCAGATAAGGATCTCACAACTTCTCGGCTACGCCTCGAAGTTCTTCGATCCCAATAATGACCTACAACTCATTCCTTATCTAATACATCTCCTGTCGTCATGTGGGTATTATACGCATGACGCTGCCTTACATCATCGTGACTGCCTGACGGAGCCGCCTTGATGAGCGGAACACGCTCGCCGAGAAGGGGGGGGGGGGATTAAGACGCGCATCCCGGGGGAGCAGTGTTATTACTCATCGCCCCCCGTGCAGCGCCACCAAGCGGCGGGCGGGCGAGCGAGCCAACCAGCGGGCGAGCCAGAGGGGTAGGGCGAGCTGGCGGCAGTCGGGATTCTTAGGTTCAGTGACCGCGCGCGCTGCCCGCCTGAGTCACCCTCTCCCCGCCGGGCCGACCGCCGTGCCGACCGCCGGGCCGACCACCGGGCCCCGGGTGCGGCAGTGACGAAAGACAACGCTGGCAACGGGCGAAAGGCACATTGAAACCCCGGCGTTA
This sequence comes from Arenicola marina, assembly GCA_964019135.1. Classification (NCBI taxonomy): domain Eukaryota; kingdom Metazoa; phylum Annelida; class Polychaeta; family Arenicolidae; genus Arenicola; species Arenicola marina. The sequence continues at coordinate 12,188,309 of OZ025251.1, forward strand.
CGGCTGCGTCAAGAGCTTAATCCTACCTCCCCCCCCACCCCCCACCCCCATATCACCTACTGCTACCCCTCCTCTCTTGATGATACCCCGAGGGACTGGACTGTACGCGGTCATCTCCCAAAGAGACTACTGGCATCTTAAATGCGCATCACCCCTAGCCACCCCATCCCCCTCGCCCCCCTACCCGCCCAACCCAATTTCCCTGGCTGCTTTCATCGATGAGCATTCTACTGCCAACGCGCGCCGATAACCCCACTGAACACAAGTAAAACACATGCTACGAAAGAGGCACCGCCATCGGACCACAGCATGACGTAGGGGCAGGGACAGAGGGGGCGGTGGGGGGTGAACACAATAAGGGGTCTGGAAGAGGTGAATGGCGACACGCGACACAGGCATATTTGAAAAATCGACGTTCCACACGGACCCCGAAATTCCGACACAGACGACCTGAAAAAGCGACATCGACACAGATTTTGGAAAAAAACGACACGGAATGTGGTGCAAAATCGACATTGAACACCGAGAACTTTGAAAAATCGACACTGGACCCCCCCCTTTCAGAGCCCTACAATAACAGGAACAATAGTAAGTGCCTCGCACTCATCTTGTTCCGGGTCCCTTGTTCCGGGTCACAGTAACGCTCACGACAAAACATACGACCGTCGACAGGCGGCGTCACTTTCGATCGGCCGCTCGAGGCTTTAGGGAAGTCACGGGCAGGAAAGACACTGTAAAACACGACCTCCTACCCATGGGGTAGCACCACCCTCCCCCCCCCCCACCCCCTTACACATTTCGTTATCGATCACCACTCAACGCCGGGGCCCTCAGTGTCGGTGTTACGACCAGAGTACACCATCATCATCATCGCGCCATCATCATCGCGCCATCATCATCCCACAGTTATTGCGAAAATCAAACGAGGTAACGAAAGGCGTGTACACCGAGGAGGAAAGCCGTCATCACCACCAACAACAACAGTCCATCACATTCAGCGCACCCACCCCACCTACCAACCCACCCGGTGGTCACCCCCCCTCCTACCCCTACCCCCCATCCCTGTATCGGTGGCGGGGCCCAAACGGCTGCACGGCCGCCGCCGAACCCAGGTGATTAATGGATTGCGCGTCGGTGGCGGCACAGCCAGCTCCTCCCTCTTCTATTTAAAGAGACACCTCCCCGCTTCCCACCCTCCCGCTCGTGCGGTGAGTAAGACGGGTACTGGATGGCAGTGAATGCTTCGTGGGGTTCAGGAGGAGGAGGAGGAGGCGGAGGAAAAGAAGGAGAAGGAGGATGAGGAGGAGGAGGGAGGAAAAGGAGGAAAAGAAGGAGAGAGGAGGAGGAGGCGGAGGAGGAGGAGGAGGAGGAGGAGGAGGCGGAGGCGGAGGAGGAGGAAAGAAGGAGAAGGAGGAAGGAGGAGGAGGAGGAGGAGGGAGGAGGAGGGAGGAGGGGGGAGGGGAGGGGGGTGGGGGGGAGGGGGTGAGGAGGAGGCGGAGGCAAAAAGGAGGGAGGAGGCAGAGGAGGAGGCGGGGCGGAGATTGAGGCCCAAAGAGGAGGAGGGGGAGGAGAAGGAGGAGGACGAAGAGAAGGAGAATGCGGAGGCAGGGATGGTACGACTGTAAAGGTCTCCATCCGCCGTAGGCCGGCCGCCCGCCCGTCGCTGGACCGACTGGACTGGGGTACAAGAGTGCTGGCCCGGGGTGCTGGCCCGGGGTGCTGGCCAGCCATGCCGTGGGCAGGACCGCGGGGCGGACAGGCGGCCAGGATGTCTCATCCCACGCCCTGAGTCATCCGGTACAACTGGGGCGTGAATCACGTGACCTTGACCGTCGGCCGGTGGTCGCGGCTGCTGCGGCTACTGCTGTTGCCCGTTGCTCGAATCACCATCGAGACAACCCCCTCCTCCGCGCGGCGCACCCCTCCACCTCTCTCACCCACACCGGGTTATCGATAAACAGCTGACCCGCTTTGCTGGACAAGTGGAGAGGGGGTGGGGGGAGGGGGGGATGAGAAGCTGTGGCCGGCCCCCACGTATAACAGGGCTGAGGGACAGCACCCACGCCATGTTGGGGCGGCCTCAAACGGCAGTCCAGTCACGGGGACCCAGCCGGTAGTGGGCCATATAGGCACAGTATCTCTCCCTTTGCACGCCGCGTCACGGGCCCAGCACGAGTACCGTCAACAGCATCGTCAAACCTCCATACTCCATACTCCCGGCCCCCAAGGTTCTAGACGCAAACCGATACAGCTACCTACCGGGGGCACCTCTCCTGGCAACACTCCAAGCATGGGGAACCTTAATTAATCATCTAGATATTTACACATTTACACACAGCTATTTCGGACCGTAATTGTACAGGTTTGGCACATTGAATGCCTCATGCACTCCCAGCTAGATTTGCGCTCCCGGTCATTACAAGAGGACCAGAGAGTAAGGGTGTGTGGTGGGCTGGTTGTATACTCAGGAGGCTTCAACCACTGTTGGTCATATCCCGTCAATGGGAGAATATCGAATAGTGGAGCCATGTCACCGGGAAGAAGGACATGCGATCTGTATCTTGCGACCACACAGACATGACCACAGCGGGGCGCGAACCACCGAACTAGGTGCCGTTAAGCTCTCATGTGGCCAGAGCACTCAATGCAAGCGCTCTAGACCACTGAGCTGCCGCCCGCCCCCCACCCCACCCCCGCAGCCTCGGGGACCTTAATCATTTAAACATGGCATCTTTACACATGGCCCGCAAAGCTATTTCTGACTATTATTATACAGGTTTGGCATATTGAATCCCTCATGCACTTCCAGCTAGATTTGCACTCCTGGTAATTACAAGAGGACCAGAGAGTGCACGAACCCCCGGGCAGGGGGTAGGGCGGGCATGGGCACTTTTGGCGAGTCCCGGCACAGCCTTTAATAGAGGCATCCTTACAGGGCTAACCAGCCGCACCCAGGGGGAATACTAATGCCATGCCCGACCCTCGTGGCTCCATATGTCCTGTGCCACACGCGGCATCGGCTAGTTATCCCCCATCATGACCGGCCGCGCCAAGCAACCGAATAGTGCCGCACACACTGGCGCCGCCACCGTTCCCAAGGTCTTCTCTAACTGAAGGAGGCCAGTGTACATACATAGCGACACAGACTGTGCACAATAGTACGTGTAGTCAGTAGATACACGAGGTGGTGGGGCAAGGTTAGTGGGCACGAGAAGGACATTTTAACCGGGAAGCTCATGGTGGAAAGGGAAGTCTCGCGACTACCCTATATCCCCGAGGGTAGCCCATTTACCCTTGCCAATAAAGACATTGGCTTTGTTCCTCAGCCAACAACAATACAAACATTCGTGAGAACAGGGTGCGAACAACCGGAATCCGACACCGTATCTGGCCTGGCAAGCTCACTGGCCAACCACCGAGACCATGCCGTTGGTTGGTTGTATGGTTGTATATTCGGGACGCTTTAACCACTTCTGGTAATATCGCTTCAATGGGAGAAGGAAGGGAGAGTGGATCCATGTCGCCGGGGGTAAGCCCCTACTATTTTGCGAAGAAGGACATGGGTTCTTTATCCTGCGACCACACAGACATGGCCACAGCGGGATTGGAACCACCGATCCACGTGCCGTTAGGCTCCCATGTGGCCAGAGCACTAAATGCGAGCGCTCTAACCCACTGAGCTATCGGGGTGGCCCTCCATGCCGTTGGCCCACGCTATAAACACGACCTTGGCCCGGACGTTCATAGCGCCCAGATCGATGTGGTTATTACCCCGCTGAGCCTCAGTGAGGCCACCAGAATCGCATTATGACGGGAAAAAACCCACATAAATAGTAAACAGAACATAGTTACAGCTGGCACACATTTTGAAATAATAAAAAGTTGAACTTACACATCTTGGAATTCTTCTAATGATTTCTGTGGTGTGAATGCATTGAGTAATCCTATAATCTGAAATGAGCACGATAAAAATAACATTATTCATTCTGTTAAACGTTACAATTGGCCATAGAATTAGCTGAATACCTAATATGATACCAGATACCACGAATATAATTATGACATATTATAAATGCAAACGCAGTGTTGCATCCATGGCTGACTACAGCAAGGACTATAAATATAACTCTTCGCGCAGATATACACTTAACATCATGAGCAACAATAGAAATCAGTTACAGACAGGTAAAAGAATAAGAGTCAAGGAAAAAGACCAGTACTTACATTCTTATGGTTAACCAGCTTCATGAGTACAAATTCTCTATAAGCACGCTTAGCGTGTGTGACATTCTGGAAGGGCCGACTGAGTTTCTTGATGGCGATATTGTTCTGCGTCACCGTGTCCAACGCGGCACTGAAACAATCATTCAGAAACGTAAAGCGACTTGATGCTGTGAACAGAGCAAAGATGACATATACAGCATAGAACATCAGACGGGCTGGAATTGACCTGTTCCTTTATACTCTCAAATGGGATACATCGTTTACGAATCAAAACAGTAAAAAGGAGCAAAAACTATCAAAACATCCATTTGTGCATGCTACGCAACAGGGGAGTGAAAAAAGGCATTGTTTGTGGTTTAGGCGATTATTGTGAGTATGAAGGGTTAGAACCTATGACCTGTTGATCTGCAGCTATCCCACAACTTGCGTACACATAGGGTTACGAACAGCATACTGTCCTGTATCTCGTTCTTGCCACACATTAGATGATGGGCGGGTTGGTCCAGCCAAATTATTGCAGCCCAAGGTTTGCGCAAGGATTTAAGACCAAACTGTCGTGGTGTTGTGTTTTCAAATGTTTACTTCTCCCACTCGGCTGACTCCAGAAACAAACAAAGGACGAAGCGGGGACAACGCGCTGACTGACATGGAAACGCAGTTTTTTTCATTCTATTTCGATCATTCTGCTGAAACCAGGATCAAACAGGAACCGGTAAAAAAACCCGAGACCTACTGGAGACTTGTACATTGCAAAGGTCAGGCTTACATGTCGTTGCATTGTATAACCCACTGGTAATCCAGACTAAAATCATTCTGCGAAATCTAAGAATTTCTGGATTATCAGTGGGCTAGCTGGTTCGCCAGGGCGTCTTGTTGCTCCCTTGTACTAGCGGCAATCACACATAAAACGTCAGGTTCAAATTACGCATAGCAGACAGATTGGATACTAGTCTAGTATATTAGATTCTTATTGGAAGTCGAGTTACACCGGACTTTTCAGCACACAGCGGTTACAATTAAGAAAACTAAACAGGTGTCAGTCTGCATGTGGCAAGTTTTTTCTCCAGAAAAAAGCTAGTAGAACCGGAGTGGCCGGCACAAACCAAGCGGACGTTCCTCATAGGACATATGAGATTTTTTCTATTCCTAGGAATTGCCAGCTATGACTTTCACATATACTCTGTTATATCCCAAAATGAAATCATCTTGTTAAATATGCTCGGAAGACCCGTTAATGAAATATTTTACCAGCAAACGAGCTGGTCGAATTTAATGAGACCCTATTCTCGGTTTTCCCTATTCTATAGTCGCAATACGGACATTACATGCGGGAGGGGGGGGGGGGGGCAAGGGATATTTACGTTCCTCGGGAACGGGTTTTCATTTCACCGTGAACTGGGCATGAGGAAAATCATTCTTCGTGAGCTGGGAATGAGATATTAGCCGACCGTCGTGATCAATGATTTTCATTAATCGTGAACTGAGAATTTGAATACTAAATAACCGTGAATTGGGAAATCGCTAATTTATATCCTGTATCCGCCCCTTCCATTGTATGCGGGGAGGTCTCCATTTAATTCATCGTGACCTGAAATAAACAATTTTTTTCTTCGTGATTTGGGAACGCGACCCCCCCTTGCCCCGCCCCCCCCCCCTCCCCAATACATGTCGGGGTCTCTTGTGAGACCCGGTGTCAGCACAGCAGCTATGTTGGGCATTCTTTGGCCAGCGCAATCCTTTAATACAAGTGTTTTTCAACCAAATTGTTACCAAGCAACGGTAACGAGCATTGATATACAAAAGGCTGGGGTCTGGTCGTAAGTACAATAGCTATCGTTGTCCCTTTAGATGCCATGCCATGGTGAACGGCCAAAGACGAAGCCAATTGCGCGGACCTCTTTGCCGCGACGTGCAGTCGTCACCAGGATATGAGAGCCGCGACAAGCGGGTTGGCCCACAGCATCACATCCCTGGCTCTTCGTCCAGCCATTTTATTACAGCCCAAGATTTGCGCAAGGATTTAAGGCCAAATTGTCGTGATGTGTGCTTTAAAGTGTTTACTTCCGCCTCGCTGCGGACCCCAGCAACAAACACGAAGCGGATACAAAGCGCTGACCGAAAAGAAAACGTTGTTTTTTATCTTCTATTTCGGCCATTCTGCTAAAACCAGCCTGAAAATGGAACTGGTAGAGAGAAGTGACCTACTGGAAACATGTACATTGCAAAGGTCAGCCCCACATGTCCCTGCCTTGTATAACCGAAAAGCAAAAGTAAAAAGAATGCATAGGACTAATCGGTAGCACGACTAGGCTAACTTCATCAGAACCCATTCAATCTCGACTGACCAAGGGGAAAGAATTTCTCATTAAAACAAAAATGTTTACCATGGCTGCTCAATGATGGCATTTGGCGTGCACGCGAAAAAACTCGGAATCCGAAAACTTAAACACTACGCACCTTTTTTGCAGAGGGCCGACCGATAACAATAGCTCGCATTGAGCGCTGAGGCCAGCTGAGAGTCTACTGGGATGTGGATCGTTGGTTCGAGCCCCGCTGTGGTCATGTCTGCGGGGTCGCAGGATAAATAACCCATGTCTTTCTTCGCTAAGAGTAGTTACCCCGGGACATGGCTCTGCTCTCCCCTTTCTTCTCCCATTGGCGCGATATGACCAGAATTAGTCAATGCGTCCTCAATATACAACATAAGCCTATATTTCAGCGACAAGCGGTTGCATAGATTAGCTGTAGCTGTAATACAATCGGCATCAACAGGGCGTCCGGCCTGCACAAACAGTCAGGCCATATCATGGAATGCTGCTATGTTTTCATACAGCACATGAAAAAATGCTGCGTAAAAGGCCGACGAAGATCAGTATGTATACCCGTGTACGGTCAAGAAGAATACTTCAGGGACCAACACAGTGAACGAGCCAACAGATAGCACACACAGAAGTCCCCTTTAGAACAGAAACGTGCGTGGGCAAGAACATCTACAGGACGCCGGGGGATAAAGTGGGTCACACGGACAAAGGCTCAGCGGCATTTTCAGCTTTTGAGCATGACGTAAGCTTTAACCAATAGTCAACACAAATGATGGATGCACGCATGAGGTCAGCTTGGAAAACAAGTGTCTTGGCAAGTGATAGAGACGCTCTTTGCGTAAGCTTATCTATCACTAGGCCACATCATGCAAAATAAGCAAGCAAGCCTGAGGTAAACAACTAGCCGGTACCCCGTAGGAAAAAAAATCACGAGGACGAGGAGGAAATTGGGTTAACTCAGATTATGGATGAAGTCAGTCAAAATATCCTTCCACCATACCGAGATGATCCATGGGTGAACGATCGGGCGTAGCTGGGGGTTCGAACCCGACACCGGCGGATGTGAAGGCCAACGACCAATAACTCGCCAGCGGAGGATTCCCGCATAATTCATGCCAGTATGAAAAATGAAAATGTTAATGCCGACAAAGCCTACCTACCCCACCGACCAGTATAAGACAAGATGTTATTTTAGGTTTTCCTCTGCTTATATTTTCAATATTTATAACGGATGAACGGAAGCCCCCCCCCCCCCCCCCTTTCAGGTCGGGGTAACTCATCGGTGGGGCCGTGTCCGGCGAAATATACGCAGACAATGGAAAGCCCAGATCGGCCCCCTGGCGACTAGGTGCGGGCCTGGGGAGGGAGGTAACGGCATAGAAATATAGCACCCAGGCAACTTTAACTACCTTAAGGGCAGACGCCATGGAGTCCCCGGGCGTCCAGACGACGACGACAAGACGCAGAAACTACACAAATAGCTTCTATATCAGATCAGATACTTCTAGCCAGGGTTTTTTGTTGTTGAGATTTTTGTTGGTTCTTTGCACTGACAACGCCAATGCGTAAGGACTGCTGCCGCAGGAAATGGCCGCCACGACATTAACAGAGACGAGCCAATGCATATAAGAAGGACAGCCGTGGGCAGTTGAGCGGCCCAGGGGGCTCGGCAAGGGAAGTCCGGGCCATGCTGAAAGGGCAATCCCCCATTAAGTCCCATCATCACAGGCAGACAGGCGGCGATGACCGCGTGGTCCAACATTCCGTTGTATAAATGCCACTGACCTTCCCAGTATTGCTTACACTGGCACATGATAGATGGGTCTTAGCAAGGCATCTCGACACACAACCGCCCCACGGTTTGAGACTCATGTTTTACATTTCAAGGTTCGATTAACAGCTATATCATCCACACATAATAACGTGCGACATAACTATATAATATACAGTGATTCGGATGGTTAGGCCAGAGGGTGGGTCCCAGTGTCCCAGAGCTCTTAAAAATGATGGGACATCCGAAAAATAATGGGACATTAATTTAAATGGAATACTGTGTAGTCTGCTCACTATATACTTCCAATTAGTCCCCCATAGATCAATTTAGCTTGGAGAAATTACTTTAAATTATGTAGGACACACTACACGTGCAGAGCAGGCTGCTATTCAGCTGTAGAGGAGGGGGTAAGTACTCTAGTAGAGCTCCACGCCCCCCCCCCCCCCCCTTAACCAAGTTTTGAATGGGATAAAACGAATAACGGCAGTAATGTAAGATCCATAATGGCGGCCAGACAGCCATATCCCTTGGCCAAGCGAAGTCGGTTGCGGGGGGAGGGCAGGAGTGGGGGGCGGGGGGAGGGGGGGGGGGTGCTGGGGTCAAGTGGTTCTGGTGGACAAGGTTCTATATTTAGGAGTGATATAGGTATAACCTTGGCATTTACGATCATATAGTAATGACATTCTGAATTCCTTCAGTAAACTGGCTGGAATAGTAAAACGAGCCAGGTCGGATCACTTAGATTGGTGCAAAATGGTAACTTCTGTACACGTTTGGTCCAAATTAGAAGAAGAAACCTGAGATAATAAAATCAATCATATACTTGAAACATTGGCCACATAGGGGCGCTGGGGTCGGTTTGGGTCCCAGCGGTGTTCGGCGACCTGACTACAGCGCTCTATCCACACGACCCTCCGAAGTCACCCTTAAATCAACTCCTGGGCAGCCAACATGGTACATGCCCTGGAACCCCGAACACAATCAGACTGCCTGCCTCTAGCAAGCTAAAGCGGGTCATCTTGTGACTGGCAGACTCATATGACAGGCGTGTCCTAATCCCATCTCCCATGTCCCCCCCCCACCTCCCCCCCCCCCCCAAACCATGACATGGAGACGATGACGTAGCACCACCACGCTCTACCCCCACCCCCTCCCCCCCCCCCCCCCACGACCGGGGCCGACCCTGCTGCGCTGTCTCCACGCCAAAGAATCATGCAGTCAAAGATATCTTCGAGTGGCCTTCACCGGAAATGAACGACTTCTGGCAAAGACATCACAGTTCCCTCAGCCTCCTGAGGATGAGCCGCTGAAGGAAACTGGCCCAATTTCTCAAAGCGGTTGTGCCACCAAAAAGAGGGTTGGTCCATTTTCTCAAGAGGCAGGCTAAACCTCAGAAGGACAAGAGGCTGGGGGAATGGAAAGGGCCTTCTCGTGGGAGTGATAAGGTCATATTCCGACCCAACATCAATGTAGAGAGCATCGGCCATTTTATAGGCCAGGATATCCATTCCTAACATTAAAAAAAGAAGAATTAATCTAAAGTGAGCAATTCTTGATGTCTATTACGAATTGCGAGATTGAGTGTCAAATATTAAGCCAAGCCCAGTATTGCAGGAGAATGGGTGAATATGGTGTTGTTGGCCACATTTCTGCACGTATGAGCTAATCCGGACGAAGGAATCTCCTGAGACAACAACATGGAAGAAACCACATGTGAAGCAATCTCAATAGTCAAGAGGCAATGTAGCCTGGGCCATTCCAAAAGCCAGAGCTAATCTGAGCAGTTTTTTCTCGTGCCAGAGTAGAAGCTCAAGAGTAAAATACTCTCTTTACCAGCTGACTTCAAGTACCGAGCCATTGCCCATTTATTGCCAACCAAGGCCATGCCCCCAAAAGCAGTTTTTGCGAGGGTCTGTACCTGCCCTGGATGCGGTGAACGCATGAAGAATCTTTTTCAGAGTGCTTTACGTGATTGGGACATCTCCCAAGAGGCCTTCAATGCACAGTCTCAGATCTGGTTGCGGAATCGTCTTAAGTTGGGTTGGCATCCGTCCGTCTACGAAAGACGATGGATTTTGCAGCTTAAGTACAGCGCATGGTACGGTAGGGCGTGGGGAGTGGGGGGTGGGCAGGATCACAAGGCAGTCTGCGGCGGGATGCGTTTGGTGGTGCAGCAACGCGGAACGGCAGAAGGAATAACACTGCTTTGTGGACCGCCCTATTGGGCCTGTCTTTTGCATAAGCAGGCCGCGTCCCCACAACAGGCCGGTCCTCCTCCCTCCATGTTCAATCGCATCACACGCGATCGATGGACGATGGTTGCCAGCGGTCGGTCGCCTTACATGGGGAGGCTGACTGACAGACCGCCCCGCCCCCTCCCTCACTCACTCCCCCCGTCACTGCTTCATTCTCCGTGAGCTCTCTCACGTGACCCATCGAAGCACTGAAACCAGAGAACGCTCCCACAAAACGACGTCATGGTTATAAGATCAGCGGGCGCCTCTCTCTGCCCCGCGGACTTCTTTCCCCGCGGGACGCTACCCTATCCGCTGGGACGGGCGCAACGACCGCCCGATCACTGGGAAGATGACATTCGAATTCATGCCCCAATTGGTCCCGCGACGGCCGGCCTGGGGCAGGTTTGAAAAGAGAGAAATTGGGGAGGGGGAGGGAGAGGGGGAGGGGGAGAGGGAGGGGGAGGGGAAGGGGCCCCGGGTCGGCGGCGCTTCCCAATCCCGGATGCTGTATTTCCCCCAAATGTCTCGCCCGGTATCCTCCCGCTCGGCATGGCGGCAAGATTCCACACCCTGACTGGTGGGAAATCCAAGAGGACCAGAGGCGACACGGCCTTGGGAGGCCTGTTCAAGTCCCTTCCCATAGCACCGCCCAGAACGTCCCCCCTCCCCTCCCACCACGCCCGGCTATTCACCCATCACTTGCTCCTGTTGACCTCCTGGAATATTTATAGAGGACTCCCGGACAAGAGGCAGAGCCACGCGGCTTATCAATACAAAACGCAATATTGCTCCCAATTAAACTCCATCCCTCGGACAACGGAGGGGTACTTAATAGTCCGGGCACCGAGCATTTGAGCAACCCGGCCCAGCGACGGAGCGGGGGTCCGATCAGATGGCACTACCGCCAGGAAGAAGGGGGAAGGGGGGGTGCATATACACTGCGGGTCCCATGCGGTTCCATGGTACTACCGCAAGATCAATACTGTCTTCACGACTGACTGGGACGCACAGGCGATAGGACAGGAGTACTGCCAGGATACAGCATCCGCAAAAAAATATTTAAGCTAGCGCCAAAAACTGACAGGGAAGCGAAAACACCGATGGCATGACATGGGACGGCGTGTTGTAAAATGTACGGAAGCCGACAAGGACAACAGCAACGGGTGCGTTCACGCTAAGAAAAAAAAACGGGACGATCGAAATCTGGAAAGATGGAGAATTCGTGGAGTGCCCGGCACCCACAGCTCGAATTCAGTTCCAATCAGTAGAAGCGTGTGGAAGTAATGCCGCAGTTAATTGTTAATACTCTGAGATCGTTTTCTGGCTAAGAGTCAACAAAGCCATGGCCCTGGTTAAGGGAATAGCAAAACTATGTTCTTGGCAAAGGGAAGAGCAAAGCAAATCGCAGACTAAGAGTAGAATATGTCATGTTATGTCCTAGGCTTAGGAAAGTCCATGGCTAAAAGTACCGCAACGACATGAACCATGCTAAGAGAAGAGCAAGTTCAGGTCACAGACTAAGAGAAGAGCAAAGCCATGTCCCAGGCTGGGGAAGAGCATTTAGTCATGTCCCTGGCTAGGGAAGAGCAAAGCCATGTCCCAGGCTGGGGAAGAGCATTTAGTCATGTCCCTGGCTAGGGAAGAGCAAAGCCATGTCCCAGGCTGGGGAAGAGCATTTAGTCATGTCCCTGGCTAGGGAAGAGCAAAGCCATGTCTCTGGCTTAGTGTAAAACCATGTCGCAGGTTACGGGGATATCAAACCATGTCCTTGGCTAAGGAAAGACCAAAGCTACGTCCCTGTACTAAAGGAAGAGCAAACGTATGTCCCTCTGCTAAAGGAGGAGCAAAATCATGCCCCTGATTATTGGGAAGAGCAAAGCAATGTCCCTGGTTAGGTGAATAGCAAAGCCATGTCTTTCTCTAATTGGAATAGCAGAACCATGCCATGGGCTGCGGCTACATCAAAACCGTGTCTTGAACGGATTGCTGAATCCATTCATAAAGTGGGCCAAAAATATTGCTCAAAATGTAAACATCTAAACATCTGACGGACGAAATTGTATACGCTATGTCAACTTCCTCAACTTACCACACAAAACCCTGAGCGCCAGACCCAATGGGCTTCAAGTGCTGATATCGCTTCAGTATGGTGAAGGTGGAATCCCCCACCTCCTGAGTGTAGAATTGGCTAGGATGTTTACTCATGGTGCCGCATGTGCTGGGATACGTCGGGGCTTCTGTGGGAGTCCCCTACTGGAGCATAGCTCCGACTGGCGGACGGGTAAACCAGACCAACGTGCTTCCTGGTGTTGTATTCCTTATGCCACTGATATTTACCAGCTCTCCATCTGCAAAGGTAACGAGAACGAATGGTTACTTTGCGGTAACTAGACCAGAATATAACTTTAGAACATTAATTGGAACAAGGCAAGTCATCATATCACAAGGGAACAGATTGTTATAGGCATGCATCCAGGGTCTGTTGTCACAAAATATCTGGTTATAAATATGTTAGTTTCAAATAACTTCTCAGCAGGCAGATAACTGCATGCAAGATATTTGGTTTATTGAAGTAAAACCTTTTTTACCTCTGACATTTATGACACCTTGGTGGGGGTTGAACCATGCACTGGCCTGGAAAAGCTCTAGGTGACCATATTATGTATTTCATTCATTTACAGAGCGTTGCTCCTATGTAAAAGCAGCTATTAGGATTGCTGGATTAGTAGGAAGAGGGGGGGCAGGTATATTAGTTCCACTAAAGCAGCTAATGCATAGCTGGGAATCTGAATAATGTTTCTTTCGGGGGGGGGGGGGGGAATTTTACAGATTGTTACATGATGGGGGTGTAGTGAAATATGGGTCTCTGAGTACAATGGATCAATCCAGGCTGCACTAAGCCCCGCCCACTGACCTAGAAAATGAAATCCTGGTCATTGCATGCACATACATAGCATTGTGTAGCAAGAGACTCACTTACCCAGTTTTTTCTAGTCTGGATCAATAAATTCGTTTACTCATTTAAGATTTCTGCATGCACCCTGCATTAGTTAAATAATGGGGGCTCATCAGAACCTGGTTGTTGTTCAGAAGCCAAACGCTCTCACATTGTGAGTCAGAGCTGTGGCACACAGGAAGGTATGAATAAGGCCAAAGGCAGTTTTGGAGAACTTTATAGCCAAATAGTAGAAAAATGCACAATGGCATACACCACATCACTGAAAATTTTACCACAAGGTTTGTCCTTGCATTGTGTCCAAACTAAAACTCACTGAGCAGACAAGAAAGCATGGTCATAGCTTCTTTGTTCTGATGATGTATTCATGAAATTAAATTTGCAAAATAGTGACTGATACATTGTTATAGATAATTGAGAAAAAGCGAGGCCCTCCACAGTATCATCATCAGTGCAGATGGATTGGTCACCAAAGTCACAATGAATGCATATGCAGATGCATGCAGTTGTTGGTCCGACCAACCAAACACATGGATAAACTTTTGACACATCTCCAAATGTTCTGACTTTGGAAATGGCATAAATTTGACATCCTGGACCCTTTCCAGGTGTCTAGTATCTGAGTGGCATTGCCCACACACACAGCACTTCACCATTTTGTCAGAAAAGACTTCACAGAATTTTACAGAACAAATAGGCCTTGCACATCTGTTTACTCAAACAAACAACACTGGATTGGTTATGACCAAGCTTTCTGTCTGACTTGTTGAGCAGATGGCTACCCGCGACCTAATTGGCTGAACATCTATGTGATGTCCAAGCTTCATTGATTTGGTAGCATTTAAGTCAGTTACAGCAGTTGTCTAGCTTGACACAAATATAAAGGATTTTTTTTTAGTTGGTATTAAATCAGATACTTACAGTTAATTCATTAACAACAAGTGAACTGGCAGGACCACTTGAACTATCTATTATGATTGTCCTAGAATAACTGATTACCATTGGGGACTTTTATTCAAAGGTGACTACCATTTGGAAGACCACACTTTCTTGAGGATAGAGCCCTGATCAATAATTTTTAACATCTGTGGCACACTGAACATTGGTCTGTAATGCATTATCTTACTGTTTGAATTTGTTTAGTGCAAGCTTCCCTTTTCACACCACTTCTTTAGACAATTTATCAAAAGCATGTATACCTTCTTTATTGTTAGTCAATAATGGTATATTATCTGTATATAACAGTACACACACATACATAGCATTGTGTAGCAAGAGCCTCACTTACCCAGTTTTGTCTAGTCTGGATCAATAAATTCATTAACTCATTTAAGATTTCAGCATGCACCCTGCATTAGTTAAATAATGGGGGCTCATCAGAACCTGGTTGTTGTTCAGGAATGGAATGGAATGTTGGTGTTTTAGGCCACTTTTGTGCACATACAGGCTAAATTGGGCCAAGGAACCTCCCGAGACGATGAAGGATGAAGGAATGAAACATGCCCCAGATTAGGTGCCCGAGCCCGGATTCGAACCCAGGACCTATTGATCTGCGGTCTAGTGCGCTAACCACTACACCAGGGAGGCCCCCGGTTGTTGTTCAGAAGCCACATACTCACACATTGTGAGTCAGAGCTGTGGCACACAGGAAGGTACGAAGGAGGCCAAAGGCAGTTTTAGGGAACTTTATAGACAAATAGTAGAAAAATGCATAATGACATACACCACAACACCGTAAATTTTACCACAAGGTTTGTCCTTGCATTGTGTCCAAACCAAACTCACTGAGCAGACAAGAAAGCATGGTCATAGCTTCTTTGTCCGATGATGTATTCATGAAAGTAAATTTTGCAAAATAATGACTGATACATTGTGTTATA
Organism: Arenicola marina; assembly: GCA_964019135.1. Taxonomy (NCBI): domain Eukaryota; kingdom Metazoa; phylum Annelida; class Polychaeta; family Arenicolidae; genus Arenicola; species Arenicola marina. The sequence goes on from OZ025251.1 coordinate 12,203,701, forward strand.
GATGAATGCGAAAAAGCGATGCCCTGCACAGTATCATCATCAGTGCAGATGGATTGGTCACCAAGGTCACAATCAATACATATGCAGATGCATGCAGTTGTTGGTGCGACCTACTAAACACATGGCTTTCCTTTTGACACATCTCCAAATGTTCTGACTTTGGAAATGGTATAAATTTGACACCCTGGACCCTTTCCGGGTATCTAGTATCTGAGTGGCATTGCCCACACACATAGCACTTCACCATTTTGTCAAAAAATACTTCACAGAATTTTACAGAATAAATAGGCCTTGCGCATCTGTTTACTCAAACAACACTGGGTTGGTTATGACCAAGGTTTCTGTCCGACTTGTTGAGCAGATGGCTACTCGCGACCTAATTGGCTGAACATCCATGTCATGTCTAAGCTTCATTGATTTGGTAGCATTCAAGTCAGTTACAGCAGTTCTCTAGTTAAAAAAAATTCTTTTCCACAAATACAAAGGATTTTTTTTTTAATTGGTATTAAATTAGATACTTGCAGTTAATTCATTAACAACAAGTGAACTGGCAGGACCACTTGAACTATCTATTATGATTGTCCTAGAATAACTGATTACTATTGATGACTTTTATTCAAAGGTGACTACCATTGGGAAGACCACACTTTCTTGAGGTTAGAACCCTGATCAATAAACTTTAACATCTGTGACACACTGAACATTGGTCTAAAATGCATTATTTTACTGTTTGAATTTGTTTAGTGCAAGCTGCCCTTTGTCACACCACTTCTTTACACAATTTATCAAAAGCATGTATACCTTCTTTATTATTAGTCAATAACAGTATATTATCTGTATATAACAGCATATACACTTTATAAGACTATACATCCTTCTGTTGATATTATGTAATAGTAGATAACAGTAGCATAGGTTCCTATCAACCCAGCCAAATGCTTCTTTAAAATTTTACTGTATCCTACATATGTAACTTTTATCGGAACCAGTCAGTTTTAAACAATGATATGAAATATAAATATGTGATCCTCACACAATCTATTTTTATGCAAAAGTTTGTCTGGAAATATGTCTGTGAAATCACAATATGAAATGACATGGTTGTTAAGATTTGCTATATGCACTTAAGCTGTATATAACATGTCTTATATATCAAACAATATATAAATTACAAGGCTAAAAAAAAGACAGCAATATCTATATTTTAATGATATAATATATAACAAAGGTATACTTTTCCATATACATAATTTTAGCAAAAACATATTTTATCAATATACCTAGTATATTACATACAATATGTAATAATAGGTTATAAACCTAAATACATCATTAATACAAACACAGTCTATATAACAATATATATATTATATATAATATATATATACTGGCCCTAGAATATCCATCCTATGAATCAAGTGCCTGTGAATACTTACATCAAAACATATACATAATTTTATTAATTTGAATTTCAGACAAACCTGCTACAACAGCTATTTATGTATTGCAAGATATTAAACAACTTATCATAAATGTCATCTTCTGCTTTAATCTGTAAATTTATACTGGTATAGGTATAATCACTTATATTTCGTCACTACTTCTTCACTGCAATTTTCTTATATATTTTATATACAAGAAAATAATGACATAACTTCATAATATTTATTTGGCTTAGTTACTTACATAGAATTATTTCCACTAAAGCAAATTATTATAGAAATCTAGTAAGGCCTCCTTTTTTCTACTAAACTGGTAAGTTCTTATATGAGAAAATAATACTTTATTATTTATTATAACTTTTTTAATTTTGGTATTGCTGCAGTAAACTGCTTTATTAAATATCATAACATATCTGTTTTATATAGACTTAAGTTCTTAACATTTACAGTCAGATAATGTGTCCAGGATGGTTCTTCGCAAGATTTTGAACTGAATCATAATGTTGGTGGAAATTTTACTTTATTATTTATTATAACTTTTTTAATTTTGGTATTGCTGCAGTAAACTGCTTTATTAAATATCATAACATATCTGTTTTATATAGACTTAAGTTCTTAACATTTACAGTCAGATAATGTGTCCAGGATGGTTCTTCGCAAGATTTTGAAATGGATCATAATGTTGGTGGAAATTTTTTGTACAAGCAGCTTTGAAGGGGACATTTCCACCAACGTCATTTGAAGCTTGACACAGTAGTATTATCCATATGTTTATTCACTGCTTCCTAGGGCAGTGATTCTAACGAATGTCTGATAATATTTGCAGTGTCGCAGTGTGGGCAGTCCTCGAGCAGGTGCCAGTCACAGCCCTCCGTTCGTTCGTCGACGGAGTGCGTCAAAATGCTCCAAATCTCACCAGACAATCGTACTATAGCAGGGAACACCCATAAGCCTCACCTAGATCATGTTCGTCCCTGATAAACTAGTAACTTCTTAACACACGATAGAGCGAAGTAAATCCAATGGACAGAGAGACTGATGGTGATATTTGCGTTTGAATCATGTACTCTCGGCTGTCAGATTTCAAGCTTCCATCCCAAATTGTCTATGTGTGTTCTACGTCAGCGGTTCTTGCGTAGAATTTAAATCTCGTTTTCTCCAAACCTTTGATATTGAGAATTAAAGCAAAACATATCAGAATTATTTATTTAATTGTGACACATGGACGCATGATATAATTTTGAGGGCTAGATTGCGCGAATAACTAAAATAACTCGATAAAAACCAAGATCTAGAATGACTCAACGTAAACTTCCGGTCGCAGTGGCCGAAGAAGCGGAAGTGATGAACGATACGAGATACTCAATAATTTTGTAAACTTTGTCAGCTTCTGGCTAGAAGTCTTTAAAACTTCGGTTGAAAAAATCGTCGTCTTAGCTGACAACAATGTGCAATAATTAAGAAAGGTCTGTAAAAAGTGTAACAGTGAGTAAGCGTAATGGTAAAGGGTAATTTAGACGTCTAATGCGATCCAGGCATCAGCCTCAGGGCAGGCAAAGAAACTTCAGAAATTGTAAACAAAAGGCTGATTTGTCAATGACGAATTAAAGTTGAAAAAGTCAAAGCAAATGCTGTCCACCCTATCCTCCAGTTAGAGTCTTCACTTTGAACGATTTATTTTACTTTAGAAGTATCATTGTACTGTCAGTTTCAATTTCCTCAGTTGAAACTGCTGATCATATTGAAGGTCTATAGACGGAACGGCCGTACTACAACAACGGCCGTGTAATCTCCCCGCCCCCTAGCATCGGTGGGGTGGGGGGGGGATGCTTGGCAGCATGTTTGTTATCGGCTTAGCAAGCTTAGCGGCGTATGACAAGTTCTCCTGCTATCATTTATGTTTACGCTTTCAGACTCTCACTGCATTGAGACCTAAATCTTGAAAAAAAAGAGTTACATATCTATAATTAAAGACTGTGCTTGAGCCCAAACGGATTTGAGCAACCTGTCTCAGAGCTCTTTCTTAATTGTGGCTATGTCCACAGAATACAATTTGGCTTTTTTTCTTGTGTTGTACAAGGTATGTTGCATTTAAATGCATTCCAACCAGAAATATTACAGTTGTCAGGATTAGCAGACAGTTATATTTTAGATTACGTAAGATACTAGTAAAATAATAAAAATTATCTTGCGAATTCTAAGGATGTGGTTGTAACTATGTACCAACTAAGTCAAGAATCCCTTTATATTCCTCGCATGGCTCTGCTATGCATGATTCGTGTGGTACACACATTATTCTCGAGCAAAACGTCGCATTCCTCTTTCAACTAAGTTATGAGTTACCCTGATAAATTCTAATTGATCTGGCGATCTGTAAACAATGAAAAGTGTACACTATTTCTAAAACACATGATCCTTAATAATAATAAAAAAAATAGGGCTAAATGAGAAACTGAGACACATTTTTTTTTAATACATTGCTATGGTCTGGGTTCCGCGGTAAAGGCCCCCTTTTGCTGCCAAAATCTGCCCGAAAGGGGTATTTTTAATGCGGAAACCGCCCTGTGAACGCACATTTTTAGCCCCCCCCCCCCCCTTTAAAATATTCGCTCTGTAGGAGTTTTTTTTTCATCATAAATGTCCGGTCCCTTAAGTATCAAGGGGTACCCACGGAACCCCCCCACCAGATTCGAATAAGAGTGCCCATCCGGTCATTGAGATCTCCACAAACTACACGTCCTTCACTGCATGAGGGTTGTAATTAGCATGATATTTAATAACTAAGGGCAATTATTTGGTGAAGTCGGCGTGGCTATAATGGGAACGATAAATTTTATTTCCGCAAAAGGAAAAAGAATCAAAGTTATATTTTCACATAAACGTATACACACACATAAATTGATCATACACTAGTGCATCAAATCAAGTGCATTCATTCGCGTAGGTCTATTTCCCTGACCAAAATATGCTTTAAAGGTTCTCGGTGGCCGAATTTAATTTTACAGGTACATTCCTTTACCACCAAGATATGTCTATTGCATTAAATAAAGGCTGAAGTATTAAAGAAAACTGATCTGTCATGAAAACCTAGCATAATTTCCTTCTCCGATATAATTGTCTCATCAACCAACTTTTTTTTTATATTGTGTTTGACATTATCCCATAATTCTTCAACCAAGTTGCATTTATAAAAATAATGTATGGTGGTGTCTGGCTAGTTGCATACGTTACATAGATTTGACTGAGACGTTTTCCTTCTGTGTAGCTGACTATTAGTTGGAGTATGGAGTATTCTCCATTGCAGCGAAATCAACTGCGTTTCCTTAGTGACAAAAGAGACAAGCTTCCAAATTTGTCTGGACTGGTTGAACGTGTATCTGTAGCAAAGCTTTTCTCTTAAGATAAGTATGAATATGCTTCGTCGACATAGAACTCAACATCTTATTTGAAAAAAACAGTTGAACTATCCCTTGACATTAAAGTTGACTTTCCCTCAATAGACCGCAATCCTCCCCTCACAACATTTAACTCGAAATGAGTTAGCGGACAGTCGGTTACCTTCTGATATAATTTAACGTAGTCAAGTGATCCGGATTCCTTAACAATGTCACTAACAAATATGATTTCATATTTTATCCAACGCTTTATATACAGTGGCATACCACTATATATTTGAGCAGATGAGGAAATTTTATTGTTCGTTACATTGTCGTCACAGAGACAGTTGTCCAACCACAATCTAAGTAATTCATTCCATAAAATGATGGGAATTTATTCGGCACACCTCTTGCAGGCAAAATGAGGCTCTACTTTTAAACACTAATAACCGACACATATGTAAGAGTAATAATATAAAGGAATAATGCTCCAGATGGAATTGTTTATTGACTCTAGTTTTTTTTATTAATTTACATACCAACGCAACTTGAAAGTGAATCACGTTAAACATCTTGAGACCACCATTATCTAGGTCCTAAATAAGGATGTCTCTCTTGATATGTTCTTTTATAACTTTCAGGCCATCCTCTGTAAACCAATTCCCTTTACTGCAAGGGAATTTAAAACATATAATAATTGCGACATTGAAGGCCACATGCTTTTCGATTATTCAGGGAAACTGTCAATGACTCAGGGGGAAATCAGGGAATTTGTGTTTGTGTTTCCTGTGCGAACCCTGTAGTATTTCTACCATGTAATGTGAACATGAATAAAAATGTGTTTGTAGTTGAAATTTTATATTCGCCATTTTGGCGAGTGTCCAGGAAGTTCTTATCGCCAAATCCCAAATTTTCTTGCCAAATGGCTATTGGCGAATGCTAACGCGAGCCCAGAATATATAACAGGTGTTACAATCCATGTATTCTAAACTAAACTCGGCTGTGGCTACAAGCGAAGGTATCTCTGCTTACTGCATCATGGTAGTTGGTACCAGACAGGGCTGCCTCATCAGCCCATTGTTATTTATTATTTATGTTAACTCAGTATTTGATATGTATACATCTGCTCGGAAATGAAAAACGGTATTTATATAGATAAACAATTTGACAATGTATGTGCCATATTGTATGCAGACAATTTAAATGAAATAAGTGACACTATAGGTCGACTGCAAAAAGTTATTGATGGTTTATCAAATTTTTGTAGTAAATGGAGACTGTCAGTCAATCTCGCGAAGACAAAAGTCATGGTTTTTAGAAATGGGGGTGTAGTTAAAGCTAATGAGAAATGGTACCTGGATGGGAAAGTAGTTGAAGTTGTATCTTATTACAAGTACCTAGGGCTAGATTTTTCCAGTCGATTGAACTGGACTATGGAACAGAAAACCCTACAACTCTACAAGCAAATAGGACAGTTGCCTTTAAATTGCAAGTTGCAAGGCAGGTAAATCTTTTTTTATATTGAGACCTATTGGAGGCTTTTTGATGAAATGGTTATTCCTGTATTAATTAACATATGGTAGTGAAATATGGGGAAATAGTACTCATGATTGTATTGAACAGGTTCAAAACAGATTTTGCAAGTGCATCCTGCTGTTACCCAGTCAAACTGCCAATGTAGCTGCCATGGGGAAATGTGGAAGAAGGTCCATCAAAGTATTATGCATTCAACAAGTTATTAAATGTGTAAATTGTTAAGAGTGGATGACTCCAGATTACAGAAAGCTTGTTATGAGATGTTGTATAACCTTGATAAGGCTGAAAGAATTACATGCGCTACCAGCGTTAAAAACACTCTCTATAGACTAGGCTTTGGTATTAGTTGGGTAACTCGGGAGGTGGGATTTGTTGAAATGTTTATTAGTGAAATTAGGCAGAGATTAAATGATGTGGCTCAACAAGAGTGGGTAAGTGAATTAACCGAGTGCAGTAAACTTGATATGTTAGCGCAATTTAAATCCTTGCTAGAACCAGAACTGTATTTAAAGGATATCACCAATGTGAGTCACAGAAAAGCTCTAGCAAGGTTGAGATGTTATGCTCACGATTTAGAGATAGAGAGAGGGAGACACAAGACATTTGACAGAGAAGACAGGTGTTGCAAATATTGTGCTAAAATCAGTGAAACTGCTGTTGAAGATGAATACCATTTTGTTATGATTTGTCCCTTATATTCAGTGTCTAGAAGAAAATTACTTCCACAAAATCGCATCAAATATCCCACGAGTACCAGCTTTATTGATCTTATGTGTAACCTGGATCATATTGTAATTAAAAACCTAGCCAAATTTGTATATGAAGCCAGCGCACAGAGACGCGCAACTTTTGAAAACTTGTGACGTGTGCATGTATTTGCACATATTTTTGTAAACTGTATGTATGTACCATGGGCGTTGTGCCTAAAGTACTTCAATAAACTATTGTTATGTTAAGGCCAGACAAAGAGTTGGCGATTGATAATGGTATATTGTATATATCGTTTATGTTAGTTCAGCGCGATGACTCACCCGATGGAACAACGGTGGTCCCACAGGCGAAACAGGCGGCTGTTGGTCGATTGCAACGATTGCGAGTCGGTATTGTTATCAAAGACGCTGAAATGGTTCATAGCCTCCAGTAATGAAGCTGAAGGTGTCCCGATGGGCTCCTTTGTGGTAATCTTTGTAAACGTCAATAAAATAGTAAATAGTTGTAAAAATCGTTGTAAACATCCAAAAAATATGGCGGGAAAATTCATCCAGGACGACCTGTAAATATTTGGCAGAATATAGAATTGGATGTTGAATCGAGTTGTACAGATAAAGCTCCCCATTAATTATTCCCATTATTGATCATGAATGAAATATTGTAACTTAGTTGTCTTCTGCTGGTCGAGTTATTATCAAAGAAGGCCATCTTCACACCGCGTCATCACCCATTCCATTCCCATTCCCGGCACGCTTGATGCACACGGCCGTCTAATCGCTTCGCGCACCCCTGCCTCCAACACAATCGACCCGGCTGTGTGCTTCACGCGCCCCCACCACGTTCCCCTCCCCCACCCCTATAGACCGCCACCCCACCCACCCTAACTCACACGGCCGTTGTGGTAGTACGGCCGTTCCATCCATACACCATAGTGAATGGGTTTCCCTGTCTTTACTGCTCGTAAGAATAAAAAATGTATTGTTTAATCGGGTTTTGTATATACAGTTTAACAAATATTTCAACGCAGACCCCGTTCAGCGATCGGTGAGCTGCCGGCATGTTTGATCGACATTGGCCCGTTGCCTCACTAGGTGGAGTAACCTGTCGCATGCAGGCATGCAGTCGCAATTAGTCCAAAAATGTGAGGTTCTACCAATATTTCTACTCGTTTTTTTGCCTCAAATGCACTTCCGGTAGCGAGCTGTTTGCTCTGCGAGTATTCGTGCAAAACAACAACTTTCATTTCAACAGGCCACTCCTGCCAAAGTGAATACATCTGCACATAACTAAGCTAAATTTTTACATAGCTGTCTATACCTTAATCCGTCAAAAAAAATAATCAGATCCCTCCCTAAAGCAGAAATGCTGTTGTCATCTAAATTGTGGTTGCAACTTTCTTGGCAGTAGAGGATCAGTGACGCTTGTCTTCGCCGCCAAGCTTTCACATAATAGGGGTTGCATATAGGGCTAGCATAGCAGAGAGGTAGCGGGGTAGCGTCAGCCAGAGTAGCACTCAGTGGGTAGGGGCAGCAGTCGGGGGGGCCTAAAGCCGGAACTTGCATAGTACTAGGAAGTAGCAGCTGGGGTCGTGTGTAGTGAAAATGTGCTGTGAAACAAGTTAACATCTATGATGATGAAACACATACCTAATTGTGTGACTTATACATACTGATCACTATAGAGTTGTACTTAATGACAATTAGATATATTTTTCATCGTCATAGGTTTTACCTCATATGTCACAGCATGCAACAGCAAACTGACCACCTGCTGCCTCACTCCGCGATTTGGGATATTGGCTACCCCTGCAAGACCTTGTGGCTAGGGTCACATGCCCCTTTGCCACTCCCTACTGTGCAAGCCCCTTACATGCAACCCTTTCTGCCCTTCTCCACTATGCATGACCCTGGTGGGGCTACTCCACTGCTCCTCCCAACTATGCAAGCATGCCGGACAGCTCCAGTGATGCCGAAAAGCCAGGGGGAGAAAAGGCATGCACTGGATACGACTTGGTTGTTATCAATCTTCACTGGGGCCCAAAAAAGCTTACATGCAAAGTGTAGAAACCTGAGGGATGTAGCTATTGTTTTAATGGGGTAAGCAGTCTTGTTTCATTCTAGTCAACTGGCAATGGAACTGCCACTGGTTGGCCCAAACGGCCAAAAGCCCCCACAGATGAGGTATTACGAGATGTATATATATGAGGCTCGGTTAGATGCCCCAAATGCCTTGAAGTCGTTATAATGAATTACGGTTCTGCCTGACAGACGGCAATCTGGGTGTCGCCCTTCCCTAACTTGGGGTGTCTTCCTTCTATAACCTGGGGTGCCCTAACTTGGGGTATCTCGCCAAATTGGAGTGTCTCTCATCCCGTAACTTCGGCAACTGCCCAACTGGGGCTTTCTCCCTCGCCTAATTTGGGTTCTCTTCATATTAATTTGTCTCCCGTCCCCTTGGGGACTTTGGGAGCCAGCTAACAGTAAAATTTACTTTGGATTACAAATGCTGGCTGCATAAATGTTCCAAAGTTTGGTAATTACATGAAATACGGGGCTTTAAACTTACTCATACAGCGCTCTTTATCAGAGAAAGTATTAAAAAAAAAATCAATGTCAATGATGTATTCAGGTTCTTATTGTATAGTTGTATGTAATGTATAAAAGTGATGTGACACCAGTAACGTAGGTGAAAAATTGCTGTGACCAGCTTTAACAAGTACATAAAGTTTTCTGTGCATGGCCAAAATGCTGCATAACATCGGGAGTCATATTAAAGAGTTCGCTTAAAGAGACCCACGAAGTTGCAGGTCAAGTGGCCTTATGGCTGTCAAATTGTATTGAGTAGCTTGGTAGCTTACTTTACTTCCTCTATTGAACAAGCTGTATTGTCTTATAAAATAAGTACTGACAGTATCAAAATACAAATTTCCTTGCGTGACTGTATGGAGATTGAAATACATTGATTGTATTGATAAGGAAGATGGTACATACACTGCTCTTCTTAATTGTGGTGATCAATATATTAATGCTTCCGGTGTTCCTTATTTTCTTTTTTCTTTTAGCTAACCCATTTGAATGTACCGGGTCTGTGGTTAACAGCTGAGCGGGCCTTGAAGCCCACCACCATGTCGGACAACACTTTCAAGCGTATGTTCACCAATGTGCAGACAGGTATTCAGAGCGGCATCTCCACAGTCCAAGCCGGTATTCACAATCGCCATGGCAATAGCACTTTCTACACGGGCGTCTTAAGGCAACGGAGCCTGCGTGACGGCTGGTTGCGCAAGCAAGGCGGAGTGATGCGTACCTGGCAAAGGCGATGGTTGACTATAAAAGGGGACCACATGTATTGCTTTGCAACGGAAGACGAAAGCAAACCGCCTGTCACTTTCATCTTTCTACCGGGAAACGAGGTCCATGAACTGCCCTTCAATAACGCCGAACCGGACAAGTACTTGTTTGAAATTTCATCAGGTAGATTTGAGTTTCATGTCATAATTTTACACGTCGATTGTCGGTACGGGACTCTCCAGAATATTATTTGTCTTTATCTTTCTGCGATGTTAACACGTCCATATAGATGTAGAAAGTTAATGTCGTCAAAGAGAGACCTTGATTAAATATTCGCCAAATGTATCTTCATATTTTAGAAGCTATTATGAATACACTATCTTTGACAATTTTTTATTTTCATCACATTCTTAAGAGACAGTTGTTTTTGTTAGACGATTTAACGGAATTAAACTGAAACTGATAGTTATTTAATTCAGTTTCTATTATTCCGGGATTGGTGTCTCTTTGCTTACCTTGGGTCTGTTTCTGTAGCCAACAGCCATGACGGCTACGTATTATGTGCGGCGTCTGATGACGAGAGGAAGTCGTGGGTGCAGACCGTCCGAAAGGTTATATACCAAGATAAAGGGGGAGGTAAGTCACCTTCAGTACAAAATCCCACTGCCCAACGAACCCTATTCGAAATATAGAACCGCTTTTTTTTAGTGTGTGGTGCAATATCCTGTTGAAGTAACCAAATGGCGCTGTTTTTTTGGGCGTAACGTACTTTTTAACTTAAATATAAATTTCAAAGTTAGGGGTTAATTGTTATCATACTAAATACGGCCACGTTACTCTCAATCTAATAAAATGCAGATATCGAGGAGATTTAGAATACGCTAAGAATGTATATATGTGTTGCATTTGTTATTGATTGGTTTAAAAAGAAAACTGTAACTTATATCACGGAAGGATCAATTGAATTAGGAAAAAAAGAAAATCCATAGCCCCGAGGGTAAGCTTCTAATCTTTTGGGAAGAAGGACTTGGACTTGGGATCCTAACGTGGACATTCGCACAGCGTGCAAGTCTCCGAACACTATAATGTGGCAATGTGATGCAGCATGTGCGCTATATCTTCTTGCAGCCATCTTTGGTCAATCTCTGGAGGACACAATGAAGTTCGAAAGTCTTCGAAGTCATCGGAAAATCCCTTCGATTGTCCAGAAATGTGTTGAGTTCATCACTGAGAAAGGCTTGGATATGGAAGGACTCTTCAGGTATAGAACGACAATTAAATCGAATAAAATGGATACACAGCAATAAAATCAATATCAAGATTGTCCTCAATGAGACTATATATATATATATATAGATCGAAATACCTTATACATAAAGACGTCACTACAAGTAACAAGTGGACATGTATGCCAAGGTAAACATAGACTGAAGTCGTGGAATCGTTTTATTAAGACATGTATGAGCCGTTATTGATAAAATGAAATACCTTTATGACCATGAAATTATCATGCGAATATCTCATTAACTAGCTACGATTTTATATATTCTTCTACCAGGTGGTCGCTTTGCTTTTCCATATATATTACATTCTTTTTATTACTCCAGAATTCCTATATGCATAAATAAATGTTATCACAAAGACCAAACCGGCCATTGATCCATTAAAATCTTATGTGAGTTGGCCGGTCCTTGGTGCCTCAGAAAAGCAGTTTCACATTTCTGCGATCTAGCGCTTTCAACATGATGACCTTCACGTCAGTTTTTAACTATGTGAGTTAGGGAAATGTGGGTCCTGATTTCTGTATTGCTATATTGTGTCATACGTTGGGCGTAGGTTGCCTGGTCGAGCGGCGATGATACGTAAGCTGCGGCAAGCCTTCGACTGCGCCGAGGTGGGGGAGCTGGACGATGAGTACGACCTGCACACCGTGGCCTCCCTCCTCAAGCAGTACCTCCGAGAACTGCCCTCCCCGCTCATCCCGACCAACTTCTACGAGACTGTCAGCAGGATAGTCAACCGGGAATTGCCGATAAATCCTGAGGCCGCCATACAGGACTTGGCCGAAACCTTGGCCCAAATTCCGACCCACAATTACACGCTGCTGCAGTATTTGTGTCGCTTCTTGAACCAGGTTGCCTCCAATTCCGAGATGAATAAGATGACGGACATGAATCTGGCGACTATTTTCGCCCAGAGTTTTATACGCCCCGACACTGATGATCCGGCTTTGTTGATGGGGACCTCTTCCAGCCGAGCCCAGGTGGTGTTCGTATTGATAAATCAGTGTCCCGTGGTGTTCAAGCTGGAATACACGGCACGGGGGGAGACGGTGCGCGTAGATAATCTCCTGGATCTGGATAACGACCTCGCGAGCGGAAAGTCCTTTGACGCTTTCGCCGACTCTCATTTCACAGCTCCCAGGGAGCAGGCGAGTGACGCCCAAACATTGCTGGATCAGTTGGAGTGTATTCCCTGTGACACCGCCGTCATTCTACCGGCGCCTCTGGCCCCGGGGGGCACCAATGGTCACGGCGTGACTCCGGCGCCAGGACCACTCCAGTCGGGGAGTCGCGCGGCGACTGACACCGCGCGGTCGGACCCGGTGCGGTACGACCGGCCGGTGCTGCGATCCCAGCCTTCATTGCGGTCTCGGGGTCACGTGTTGATCGACGGAAGTTTGTACGACGGCAAGGAGGAAGCGGAACGCGTGTACGAAAGCTTAGACCAGGTTAGTGAAAGCGACGACAAAGAGAGTGAAAGCGACGACGACGACGTTGAGGAGACAAACAACAACGAGAAGGCAGAGGAGGACATCTCAACCGCGGCGGTATCGGAGCGACGGACGCATGTAAGGTCGCTTAGCGCGGCGTTCGAGAGCCACAAACCCACACCGATGATCCCGCCCCGACCGTCCATCCGCCAGATTCGGGCCTCCGTGTCCGTCACAGAGGCGCTGGCTTACGAGGCGACGGAAAGCCCGTGTGCGAGCCCCCGTTCGCCGCCCAAGCCCAACCCCCGCCGGCAGAGCACGGGGAACTTAATGGCGGCGGTGGCAAGTGATCCTACCCACGGGGAGGGTGTGGTGAGGGACAGCGCCACGCTGCCCGTCATACCGCCCCGCCCGAAGACGTCCCAACCCGCCGTATCGCCAGCGGCGAGCGTGGAAACTATCGCCTCCAGCGTCAACGAAGAAGGGGACGACGACGCGGATGAATACAACCACCGCCTGCTCGCTGATGACGTCAGCGAATTCAGCAGGGAGGGCCTCCTCTCGCACGTTGACTCGCTTCGCCAGGAACTCAGCGCGCGGACGTCAAACGTTAAAGATCTAAAAACCAAATTGCGTGAGTTTAAACAGAAACATTCTGACATCGTTAAGCGAATAGCAGAAAAGTTGGACTCTGAACGCAATGCCACCGCAGACGCGGTGGACCAAGTGGTAAAGGTCAAGGCCGAATTAGAGCAGTATTACATGAAATACGGACCTTTACAATGATCTTCCCTTTGCACTTTGCTCGTCAATCCTTCCATACCATTGATATGCTCGTGTTTAAAGAGACATCCATGTTATATCTATAGATAGCAGTACCAGTTACGCAGATATTCGTATGACATAATGATGTGAGGAGAGTGCAAGTCTTCGTCGTCAAGCAAAAGCAAACATAACATGCGCCTTTGTGTATCATTTTTATACTGATGGCTAAAATTTTCTGTTGCTCTAGAACAAACATCATGGTGCTGGTTAACATTTGGTCTTTTGACTGGATAAACAAACTATTGCGAATTGTGTATGTAAAGTGTATATATATATATATAGCATGAAAAGGTTAAACAGTTAAGCGCTTGGGAGGGTGTGGTGATTTGTGTCAATTGCCTCGATACTGATACTTAGCTGATATATATATGCAAATAATGGCGCACGATACAGGATTGTAGACTTTACCTCTTGGCATGCGCTTCTTTCTTACAAATATTATGGGTTGTGTTATACATGTTTTTGGACATGTGAGAACTACTTAATCATTCCTTGATTGCATTTGCCAATTATTTTTCAAATTGTTATTGTTTATTTCTCTTGAGCATATAGGAATGGCTTAATCGTGTGGTCACATCGACCACGCTAATACTGCCTCTGGACGCAGGTAGGAAATTACGGAGTTATAGTAGATTCTAGCGTGATATTTCACTACAAAATTTGCTGTGCGATGTACAATTGGGTCTGCTTGGTCTCAAATAGGGGACTCATTCTATCAAAAATCAGTTATTTGTCCCTGGAGGTTGCTTGGCCAAGTTTGTGCATAAACTTGTCCTGTAACACTAAGTTTGGGGAGGGAGAAGCTAAACGTGCCGAACTGCTGCGTGGCGCTTGCCAACGTATGATGATAGTGGGAGGGGGGGGGGTAGTCGAAAGGGAGTGAACTACAAGTGATGCTCATTACCCATTTGTGACAGATGCTTTTTGCGACGCTGCCGTCAGTAAGGTCGCACTATGGCTAGTTTCCCTACCGTGATATTCTAGTGTCCTTGAGCAGGTCAGTTCTGTAGTTCTGCACTATTATCTTAACGCTGAATTGCCGCAAGATATAAATATAGCTAAGTGATTTATAATGAATTGGGGCCGTATTCATAACCATACGCTACCCAAATCTACTTCGCGCTAACTGGAACATTTGTGAAACGCTTATCGGGTTCAAAATAGAAAAATATTCACCCAACAGGATTTTTCTGAATATCGAAAGTGATGTTGAAAATGCTATTGAAGAGGATTTCGTGATCAGGAGCACCACCACGCGCTGGTGAGGCTACGAGAAAAATGCCCGTTTTGTACGTAAGCTACGTGTAGTTTATGAATACCGCTCAAGAGCACTGCAAGATAGTGAATCAATTCTGTCAGTTACATTTAAGTGCCTCAACTGCCTTTAATATAATATGCTGTAACACGTTGTTTACTTAAATCCTATATTCAGGACACCGGTCAGGCGTTTTTATAGAAATCACTTATGGCGTCCCACCTCGAAGCAGCTGTGAAAAAGTCCAATTTGTTACTGCGATATACTCATGCTGGGCGCAAGCTCCAAGCTGCCAGTTGTTTTCAAATGTTTCCCATTTAATAGAATCTGTTTGTTGAATGTATGTCGGTACAGTTGAACAAATGGAAGGATTGGTGTTTTCAGCCACATTCTTTGATCAAATTAAGTGACTGGTTTTGTTGGTGTACACCAGGTGAACGCCTGTTGTGGTTTTGTTGGTGTACACCAGGTGAACGCCTGTTGTGAAAATCGTTACTGTACAAATCCAAGTTTCCATAAGTGTAAATTGGGAGGACTTCGCGAGAATCATAATCTGTGGAATAACTTTGTAGGTATATTCGTGGTGTGAGAAATTATTTCTTGGATCCACGCCATGTTGGTCTGTAAACACGCACCGGAAGGACATTTCAGGAGGAATTTGATAGTGAAAGCCATATAAGCCATTAAGCCATTTAAGGTAATTGTGCGTTGTATCAGTCGATCACCGTAGTCGGGGAGCATATGAAGCAGTGGGAAAGTGGGCGGAGCTGCAGGGCAACACATCACAGGGTCGAACTCTGAACATTTGTTGAAGCAAGTTTCATACAACTCATTTTACCGGGGTTTGACTTGGTCCCAGAAAGTGTTTGTCCTAAAACACCAGAACAGATGCAGATTTTACCAGGACATGGGCATTGATTAAGAGACTGGAATTCTGCGTTTCAACAGTTTGTTAAACTTGTACTTGCAACTTGTTTGCAAACAAACGGAGTTTTTCCTGCTCAAACCCGGAAGCAAGGCAACCGGTGTTAAGTCCTATGTTTTCAGAAATTGTGTGGGCTACGGATATATAAAAGTTGAATTGTTGAATACGGGAACCAGGATATTAATGATATCGAGAGGTTCAATGTAATCCAGCTCAGCATTAACCGGGATATTTTTGTATCAAAAAGACAACAAAACTCTAGATATCTATTTGTTGAAAATAAAATGATTTATTTCGTCAATGTATCTCTCATTGACATCTGTACAGAAGTGACACTGTCTTTAACTGCGGCGTTTCATTTACCACCAGTCTACAATTAACACTTGCCTGTGCTTACTCGTTCACGCGGGGCGGGGTGGGGTGGGCTGGGCTGGGCGGGTTAACAGGTCCCCAACCAGGCGCCATCCCATCCAATTCAGATATCGGTACGGGGCAGGTTTATCTATATTATACTTTCTACGGGTATTGGGGATTTACTTTGGCGAGTGCCAAATAATAAATCACTTTGACCCCTCTGATATCGTACGTCCATGAACTGCGACAATTGCTTAAAGCTGTGCACAAAAGTACGCCAGTCCCTCGTGCCATCAGTAGCAGGCTGACTATCGAAACCAAACTCCATTTTAATGAAATGTGTAAGAAAAGTAATGTTATCCAAAACTTCTCAGTCGTAACCATGTGCATCTGCGTTCTTCGATCACATTACGATACGGAAATATGGGTGGTTTAAAGTTTTTTTTTTCTCTTTCTACTAAAGAAGAAACGTTTTTACGCCGGGAATTAGTGTCAGAACACCAATGTGGTTACACCCTTATAATGAATGACACAGTTTTGGTCCTCATACACCATAACCCATGAGAGTTGGGACTGTGAAATGGGGAAATCTTCACCACACCTGTTATTTACTCGACACCGTCCTATCACATGTATCCCAGATATCCCAGCCTCACGCAGCGTGGCCAGTGCACGTGATACGGTCGATAATAGGGTGGGAACAGGGAGACCTAACGCTTCACTCGCACATACAACTCATACTATCCTTCAGTATCGCCCACCACCACCACCCCGCCCGCCTCGGCTGAAGCCGCCACCCCCTCTGAAGCCCCGACTGCCCCCCCGTCCCCCGCGGTCGCCACCACGACCCCCCCGGAAGCCGCCGCCGCCACGTCCTCCACGACTAAAGCCACCACCCCGTCCGCCGCGACCGCCACGGCCACCTGCAACGACACATCAGATTCATTTCAATCTTCTACAAAAAATTATACTGAACTATCACTATCGGACATGTACAGGACATTTAATTTCTTCTGTTCCTGGTCTACATACTTGTAGCTGGTGTAAGGCAAGTAACATTCCTTCATGCAGCAGTTCATAATAACTAAATATTTAAAGAAAGTACCTATTTTTTATATTTGTAATTATCCTTACGCAACATTCACTTAAGGATTAGATTAAAAGAAACCAGCTTCAAAACATCCGAAGGTAACAATCATGCATGTTCCTAGTGGCACACTTACCGGGTCCGCCCCTCTTCCCCACTCGCCCTCTCGCACCCGGAGCCTGAGGCAAGAAGCGCTGCAGGGGCAACAACTTGTTGGGGTCTATGTAGAACTAGAAAAACAACAAAATTGACAACAATACAAATAATACTATCTTGATAATCGATCAAGATAATAGTTAATTGAGCTTTACAGAAGCAAAAAGAA
Organism: Arenicola marina; assembly: GCA_964019135.1. Classification (NCBI taxonomy): domain Eukaryota; kingdom Metazoa; phylum Annelida; class Polychaeta; family Arenicolidae; genus Arenicola; species Arenicola marina. The sequence goes on from OZ025251.1 coordinate 12,221,541, forward strand.
ATCTTCTTCAGGTCCGGTTTAATGCTGGGGTCAATAATCGGACTTATTTTAGGTTAAGGTTACAGATAAACGACGATAAAAGAAATATAAGCGGTCAGATACTCACCTTCTGTTGTTTTGAAAACGAGAGTGCCTTCATTCCTTCGGATAGTTTGACGGAAAAGTACTGTAGGTCGTTAAGAAACTTACTTGACCGTATTTCAGCATTTGTCCACGTAAAGGCGTCAAGTTGTAAAAAAAAAATGTACATGTACAAGGTCCATTTTTAACTTTCACCTTTATAGCAAAACCTTGCTTCAACAGGACTTCTCATGATTATTCCAACATATATACTTACACAAAGGCAATTCTTTTGGACATCGAATGTTAAAGAGGATATTTGCTCTTCCATTTTTAATTTTATACTTTTATATCTGGGGTTTTATATGCACACATATCGGCATCTAATCACATGAAGGATACAAAGTCTCTGATTGGGCCGAATATTTCATCCACTTTGCCGATTTGTTCCTTGTTTTCCAGGTAGATGGGAGCGTTGAAGTACGGCACCTTCTCGTTCGTACACTTGCATACCAGTTCATCTTCACAGGGGTGGACATACTGACCAAGCTCTGAAGGGACAGATGGATAGCAAATAAACGTAAAATGTCGTTATGATAATCAGCATTTGCATTAATCGTTGATAATAATATCTTGGAGGGACAAAAATCGGGCCAAATTTTAAGTAATTTCTAACAAAATAAACCTTCAATGCTGAAACCCATAATATGCATAATACATACAGCCGAGTCATGAAGACCTGCGTGAAAATCAAAAAGCGAAATATTCATTTGTCACCACATAAAATTACGACATCGTCGTCTCTTCTTATTCCGATAAACATATGACATGTGTACCAGTACCTGTCTGATAGTACCAAATTTAATATACCGGTACATGTTTTAAGATTACTAAATGGAGAAGCTTCCTCTACTCACCAGTAACTTCATCAGGAGGGCCGTAGTCCTGCCACCCCCGACCTCCACCCCCGCCTCGGCCACCGCCAAAGCCTCCACGTCCTCCACCACCACGTCCGCCGCCACCTGTCAATCAAACATTTAACTTAATAGCTTGGTATTTTACAGGCAAGCCACCAACATATATATCCATTCCTGAAAGGACTGAATTCCAAATAATTTTTTGAAAACTAAACGTACAACCTACCTTAATAATAATATTGAGTGAGTAACTGATGTTGGCGTTTCGCAGACACGCAATATGGTATTAAAAGGAAAGAGTATTTCTCATGCAAATGGACTCCCCTCAATAAGTTATTTTTATGACACTTGATGCTAATGCCACTATTTATACGACTGTGATATACCATGATGTACCATGTATGTATGATATGTCTGTCAATTTTGTGGTTCATTTCCATAATGCACTGAAGCCCACATGCAGTCACCAGTTAAGTATTCAACAAAAGACCACTGTGCTTGTGTACTTACCCCTGCCTCTAAAGCCACCACGTCCGCCACCCCGGTCACCAAATCCCATTGTTTTGATTGCTACACAGCTTCCGTCTAGAGGTAACTGGATATCTGCTGGAATAGAACATATGATATGACATACCATGCAACATACAAAGGCAATTATTGCTGCACAGACAGCAATGGCATAAGCTGTATATTCCAATAAGAAGTACATGTAAAAGTACAGTTAGAGCTTGTTAATCCAACACATTTGATTCCACCTAAAATAATGTGGAATAATGAATGTCAGATAAATGGATTAAGACATTCAACATGTTGGTGTAATGCATGATATATCAGCAATGAGTGAGTCTCTGTGATACATGTATCTATAGTCTATATGTACATGTGGCAACAGCAACTTTTTTGTGACATTTAACTGTGTTGTAATTTCAATTGAGAGCTCAATATTCTGCCTTATGCACTGCCCATCAGGGCTCCAAATTAATACTAAAAAAAGTGTCTGCTTGTGCAAGTGAAGTGATTTTATCTGTCAGAAAAGTAAACACTTCCCTGAATTTGTCTGATAGAACAAATGCTTGTCAAGACAGGGCAAAGCGTTCCAAACTTTTTTAACCTTCTTTTTGTTGGGTTTCGCTGGTTCATTTTCAACTACTCTCCCTTGTTATATTGATGTTTGATATAACAATGCTTTTGTTGTGAGACAAGTAAATATCAAATGAGAAAAGTACAAATTTTAAGTAACTGTTGCAGTCAGTAGAATGGTGAATAATTTTTATTTGCCCATACTAATATCGTACCGGTACTCACTCTTACTCTTCTTGTTTGGCCAGAATTTAAATTATTATAATCATTATAATAATGGGATAATAAGACTTAATAATTAATATTCTCACAGGTTAAATCTTCCCATACACTTACATCCATCAAGCTAACAAAGCAATTTTTTTTTACTTTGCACTCCCTCTATGTTTAATTTAATTTAATGGCCAAGCAGGGCCATGTCATATGATGGACCAGCCCCCCCCCCCTCCCTCCCATCGAGCCAGCTGATTGCATGAGCCCAGGGAGTGTTTGTGTGATGTACGAACAGCACAAAAGTCTCGTCATACAACACTCAGCTCTATATAGATCGAGATGAATAAGTCCTCACATACGAATAATACAGTACAGCAGCTATAATCACAGCACTCACTTTGCTCTTGATATGTTGAGGTGAATAATTCCTCATGTATGAATAATATGGCAGACTATTCCTACAACAGTCACTCTGCTCTATATTGATGAAAGTGAATAATTCCCTACATACTAATAATACAGCAGAGTATATTCGTATGGCACTCACTTTGCTCTTTATAGGGTAGATTAAGATGAATAGCCACTATGATATAAAATATGTAAACACTATGATTGTATGCATATGCATTTCAACAAAACTCAATTCCTTACTCAGTACTCCCTAAAGAATTTAACAGTGACACTGTTGTACCCCTAGAGAAACACTGGCCAAGGCCCAAGTTCACATTTTACATTTTGACTGCTGGATGATTTGACTGCCAGTGGGAGTTGGGGGTTGGGAGTTACGACAGGCCATCACTCACAGGCTCACACTAAAGTGGCAGCAGACACCAGCTTTTTGGCCGGTGAAACGCTCCTGGTGTCATACAAAATTGCAATTTCACAATAGCATCTTTGTTGTTTTCACATTTCTTTAAAACCAACATAAGTACAAATCATTCAACTTTTCATTTGTAGCTTGCTTTTTTGCAAATAAATGTCTTCTGTGCGAATTGCTGGGCTTTATAGCGAGAGCCCAACATCTACGCTGACCGCTTAGGTGCCATGATTGTTTTCAATGGTTGGTCAGTGATTACTGTGGGCCTGAAAGTAGGTAATGTGATATGTTACGTGGGGGTGGGGCCACTAACATTGGACACTTTGGACTTGGCAATGGCGGCCGAAAACAGTCCTTGCAACAGGGTGCCCTGACAAAAATGAGCGCTGAGTCTTTTACAAGAGTCACTGGGACTATTGGACAGATATTTTTGAATTATGAAAGGTTTTCAGTTATGTAGGTATTCATATATAGGTGACAAATACATGACATAATTGAGCTTTTCGTGATTTTTTTGACAACTCTCAAGATCCCTGGCTTTCTGCAAGCTGTCCGCTGTGGCCTTTAGGCCAGCATTGGTAAGTTGGGAGGTGAAGATGTTTGATGGGGTAGAGGCATGCCCAGGTAAAGAGAGATTGAGATAGCTGGTTGTGATCATTAATCAGCTGAAACCTAGAGGCTGAGGTGAGTAACCGGAGAGGGCATCGTAGGGCAGCACCATCAGTTGTGTGGTTGAGGGTTGGCGCAAGTGCCCCCAGGCAAGCCCGCTTCTCTAGGGGCACAATGGTAACAATGTTAAAATCCTTTGACGTTAGTAGGGAATCAATTGTAGCTTTTATTATCATGTGGGCACATAAAAATAATAGTGCTTACGTATTCTATATACTTGTTCTATCCTCTGACATCAAGAAAGTGAGTCAACACTACATTGTTGCAGTCATATTTTCGCGAACAAATGTTGGAGCATGCGACTTTTCCCTACCAACCGCCATGCGGATCCCGCCACCACTTGAACCATTTGTAGCCTGGGTCCCAAACTTTGTAACAGTCAATTACTTGTGACAGGGGGCGCTGCTGTTGTCCTTAAGTTCAAAGTGAGCAACTGACAAGGCCTTCTAGCGGAAAGTCATATGCTAATGGAGAGGAGGCACCAAGTCGCATTCACAAGTACCGGCATCTGCCAATAACAAATATGGCGGATGGCTGGTCGGGAACAGTTGTGTGCTCCAACATTTCTTTGCGAAAATATAATGGAAACAACCTAGTGTCAACACACTTTATTGATGTCAGATGATAGAACAAGGTATATAGAATACATAAACTCTATGATTGTTCGTGCACACATTATAATAAAAGCTACAGTCGATTCCCTACTAACGTTGAAGGATTTTTAAATTGTTACCGTTGTGCCCCTAGAGAAGCAGGCTTGCCTGGGGGCACTTACGCCAAGGTTGAGGGGTACTTGAGCTGCTAGCGAGCGGATTAGTCTGCGCCTCGACAATTGGGTGGTGGCCACATGGGGGAGCGGCAGGGAGTCTCCCTGATTTCCCTGCCTCGCCTTCTGGAACTGGTACCCTTTTGAGCATAACTTTTTTCTGACAATATAGTCACATTGGCATGTAATTCATTCCTGGCTTCTTCTTTGGGGCCCAAGCCATCTTTAGCAGTTGTCACTGTCCACCAGCGTGCCGGCAGTCACAAGATCTCACCCAACCGGTACTAGTAGTAGCAGTGGTGCAGTAGTGATTTTGTGGTAGTAGTACTGGCACTTGTAGTCGAACATTTAAAGTGGAATAATTTTTTTGTTACATCTCTATAGGTTTAAGTCGCTGTCTGATTACAAAACAACCGATCACACCAGCAAATACCATTCATTATACACAACTCCACAATAGCTTCCGGTCACTCTGGCGAAATGGTGTAAACAGCAAAAATAGACATTTTAATTGGCAACGTCGAGGTATAGGTGTAAACAGCAACAATAGACATTTTAATTGGCAACGTCGAGGTACAGCTTCATCTGCTCGTGGCTCAACCAACCCCAAACACCCCCTCCCTTCCAGCCATGGTAGGGGGTGGGGAGAGATTCGACCGTTACACCTTTCGGCCATTCTGCATAGCAAACTGGCAAACCACACTTCTACACTACAGTTAATCATCCAGCGGTCAAAACAGACCACGGTAAATTGGTAAAAGTGGGCCTACACTGTCTACACTACACCGTTCAGGGAACAATTGATCACTGCCATCACTTGCATCACCATCACCAGTGACCATACCTGTATACATAGCCCTGACGAACCCAGGCCTCGCTAGCGCTCGGCCAAGGTCCTGAAGTGCAGCCTGCAAATCCTCAGCGATTTGAAACCCCTCCACTTTAATCTGACTAGTGTCATTTTGTAGGTGAATACCACGTCCAATCCTTATTATATTTGAATTCTACATACCTTAAACTATCTATTTACGTATAGTTTATTTCTTTGAAGAACTGTTGATGTTCCCAATACCAGTAATATTCCGCATTTCATTTGTAAAATGCGTGCAGCCAGTCGAAGTGACAAGCGGCAAATATATCAACAGATGGCGCTACAGGGCGGAAGCGGCAAATTCCCCGGTTTTACCGGTTTACCTCATACAATTTTGCTAGGCATTCGCGCTCGATCCAAGACGTGGCCATACATCTCCACAATAACAAAAGAAGTGTCTTCTGGATGTGGAAATCGCGACATAATGATGATACTAAGATTGAATGAAGCCTTGCATTATACTGTGCAATCTTTGTGTCTTCGTTATATCGCAATTTCCACATCCAGATGGCACCCATTTTATTTTCTTGTAGATATGCACGAAAACGTCTTGGGATCGAGCGCAAACGCCCAGTACAATTGTACGAGATAAACCGGTAAAACTGGGGAATTTGCCGCTTCCACCCTGTAGCACCATCTGTTGACAAAGTTGCCGCTTGTCACTTCGAATGGCTGCGCGCATGTTACGAATGAAATGCGGAATATCGCCGGTATTGTGGACATCAACAGTTCTTCAAAGAAACAAACTATATGTAAATAGATAGTTTAAGGTATGTAGAATTCAAATATAATAAGGTATGAACGTGGTATTCAGCCACAAAGTGACACTAGTCCCATTACAGTGGAGGGGTTTCAAATCGCTGAGGATTTGCAGGCTGCACTTCAGGACCCTGGCCGAGCAGTAGCAAGGCCTGGGTTCTGCATGGCTACTGCATACAGTGACCAGTGATCTGGTGATCACGGCATCTGGCATCACTGCCATCACTGGCATCAGATCAGTCAATCAACACAAACATCAGCACAATTTGTTTTGCAAAACCACACAAATTATTTTCTTTAAATGCTACTTATCAATTTCTTGTTTCTTTTCAGATTAAGATGTAAACGAGGCCGTTAATCTGTTGTTTATCTAATCACCACAGGGCCTCAAACGAAACAAAACAACACAAATTTACCGTCGGGAAAAGCACGTTGTAAGGCCGGAAAAAGAACGACCCATTTACGTCGAGCCACAAGGGTATGTCGCAAATATATGAGATATACGCAGCAGTGCAGCTTGCAACTTTCCTGGGGCCAACTTGGCTGCCGGGTTATTTAATAAATTCTGTTAAACATATTGAGTTCTCACATGGATTTGGTGAGTTTTAACAAACAATGTTGAATTAACCTTAATCGTGAAACATTATTAGAAAACTTGCGTCGTGATTGATTCCGTGGAACGTGTTATCTAACGCACTCTAAATATAGTGCTGTACATACAAGTCAGTTCAGATATATTACTAAGAAAACGTTCCTGATATCAGAACCGTGTCTAGAGGGGGGGGGGGGGGGGTGGGAGGGGTACCACCTCTGAATCGCAAATCCCCAAAAATTAAGGAGAACAATACTCAATCTCCAAGATTAGAACATTTTAAAGCTGGGCGCGAAAAAAAAGCCTCAATGGAGATATCGCGAATATCGAGGAATTGACAGACTGCTATATAATAGCGGATTGCGGTAATTCGCGTTGAACCAGGAATTGTACGGATAGCGATCCCCAAAATTACTAACAACTGATAGCGAATCTCCAAGAATTGCTGGAGGCCAATCGCGGAGATCAGTTCGAAAAGGGTAATCCCCCCCCCCCCCACCCCCCTTCCCTCTATCTAAACTGCACAGATATATAGCTAGATCGCGATAGCGACAATTTCTGCCAAGTTTTCGGCATCAATTTTGACATATCACACAGTGAAAACCGATAGCTTGTATCATATAGCTTGCGTATATGCGAAGAATCGCGCCCTCTAAGTCCGCCCCTAAAGCCTGTATATGTGTATTTCATGTATATATGTTTTGCTGGCGTGAAGAATCTCGCCCCCTAGATCCGCACGTTCCTGAACGTGGTGATACCCATGAGTAATTCATGATTACCATGTTACTATATAAAGACGGAAAGTTGTAATCATCGTATTTTATTACTGACAGACGACAGAAAACTTCTGTCAGTATATATATATTGCTATGTTTCGTTAGTAAATATGTTTGTTTGCTTGTACGCAGCTTTCCGGGCGCATCGGAGTAGATCCGGTTACCATACTTCACTGACCATACAAAGACTTAATTGAATAGATATGTGAAATTGTTGAGGCTAATTAAGTTCTTCAAAGGTAAGGTCAAAGTGATTTTTTTTACAAAAACCGTAAAAGACGCCTATATCTCGGTCAGAGGTTAGGGGTAAGTCGGGTAAGTTTCATCTATTGTTTCACGTTTTTTGAAACATGGGAAAAATGACATTGAACACTTTTTCTGTGGTTTGACCGTAAGTTGAACTAACCGGTAATATAAATATGAATGACAATGCGTTCTCTGATATGTGAGGTTTTTCGGATACGTCACTTCCGGTACATTGAAAAAAAATCGTCAACAATCGGGAAAAAAAGACAACATATATATCTCGAGTTGTTGCAAATGGGGTCCCATGTTTGTCTGTATCATGGACACATGCAGTAAGTTCCGATCTTTTTTTCCCCAGATAACTGGTCAACGAAAAACATTCTTGGCGTCTTTCTTCCGACCACATTAATTGTCCTTTAATTGTCTGTTCGTTTCTTTCATAATTAAGCATAGCGTTTTTTTTTAATGTTGTCAAGTCATATATCACAGGGTGATGCTTCTACCGCCGTGCTGGTCAACGTTTTTGGTCGTGTGGCAAAAAGTGTGCGTATTATTATTTGGATGCTGTCGTGCGTCATGCCATGACGTGATGACGTCATAGTGTTGCAAAGGTCATATTCTACTACTCGGCTATTATACGCCATAGCGACTTCCGGCTTATTTTACGTTGTACATTATATCCAGGGACAAGTACTACTATGCGTAACTTTGTTTGCAGTACCGAAACGTGTGCGTCAAATGACGTCGTAGTTCAAGTGAGTCGACGTCATTGCGGAATCGTTTTATGTTCATCTACTTAAGTAATAGTTTCCATCACTGTAAGTTAATAAGTAAGTAAAATGAAAAATTAGAAGCCAATTTGTTACGCTTTGGTAAGCGTCAGCGACGTACGTCTCGTCTTATTATACGCAAGTAGCGCGAACACAAGAACTTTCGACGTCAGCGCTCATGGCACGGAATCGGAGGCACACACGCACCCGCACGCACCCGCACGCACCGAATCATACACGCGTAGATCTATGGAAATCAAACTTGATTACAATTATATTGACCTATATCTATCAGTGTATCAGCTGATGAGTTCAAGTGAACTGTTGATGTGAAATTAAATTAGCATACAAAATCAAAGATATTATTTATCGTTACAGCTCAATGTCGTAAAATACCGTGCAAGAACGACTCATTTTGAACAAGTGAACGGCGAGGAAACGTTTGTTATTGTTTATCAGAGTTATCACGATATTTACCAGTTTACAGGTTAATTCTGGTACACAAACAGATTTTGTAAATGTTATTAATCTGGAGAACTAAATTGTTAACCTGTTGAAAGTCTGAGACCACCAGCAAAAGCAACATGCCACGTGAAGGAAGGTGAGTGACATGGCTTTCCCACCGATTTTCACTGCCGCCGGTGACGGTGACGGTGTAGACGCGAGTGCCTATGCCACCACGGGGGGTTACGTAATTTGTGCCATTGATAGAATTGGAACTCTCCCTACGGAGGAAGAAAACACCATTTGTATGAGAGGCCATGTGAAATCCTTTGACCTTGCTACTGCTGGCTTGAGAAAACAATAAAGGTTTATTATCGTAATAATAAAGATAAAACATATATAAAATTAAATTAAAAAATTACTTAAAATAATAAAGTAAGTTGATAGATATTTACTTCCAAAAACTATTCCCATTCTTCAAAAAGTTCTTGCCATCAACACCGCTTCTTGCCATGCATGTTTGTGCATTGCCGTTCAGGATTTAATGTAGCCCTGAAGAACCCAGGCCTCGCTACCGCTCGGCCAGGGTCCTGAAGTGCAGCCTGCAAATCCTCAGCGATTTGAAACCCCTCCACTTTAATCTGACTAGTGTCACTTTGTGGGTAAATACCACGTCCAATCCTTATTATATTTGAATTCTACATACCTTAAACTATCTATTTACGTATAGTTTGTTTCTTTAAAGAACTGTTGATGTCCACAATACCGGCGATATTCCACATTTCATTCGTAAAATGCGCGCAGCCATTTGAAGTGACAAGCAGCAAATATATCAACAGATGGCGCTACAGGGCGGAAGCGGCAAATTCCCCGGTTTTACCGGTTTACCTCATACAATTTTGCTAGGCGTTCGCGCTCGATCCGAGACGTGGGCATGCATCTCCACAATAAAAAATGAGTGTCTTCTGGATGTGGAAATCGCGACATAATGATGACACTAAGATTGAATGAAGCCTTGCATTATACTGTGCAATCTTTGTGTCTTCGTTATATCGCGATTTCCACATCCAGAAGACACCCATTTTATTTTCTTGTAGATATGCGCGAAAACGTCTTGGGATCGAGCGCGAGCGCCCAGTACAATTGTACGAGGTAAACCGGTAATACGTAAATAGATAGTTTAAGGTATGTAGAATTCAAATATAATAAGGATTGGACGTGGTATTCACCCACAAAGTGACACTAGTCAGATTAAAGTGGAGGGGTTTCAAATCGCTGAGGATTTGCAGGCTGCACTTCAGGACCCTGGCCGAGCGGTAGCGAGGCCTGGGTTTTTCAGGGCTAGATTTAATGGTTAGGACATGTGGCAGTTTTGCGTGAAACCAACAACATCACATGGGGCTAGGTATTTGGGTGACCGCTGCTAAAGGTATGAGAGTGGCAAGGGATGGGGGAATGAGAGCGATGTTTCTGATGGTGGCATGCTAGGAGTAATTAGCAGGGCAGGGATGATATGCATTGTAATGTTTGCGATGTGTTCAATTAATTGTGGAACAATCAAGATAAACAATTTAATGATTATAGTTGAATTAAAACTTGTCAACACAATTGTTGCACCAATTCAATTAAAATGTTTATCCATATTTCACTTGTGATCTTTCTTTAACCTAAGGGCTAAGTTGCATAGTTAGTGGCCTGAAAACAAGATGTTATTGTCGTAAGACAGTTGGTAATAGATGACAAGTAACATCTGAACTCATCACACTTGTTTGCTGTTCAAGAAATCTATTTTCCCATCTTGATTAAACCACTCACTTGCCAGCCATATTTTTAAATAGTAGATTTCTTGATATAAATGAAAACAGATATAAAAGAATTCATAAGATTAGCCCTGGCTTCTAAATTTTATTGTGTGCTACAGACAGGACGGAAAATTCTGTAATTTCTTGGATATACACTTAGGTATGATATGAATCAGTAAAGCAGCGTTAGAGGCCAGACTGGGGGCTTTCTTTAAGACTGTTGCATATGGCTAAAATTTAGCCAAGTATCTAGGCAGCAAGCAATGATATATGCTCAACAAGGAAACAAAGTTAATCAAATCTGCTGAGGAATTCAAAACAATTTTGTCAACCTTGGATGTATTATTGTCACTGTACTTTATATACATTGTGCATTATAGCTAATGGATAAGGTTTAAAAAGATGATGGAATGGTTGTTTAATTTTCAATATCATATGTACATATATCTCATCAGCTCATGTCAGTCAGTTCATCATTGTTGGTCAATAGCATTTTTGCTACCGTAAACTGCCTATTTGAAGCCGCATACATATTAGAAGCCGCACCCCAACTTTGACCTCAAAACCGGGTTGGCAGGCACCCAGAACCATTTCCGGAAAACTACATATTATAAGCCGCACCCAGACTTTGGCCTCTCGACCCCCTCCCCCCCCCCCCCCCTGTATCCCTGCCTAATCCTGTCCCGCCAACCAAACCAATTAATTGTTTATACAAGCAGTCGCGACTACTAACAAGATTCACCTCCTCCTCTCCGATCGGACCTCTTATCAAGTGTCACACCAGTGGCTGGCTTTCCTGGCCCCTACCAAACGAATTAATTGATTATACAGGCAATCGCGACTACTAACAACATTCACCTCTCCCTCTCCGATCGCAACTCTTATCAAGTGTCACAAGAGTGGCTGGTTCTCCTGGCTCTTACTGCATGTTTATGAATTACTGTTGTACCTACCCAATATGAAGTTGTTTCTGTCTGGCACAGTTAACTTGTTGCATTTGGTGCGAGGCGGCAGCCATATCAATTTACACCACCTGAAACCTGGCCTCTGTTCATTGGTGTACAATAGGTGTGGGCGGAGTCGCGTGGCAGTAGTAATAAATAGCACAACCGTAAGTAGCTCATTGTCAGTCTTGATTGCCACATTAACACAATGCCTGGGAAAAGAGCATCTTACAACGCAGCTTTCAAGTTGAATTATCTCCCGACGTGTTGACTTGTATGACGTTATGATGCAATAAATTATTTTAGCAACACCGGTAACTTTTGTATTACCCCCCCCCCCCCCCCCCCAGCTTGTCTCGCCACGCTCACTTAAAATCGGCAAAAGGCCCTATTTAAAGCCGCACCCTGACTTGTGACTTAAACCCGGAAAGTGGAGCCTACAACTTCCTAATATAAGCCGCGGCTTCAAATAGGCAGTTTACGGTAATGTCTATTATTGATTTTTATATACCAACATTAAATAAAACGTCTTCTTTCCCTGCGGCAGAGTGGTGCAACTTATATTCTTATGCGACCCCTCCCTGCTACCCTCCCCCACCTACTTGACCGGCCGGGAGATTAGCAGTCATTCTTCCTCTGTCCCCACCTATCATAATCTATCCGGCGAATACAGCCAATTACTCTGGCGCCAATTATAGAACCACTGTTGCATCGAGTCTACACAGTATCAGGTTTCTGTCTACCCACTTAGCTTAGACAGCAGCTGTACCAAGTTACACCATCGATTGTGGCTTCCCGCAAACATGCCCAGCAACTCTACGAGTGAAGTCAAAATTGGGCACCCCGCCAACTATGACGATGGACCCCTCAATCCCTTTCTACCAATGCAACACAGTTAAAGTGACCAGGCAACACGTCAACCACCTGTATAAACAATGCCTGCTCTATTGGTCAACTGTTAGCCGGAGGGTATTAAGCTGATGTCGCTGAAACTGTGCTCAGAGTACCAATCAAAGAAACATGGATCCGTCACGTTCTTAAACCTTTGATAACAAACAGCGTGGGAGCGCTGAGCTAAACGCAATTACTTAACAATGATGGACACACGTCAGAGTATCAAGTCCGGTTTCCACTAGGCAGAACTGTGGAAATAGTCTACATATACCGATGCGGTGCAACAAACTTCGAAGGGTTTGGTTAAGACTTAAAAACTGAGCGAGAAGGGCAGTAAGTTTATATTTTTGTAAAATGTACAAATATAATCTAATTAATCACAATAATAAGCTGTGAATTGCAATGCCTGATATGTTGTTTGCATTTACAAATCAATCTTTTCTGTAACATAACATTATTTCAACCGCACCCTAGTGCACACAATGCTTCAAAGCGTGCGCAAATCTCGCACAGATGGTGCAAATTTTATGTCGCTCAAGTTGAAATATTTCTCAAAATAGGCGGTGCGACTAATACCCTGGAATTACTGTATATTATCTTAATAACTGGAAACCTTGGAAACTGAAACCGCTGATATGAAGATGGAATGACCATTAACTTGAAACATGTCTTGGCTAATCCAGTGGCTATAAACAAAACAAGGCTTGTTGACAAAGTTTCTAAAGAAAAACAATTCCTGCAGTCCAATATATCAAACATAGACTGGTTCCAATACTACACCACCTGTTCCCTTCCACCCCCATCTGGCCCTTATTATGGCTGGCCAATATTATATCAGGAACAGTTCATGACTGAGCTTCAGTTTAGTCTAGACATCAAACCATTCACTCAGAGGTAGATCTTTCGACCAGGCCATAGAAGCTCCAAAATAGTTGGAGGGAAGTTGAACTGGCAACACTCATATGTTATATATAAAAATGGTCTGGCAACACTCCTTCATAGTAGGTTCACACAAAGCCTTGACACCTTCCACCATATTGCATCATAGTCAGTGCCACATACTCTGCATCGCTTTATTCAATACCTTTTGGTCGTACTGGTATTTCAGTTTTCAAGATTATTTTGAAATCCACCCTGTGCATTTTTTTAAATGGCATAAACGGAAATCTCATGATATTGATAAAATATCTATCATTTATCAAATATGTAGCCCTTACAAAATTGTAATGCCATTGGATTGTTTCATTTTCTCTAGGTCATACCGGAAGAGATCCCGCTCCAGATCTGGATCTCGGAGTCCCCGGAGACGTAGCCCAGACAGACCCCGGGATCGTGACAGAGACAGGGATCGGATGAGGGTCAGGAGGAAGAGGTCAAGGTCGAGGGAAAGAAGGAGGTCACGCGAAAGGGAGAGGAGGAGGTCACGGGAACGCCGAAGGGATAGCAGGGAGAGAAGACCATTGAAAAAGTAGGTACAACCTGTTAGCCTTATATTTCAGCATTGTTACTCCTTGAGGTCACGCTTTTGTGTTTGTTGATGTATGATATATAGTGCATTTATGCATTAAAGTTAGCGGTAATAGTAGTTTATTCGGTACTAAACGTCTGGCCTCCAGTCCATGGTACACATTTAAATGCTAATTAAAGGAACAAACAGACCTACCATGAACTTTATGTACAAGTACAACTTAAAAATACCTTCCTCTCCCCTCACCCTAAATGCACAGTAAAGGTCTAGTTTACCATCTATCTAGTTATTTAGGGTAGTTTTCCTGCAGTGACTCCCTAAACGAACAGCATTTTCAGTTGGAATTCCGTAACAGATTTGGGCCTTCGTGTATTTCATTAAAAAGCGGAATAATTTCGAATTTAATTCGTCTCTTGCATGTTTTAGGGAGTTTTCTTTGATCTGAATTGCCGTTTAAAATAGCAGGTGTGTTCTTTTAAGAACAATCATTACCATTTTGTCATGTTGCAGGCGATCGAAGTCAAGGTCGCCGATACAAGTTATCAAGAAGGAAAGAAGCCACAGCCCTGTACACAAGGAGGGTGCGCTCACTGTTAAAGACGAACCTTTGCAAATCGTAAGTGCATGATCTTAAAAATAGGCACTGTAATTGGTACTTGCAGCATATAAAACCTTTATAAATACCACTTGCAGTGCATACTACTGTCAGCCGGGCATCTATGGACAGGCACCACTTTGTTTGTGTTATGAATAATATTGAGAAATTTGTGTATTAAACCGAAAAATCACACTTGTATTCCATGTGGTGGTGCATAATCTGGTGAATACTCTATTGAAGGAAATTAGCCCTGACACGTTTTCGGTTCAGTTCAAAAGACACTGAAAGAGCACCTCGCTCAAATTGAAAAGATTGTTGATCAATTCCAAATACTGAATGAGCGCCTCAAATTGAAAAGATTACGGATCAACTCATTAAAGCGGGTGTCCAACCTAATTTAATCGCGATCTGCACTGAAAGTTTACATCTTAAAATTAAATTGGCGAGTGTTAACGCTTCGTTTCGGCCGACTGGTAAAGGGAAAAAAATTAAGGCAACCCGCCCCCAGCAATGTCAAGCAGAGCGCCATTTTGCCGGTAGCAGTGACGCATATTGTGACTATTTATATGGCGCCGCCTTACGTTATAACTCGCGGAGAGAGAGATCAGGGCCGCGATTTACAGATGAACAGCGGCCGTTCCAAGTCACGTAGTAACGCAAGATCTCAGTGTTTCATGGCAAAGTACCGTTCAAACAAATGGATATAAGTCTAGCGACGATTGACTCCGCAACAATGCCATGATTGGAGTTAGAATCGCAGCTATTTATATTAGCGATTATCACGCGCTCTTGTTTTGCTCACACAATAGGCGTAATTTCCGCTTTGAATAAATTAGAGTATCGCCTCCTGATTGGTCAATCGCGGACACGCCTCCAAAAAGGGCTGCCGCCCGGGTAGGCGACGACATCGTGCCTAGCGGTCACTTCTAAATTTTATTGTGAGCTACAGATAGAACAAAAAATTCTGTAATTTGGAAGATAGACAATTGGGTATTATATGAATCGGTAAAGCAGCGTCAGAGGCCAGGCTGGCGGTTCCCTTTAACTTAATGAACACCTCACATTGAGGTGATTATTGATCAACTGAATAACTTGATCATATATGGCGTACGTCAATTTTGAGCACCAAAGCGTGAAAACAAAGAAAGAACGAAAAAAAGAAATAAAACTAAACAAAGAAAGAACTAAGCAGAATTTACATACAAATCCAGGAAGCCGAGCAGAAGCGACTTGAGAGCGAGATGCAGAAGCGACGTGAGCGCATCGAGCACTGGCGGCTGGAGCGGCGCAAGGAGAAAATAGACATCCCGCTCAACATCGCGCCGCTGTCGGCCCGCAAGTGGACGCTCGAGGATGACGACGACGAGGAGGAGGAAGACACCGACAACCTCAAGAACGACAACGCCGACGAGGAGGCCGACGTCGACCCGCTCGATGCCTACATGCAGGTGAGAGGTCCGCGAGGGCCGGGGTTTCTGTGTGTGTGTGTTTGTAAGTGTGTGTGTTAGAGTGTACACGGCTTCCCCCGTCCAGACACCGACAGTTATATTGCAATGGGCCGCCGATCTCTGCTGTCATGTAGCGTCTCATTGTCTTGTGATTACGATTTTAGTTTCGTTCTTGTGATTACGCATACATTAGTTACATATATTCTACCATTATCATGATGGACTAGATTTTGGTTTCGTTCTTGTGAGTACGCATACATTAATTACGGTACATAGATTCTCCCATTGTAATGATGGACTAGATTTTAGTTCGTTCTTGTGATTACGCATACATTAATTACATAGATTCTACCATTGTAATGATGGACTAGATTTTAGTTCGTTCTTGTGATTACGCATACATTAATTACATAGATTCTACCATTGTAATGATGGACTAGATTTTAGTTTCGTTCTTGTGATTACGCATACATTAATTACATAGATTCTACCATCGTAATGATGGACCTGATTTTAGTTCGTTCTTGTGATTACGCATACATTAATTACATAGATTCTACCATCGTAATGATGGACCAGATTTTAGTTCGTTCTTGTGATTACGCATACATTAATTACATATATTCTACCATTATTATGATGGACTAGATTTTAGTTTCGTTTTATTAATGATATCAACTTCTAAATTGTTTTGTAAAATATTTAAGAGATGTGTGATTATATTTATGCGTGTATATGTGGTTTTGATTACTTTACATTTTCCTTTATCATTATAGCAAGTTACTGAACAAGTGGATAAAGCCAAAGCACCGGAAAACACTACTGTTAATGTAAGTTACTTACCGTCATGAACTAATTACAATCGAATTACCCGGTATAAAACATTTAATATGATGGTATTTGTGACAAGTGTTAAGCAGAAGTCCATTTTGTGCTAAAAGAACCATAATTCGCATTCTTGGTAATGAGGCTGA
The DNA here is from genome assembly GCA_964019135.1 of Arenicola marina. Lineage (NCBI taxonomy): Eukaryota > Metazoa > Annelida > Polychaeta > Arenicolidae > Arenicola > Arenicola marina. Next base: position 12,238,649 of record OZ025251.1, read on the forward strand.
ATGTACTATATTTGTTTATTATATAAGTATTTGTGTTGTATACTGGGCTGTATATTGGAGGTTAAACCGCGTGCCTACCGGTGTGCATTTGAGAATGGGCAGAGCCTTTAAACTTTAATGACACGTGCTGTCTCTCCCCCCCCCCCCCCAACCCACCCAGCCTCAGGTTCCCACTTCCACCGCCTCCGAGGTGGCGACGGCGACGGCGACGGCGACGGCGACAGTGACGGCGCCTGCACCCCCCAACATGGTAACCATGATGACCGGAGTCGTCAAAAAGACCGCTGACTCTGAAGTGAAGAAGGGCGAACTGATGGAGGCCAACATGGACGCCTTGGAGGTATGGGGAAGATGTAGTTCCATAGATGTAACGTAGTCCGCTCCGATATGGGTCCAGGCGCGGAGCTGTTGGCGGTAGCCACAGCGGCCTGCTTGCAGGAGTAGGGGAAGATGCTGGTCCCACAAGCCTCATGATAATCGGACTTCTCATGTGGCTGCTGGTTTGTTCTACGTGGCACTATAATCCCACATTATATATCACTTTGTCCCAGGATTTTGTATTTTGACTAAATGTGCGACGGATCTGTGTGGATCAGATGATCGTTTAGTAATACAGAAAACGTTGTTAATCGAATACAGAATCAATCGTTGAGGTACTCTCTCGCCGTGTGCATTTTTTCCTGATTTACGCCCATGCACATATTTGTTATTCTTCAGCATGACGTGATGATCTAAGTTATAAAAGGAGCTTCGCTGTCATTGGTGATTGTTTGAGAAATATGAATATTAGTGGAGCGTGTTGGCGGTAAATCATTTTCCCTTTAGATCTTACGCCGTCTGCTTTCTGTGCTCCATTAGTCTCATGCATATATTCGTTCTTGTTGGACATGACGCCGTAGCCTAAGTAATAAGTTTGCTAGCAGCAGTAATATGGTATCTTATAAGGGAGAGAATTTTGATGAGTTTTGTCCCTTTTTGTATCTTTCACTCAGTTGATTTATGATTATGGCGAATTCATTTATTCAGTATTCTTCGGAAGAGGAGGAAGATGATTTGGATGATACCATGGCCAAGCTGAGCAGGAAGAAGAAGGTTAGTGAATAAGTGGCATTATCTACCGACTCCACTGCACCGTTTTCAATTATGTCTCGGAATATTAAGTAAAAATATTTAAGGAACTTTCACTCTCGAGTTGAAAAGCAGAAAATTATAAATTATTGTGTATGAATGAACCTAATCTTGCAGTAACATTCCTATATGGTATGAGCGAAGTATTGCTATGATGTGCATGACTATCTCTTTCTTTACAGGAACTGAATATTGTTGACCACAATAAGATATATTATCGGCCGTTTAAGAAGAATTTCTACGTCGAAGTCCCAGAAATAAGCACTATGACAACTGAAGGTAAGTCTGATTTCTATGTTATAATAACTGAGCATATCTATGCGTTCTTTTTTGCCGTTGATCTGATCACACAGAGTTGATCGTCGAATCCGTATTCGTATCTCGCAATCTAAAGTTGGATCTTGTCATGAGTAATGATGGTATTACAACAGATTATGCCACATATTTCTAACCTTTACGTCAGATACAAACTAATACCTGAATATCGTTAGATTACTCTAATTAATTTAGATATATTCTTGTTTTGCTTTACGCTGATATTAGGTCGTAGCGAATCCTAAACCACTGCATACCTCCCACGCATTGCCTGGAACCATGCCAGTGATTCCTTTGTTATTAATGTATGTGTATATATGTTCCTTACTAGACACACTTTTACTTTCACTAACCAGAACTGGGGTTTTGTAGATATTTAATGATCATATTTTACTGCATGTGTCTCGTGTAATTTGTAATATCGTATTATGGCATGTCCCTTATGAAATAAAGCTTTATAAACAAATTAAAAAATGCTGTATGTTTTGCAGAGGCGACTGCGCTGCGAGCCGAGCTGGAGGGCATTAAGGTGCGCGGCAAGGGTTGTCCCCGACCCATCAAGTCGTGGGCGCACTGCGGCGTCAGCAAGAAGGAGATGGATTGCCTGCGCAAGTCAGTATTTCCCACGTGCTTGCCACGTCAATGCCTATGTCTTTCTTTTCGTAAAGACTAGGGGGTTAGCCCCGGAGACATGGCTCCACTCTCCCTTCCTTCTCCCATTGACGCGATATGACCAAAATTGGTTAATGCGTCCTGAATATACAACCAACCAACCACGTCAATGCATATTATTAGCTTTGATAAATGTAATTTGCCATCAGTGGTCTATTATACGGACATAGTTTAGTCGGCTACAGGGCTTAGTCGACTAACATCGCCTATCTGTTTGCATGGTAACTTTATAAGACTAAACCCCGTAGCCGGCTAAACTGCGTTCGTGAAATCGGCCACTGGAGATATACGACACTGAAACATGTGACCAAGAAGTCGCTAGAATCCAGTTTATTTAAAAAGTTGAGTCAGTGAGTGCCAAGAGATCGTCATCAGCATTGTTAATTTGTAAATGGCTGTTTTATGAACGAAGGAATTACGAGACGATTGACTTTGTATTTAATCGCCTTCTTTTGACTGTCACCCAATCTTAAGGAACATTTGCAATACTGATGGATATCCCTATAAAGATTACGAGTAATTTCAATTTATGTGGTTTCGACCGTTATTAGAATAACGGATTTTTTTTAATTAGAATTATTTTTTTAAAGGTTAACTTTATGTTAATAATACGATTATTAATATAAATTCTATGATGCAGGCACGGCTACGAGAAGCCGACGCCTATCCAGGCTCAGGCAATCCCCGCCATCATGAGCGGCAGGGACGTCATCGGCATCGCCAAGACCGGAAGTGGCAAGACTGTGGCCTTCCTGTTGCCCATGTTCAGACACATCGCCGACCAGCCGGAGATGGAGGAGGGCGACGGGCCAGTGGGTAAGTAGCGGCGCTAACATTATGGGATGTTGTAGCTGTTCAGCGGTGTTATTTAGGCTGGTGTTTCAAGTAAAACCATGTTAAAACAGATACGCCCATTTTTTACGCTCCTGTGTCATTCAGGAAAGATATTTCGATAAGCAACATGTGTTTTACTAATGGCCCTGATACTTACATATCTTCATGAACTCATTATCTGAATTACGCTCCTTTTGTTTCCAACAAGTACTGGCATGATTAACCACGTCCTAAATGTTACATTTTCTCCAATACCAGGCGACTAAAAAAATACGACTGGTCACGGTCATATATATATAACCCAACAGATTGTCTTGTCTCTGCATTTTGGTTGCACTCTGTGAGTCACTGACGCCGTCTTGTCTCCCTCCCCCCCACCCCCTCCCCCCACGCAGCGGTCATCTTGACCCCGACCCGCGAGCTGGCCATGCAGATCGGCAAGGAGTGCCGCAAGTTCACCAAGTCGCTCAACCTGGGGGTCGTCGTCGTCTACGGCGGAACGGGAATCTCTGAGCAAATTGCCGAACTGAAGCGCGGCACGGAGATCATCGTCTGCACGCCCGGCCGTATGATCGACATGCTGGCCGCCAACAGCGGTATGTGGGGCCCGCTGGCTCAGGGTGTGGACGGCTGATGGCGGGGGCGTAGTGACGGGAGAATACGGTAGCTGAGTTGAGCCTGAATCGGTGACTGGTAGCGCCAGTAAATATATAACCCGTCCAGGTAGATACGAACGCATAAGTCTCTATGCCACGATGGAGGCGAAGATGTATCTTGTACAAGTGTAGGAAATATATGTATGGACATGTGTGGACATGTCGATTTTGTTCGGTGAAAGAAAAGCGAGAAGAAAACAATCGATTGATACGCGCGATGCAAGTAGATGTACATATATGAATATAATGGACATATAGACTCCTGAGCGCGTTGTGTGAGCGATTCTAAGATGGTACTAATCAGGCGATTTGTTTCCATTTCAGAAAACTGAAATCGGTTGGTCAATTGATCAATTTTATATAGCGTAACGTTTCTTCAATATATGACATTAGTCACTTTACATTCGCATGAAAGCTGGATACACCGACCAAAGTACATAATTGTTCGATCACAACTGGCCTTTCTTAGAGGGAGGGGGAGCCAGTCGAGCTATTCAGTCCATTTTATTGGAGCCTGCTGTTGTAACGTGACTGGGGGATGTTACGGGTGTAGATTGGGTGGGATGACTTCCACACATGCGCGGTAAACGTCTACTTTCAATTTCAGATGAACATAGTGTCTATTTCATTCGCTAGATGTCACCACCGAGCAGCAGTGCGTGTTATACAAATCACGTCCACCGCTTTGCGACGCTTTGCAAGCAGAATCAAGGTGTCCGAAAGCGGATACACTCTGTTTGGAATCACTTGCCCATAACGTTTCTCAAAGGGAAAACAAATATTATTATAGATTATAGTTCTGAGTGGCAACGGATTGGCTGGCTATGTAATTTACGTTTTTGCCATGTTAATTTCGTTGACATATATATATGAAGAGCTTTTATTATAGACTGAGCTTTGAAGCTGCCTACTAATAAACATGGGTGGAACGAGAAGGCATACTTGATTTGAGATATAGACCGATATTTGGATCCATTCTGTTAGCAGATTTGATCTAAATATTGTGTTCACATAGTTGACATTTATCCCGCTGCAGGGGTTTCGTATTGTGAGTAGTGCATAATCTGGTGTTTTGGGATTTTGTTCTGTAGGTCGTGTTACAAACTTGAGGAGATGCACCTATGTGGTTCTGGATGAAGCAGATCGGATGTTCGACATGGGATTCGAGCCTCAGGTATGCCTTTCAGTGGGCGATTGGCAGTGTACACAACCCCCCCCCCCTGTACTCGGCATGCTAGAGGTTTATATAAACCTGCTCACACCCTTTCTGTTTAAGAAACCAGCTTGTTGGTATCCCCACAAACGACTATTCGAACGATCTTTTTAAAAAAAACTACCTAGGTTTGGCGACCGATCGATGGTGGTCAAAACTCTGTTAGGTTCATTTTCTAATAAGTAAACATTGTGTCATTGTACGTATTTCTTATATTGCACTTGTACGTCGGTTTTGCTGTGTGGGTTGGTTGGTTGTGGTTTATTTGGTCTTGAAGGCCTTAAGGGTCAAATGACACAACATATAATCATACCCACAGTTTGCACGGTGCGCACTATTTTGAAAAACATACATGTAGATGGTGGAATAGAGACGATTTTCAGTAAGATATATATACACATTCCCAAATTCCTCAGGGTGGTGACATTATGATGACATTAAAAACTGTGTCATTGTACCAATTTTCCCATATTGCATTTGTATGTTGGTTTCGGCTGTGGTTATGTTTCATCTCGCCCTGTACCGTTTCCCCAGGTGATGCGGATCATCGACAACATCCGCCCGGACAAACAGACCGTCATGTTCTCCGCCACGTTTCCCCGCCAGATGGAGGCACTGGCGCGCCGCATCCTGAACAAACCCATAGAAGTCCAAGTCGGGGGCCGTAGTGTCGTCTGCTTGGACGTGGAACAGTATGTGGTAGGTAGTCATATTGATTAGGTGGGGGGGGGGGCGGGGTGGGGACCGCAGCGTCGTCGGCTTAGACGTGGAGCAGTATGTTGTAGGCAGTGATGTGGACGCAGTGTTGATTAGGGGGGTAGGGGGGGGCTGTTGGGGACCACTGTTGGAGACTAATAACTGTGTAGTTACATTACCCCAGTTGGAGACTATATTGTAGATACATTGCCCTTGTTGCAGACTATATGTGTATCTGGTAGATACATTACCCCTGTTGGAGACTATATGACTGTGTAGATACAGTACCCCTGTTCGAGACTATATGTGTAGATACATTACCCCTGTTGGAGACTATATGACTGTGTAAATACAGTACCCCTGTTGGAGACTGTATGTGTGGATACATTGCCCCTGTTAGAGATTATATGTGTAGATACATTACACCTGTTGGAGACTATATGTGTAGATACATTACCCCTGTTTGAGACTATGTATAGGAACATTACCCCTGTTGAAGACTATGTATAGATACATTACCCCTGTTGGAGACTATGTTTAGATACAGTACCCCTGTTGGAGACTATGTATAGATACATTACCCCTGTTGGAGACTATGTAAAGATACAGTACCCCTGTTGGAGACTATGCATAGATACATTACCCTGTTTGAGACTATGTAGATACATGACCCCTGTTGAAGACTATGTACAGATACATTACTCCTGTTGAAGACTATGTATAGATACAGTACCCCTGTTGAAGACTATGTATAGATACATTACCCCTGTTCGAGACTATGTATAGATACAATACCCCTGTTGAAGACTATGTATAGATACATTACCCCTGTTGAAGACTATGTATAGATACAGTACCCCTGTTGGAGACTATGCCTAGATACATTACCCCTGTTGGAGACTATGTATAGATACATTACCCCTGTTGGAGACTATGTATAGATACTTTACCCCTGTTGGAGACTATGTATAGATACATTACCCCTGTTGGAGACTATGTATAGATACTTTACCCCTGTTGGAGACTATGTATAGATACATTACCACTGTTGGAGACTATGCATAGATACATTACTCCTGTTGGAGACTATGTATAGATACTTTACCCCTGTTGGAGACTATGTATAGATACATTACCACTGTTGGAGACTATGCATAGATACAGTACCCCTGTTGGCTGCAGATCGTGCTAGAGGAGGACCAGAAGTTCCTGAAGCTGCTCGAGATCCTGGGGATCTACCAGGAGCAGGGCAGCGTCCTGGTGTTCGTCGACAAGCAGGAACACGCCGATGAGCTGATGAAGAACCTGATGAAGCACTCCTACCCCTGCATGTCGCTGCATGGCGGAATCGACCAGTACGACCGGGACAGCACCATCGGCGACTTCAAGGCCGGCAACGTCAAACTCATGGTCAGTCAGCGCGCCCTCTGGCCGACGGCTTTGGTTAAAGCAATATGCTCTGTAATTTTTACATTGCCAATTTCTTCTCCACATCAAATAATTATATTCTGTCGTGAATTTAAATCCTGGAAAGCCTGTGGGGTATCCGGAGAGAGTCAAACGGCTTTATATCCCTGCGCGCCTGTTTGCCGTTCGGTATTCTGTGTAACGTCGACCGCGGCTCGCTAGGACGTCCGCGCAGTTTTATGTTGAGATTGTTGTTTTACAGACTCAACTAGATATAATATACATATATGCATCATAATTTTGAGATACTTTAAGTCGTGATTTTGAAATGTAAGAAATCTAAGATGGCGCATGTAAATAGGCTGCTTGAAATGTTGAAAGCGCAAACCCCATGTTTTATCATGATCATGATCGGGGAATTTTGAAATAGCTTTACGCGTCTTTGGTTGCTATTTTTCACATGACCTAGATCATTGATTTACATAATCATCAAACCGAGGTAATGGAGGTTAATTCAAGATGGCGGATTTTTCACTGAAGGTGACCAAATTCTCTGTATTGAGGAAATCCGACATTGATGTGTCGTTGTAACGTATGGGCGGTAGTAATGATAGCGTATGTGTCGATGTGGCGAAGAAGTGAATGTGGTGGATCTTAGGTTACCATACGTAGGTGCAACCCGACGTAGGGGCATCTGTCATTAGAATTACTCCTTGAATCAAATCATAAAATCGTCCTATGCAGATTGTTGTACATTGGGATATTTTCCGCTATAGTGACTTGTGTTCTCTCCCCCAGGTGGCGACGTCGGTGGCAGCCCGCGGTCTGGACGTACGAGATCTCATCCTGGTTGTCAACTACGACTGCCCCAATCACTACGAGGACTACGTGCACCGATGCGGGTCAGCTTAGCATTTTTTTGTTCACAACTTTGATTTGTAACCTGTTGCTCATATGAAATGTCATATCAAGGATGTCTTTGACACCTCGATCCTCGTAAATGGGTGGCTAAGGGTCATCACGACAGAAAAACTCTAGGCAAGCAAAGGGCCGCCCGATAGCTCAGTGGGTTAGAACGCTAGCCTTGAGTACGCTGGCCACTTGAGAAGCTAACGGCACGTGGATCGATGCTTCGAGCCCCGCTTTAGTCATTTCTCTGTGGTCGCAGGGTAGAGATCCCATGTCCTTCTTCGCAAAGCGCATTGACTCGATACGACCATAATTGGTTAAAACATCCTGAATATATGAATAGATATCTAAGCAAACAACCCTGACCAAGCGCGCTATTCCCTTTTTTTGTTATATTGCTTCGATCTGGCGGGTTCCCATATTGTATCTGAGCGGTTCATTTGGCACAGCGTAATCATTACGGTAGTCTGAACCCGAAATCGTTGTCCTTTCAGTCGCACGGGGCGAGCAGGTCGCCATGGATACGCCTATACGTTCATGACGCCCGACCAGGAGAAATACTCCGGAGACATCCTCAGGGCATTAGAACTCTCCGGGGGACAGGTGCCCCCTGAACTCGAGAAGCTATGGTCGGACTACAAGACGCAAGCGGAAGCGGTGGGTGCAAACAAGTTGAACGATCGGGCGTAGGTCTGTAATATAAATGATGCCTTTTGATATTAATAATGTTAATAATAAAGTTTATTATATATAGAGAATCACCCGTTACGTTGAGATATATTATGGCTATATGTGTAGATACATTACCCCTGATGGAGACTACATGTGTAGATACATTGCCCCTGTTAAGGACTATATGTGTAGATACATATATTTATCTTGTTCCAAGAATAAGTAGTTGTTACACAGTGCCTACTGTACTTTGTTATTTGTCGACACCAGCGACCCCGTCCCCATCGATTGGTTTTTCGCTACGTAGGAAAACAGTTATCTGCAAAAAGTGTTAGGGAAACAGATTTTATGAAGAAAAATGCTTCGTAATTAAGGCCTTTCCATGAATTACATGGACAAAAAACATCTTGGAAAAAAAGTATTTGGCCCTAAAGCGATCAGTTGCCTCTGAATGATTTTGATGATTCGCTTTTCGCTTAACAGGATGGACGTAAGGTGCACCAGTTCAGCGGTTTCCGCGGCAAAGGGTTCAAGTTCGACGAGACGGAGGCTCAGCTGGCAGCCGAGCGCAAGAAGCTCCAGAAGGCGGCCCTCGGCCTGCAGGACTCGGACGAGGAGGAAACCGGCGTGGATGTCAGTAAACATAAACCTGCCACTCTGCATGGTTGCTTGCGTCATTCTTGCATGGCGGCTAGTCTCCACGAAGCAGCATATATATGTGTATCTTGTTAACCTCAAAATGAACTTACTGTTTAAATCATCAACTGCCAAACTTTTTGATAAATGTGTTTTATACTCACCTCTAAAATATAAGTCACCATGCTGCCAATGATACGACACGATGTTGTTTTACAGACTCAACGAAATATAAACATATATGCATCATAATTTTGAGATACTTTTATTCTTGTTTCTAAAATGTAAAAAATCTAAGATGGCGCATGTAAGTAGGCTGTTTTAACCATATTGAAATAAATGTTGTCACAGATCGAGCAGCAGATCGAGGACATGTTCGCCAGCGAGAAGCGTGTCACGGATGTGGCCACGGCCATGGTGAACCAGCAGCAGGCGCCCACCGCCTCCAACCAACAGAAGCTGGAGATGGCCAAGCGCCTCGCCTCAAAGATCAGCATGCAGAAGAACCTGGGCATCGAGGCCCCGGATGTGACGCAGCAGACGGCGGCCGCCATCTTTAAGGGCGGCGTAGCGGCGCCGCAAGTGTCGGTGAGCATCTCGGCGTCTAGTTAACAATGCCGTCTTGCTGCTACAAGATTTCTTGTCTTATTTTTTGTCTTATATGTGTCAGTGCTGCTCTGATTTTGTATTTAATGTAGCAATTAATGCCGTTCTGTATAATTTGACATTGCGCACAATTTTAGTGGAGCACTCAGTTTCCGTGGTATCACAATTTCGCTAGGTTTTGTAGTAAAGTGTTGCATCCTTTGAAGAAAGAAAATAACATGGGTATGAGCTACATTTTGACAGTTGCTTATTGCGTTCAAGACACGAGAAAACAAGTGAGAATTCACTCTACGAAAAGATTTAGTTTGAGGCAAAACAAAAAGATTTAGCACGAAAAGTGCCCCCCCCCCACCCGACGTCACACAATAGCAAATAGAACCATCGTAGCTTCCGGTTTATGCCCGCGAGGTACATTGGTGTCCATCAGCATTGCCACCCATCAGCAACATATCATGCACTGAATGAAACAAGTAAGTCTTTCGACATCATCGCGCTGGTGTTTGTTTCCTAGTCGAAGACGATAGCCGAGCAGATGGCGGAGAAGATTAACGCCAAGCTGGGCTACCGACCGCCCCAGGAGGAGGAGAAGGAACCGGAAGTACCCGTCGAGACGTTCAAACGTTACGAGGAGGAACTCCGCATCAACGACTTCCCCCAGACCGCCAGATGGAAGGTCACATCCAAGGTCAGAGACCACGGCTACTACTACAGTCATTATATATGCTTGATGGAATCTTTTTGTAAAGTTAGCCTGTTTATTATATTTTTTGGCTGATATACAGCAAATTCAGTGGCAAGTAGACAGCTACAGCTTTGTTCTTGTGGAACGTGATTGAAAAGTCGGCAATCCAATTCTAAAACTAGGGATCTGGAAGGTGGGGTCCAGTATCCATTTATCAAAATGTTCAATGTCAAATTTTGATTTTACACGACGTTGCGTGTCGCGTTTTGGCTAAGTTCAGTGCCGTTTTTATTTTCAAAAATGCCGCAATCTGTATCGACGTTTTTTCATATCGTCAGTGTGAGAATTTTTCGGTCAAAGTCGAAAGTCGATTTTTTAAAAATATGCCTGTGTCACCCCTTCTCTCATTATAACTGGACTGTATTTGATTACAGGAGGCTTTGGCCCAGATCTGCGAGTACTCGGAGGCGGGCATCACGGTGCGAGGCACCTACATCGCTCCGGGCAAGGAACCCAAGGAGGGCGAGCGCAAGCTCTACCTGGCCATCGAGGCCACCAGCGACATGGCCATCCAGAAGGCCAAGAAGGAAATCACGCGACTCATCAAGGACGAACTCGTCCGACTGGTAAGTGCTGCCCTCTGGTGTGTTGGGGGACATTGTTCATTATACAAAGAGAGGACAAATTTCTACATATTTTCCTATAAAATATCATCTGTTGAACCCGCCCGCAAGCTTTCGCGGAATTTACGCTTATGATCTTAGCTTTTTACTAAAATACTTTATAGTAAAATCATTAGCCTTTTACTATAAAGACTTAATAATACAATTATAAGCCTTTTATTAAAAGACGGATTCTTACGCATTGATGGATCAATGTCCGATTTTTTCATTGCAGCAAAATTCCTACCAACCCACAAACAAAGGTCGATACAAGGTTTTGTAGAAGAAGCAGCCGGTGGCTAGCAACTAAGTCCTCCAGGGAACATGGCTCGAGGAATTTCGGGAGAGGATGTCTACCGCTATCAACTACAGTGCAAGTTAATGGCAAGGCTAGACGTTTGTGAACTGCATTCCGCGGTATTCCAAGGCACCGTTTTGAAGTGTCCAATCTTAAGTTACACCATCGTAATTCGAAGATAGCAAGAGAATAAAAGAGACGATATAGAATATAATGTGACGCTGCTTGGTTAAGACATGCAGACTAGTCCTGCTCGCGTGCTGTAGAACAGAGTAAGTTAACTATCTTTACCGGACTGGCGCACGTGTTTCTAAGAACAAAGAAGCACCACAGGTCATCCTCTCAGGGCAGACATGGCATTATTCCTCCTAGAAGCAAAGACTTGGAACATGTATTCTATTTTATTTTTGTAGTTTACATAGGGGCAATTTCATGAAATGAATGTCACTGGTTTGATGTCCCATGTGAGCTGGCGATGGGGAAGGTAATCTTGGTTACATGTACCGATAAGGAAGGCAATCTTGGTTACATGAACCGTTAATGAAGGTAATCGAGGCTGCATGGAACGCCTTGTGTGTTTCGCCCGTTTCAAATAACGTGGACAAGCGTCGGCAAACATCTTCAATTCTCGAAAACAGAAAATAAGCATAACAATGTACACCTTAATGTGTTGTATATGACTTTTATAAATAAATAGTCATGAACGCATTGCTGGAGTCCTTTTTCAATCTCTACTTCTGTCACGTGCTCTGCTCCTCACGCGCCACGCAACGACGCAATTCAGAAATGTCATGAAGAACTAGAATTATCGGAATCCTTCTTGTCTTTGGATTTCCGGCTGAGTTTGGTTTTTAGCAGCCTCCACTTGTCTCTCATTGGTGTATCGCTCTCGTTATCAAGACGCGGGATGCCGAAGGCGCGTCTGACCTTGGGGTACTGCAGTAGGACGTTCTGGCCCAAGCCGTAGAACGAGGAACAGGTCCAGTAGTACACCATGCACTGCATAGAGTAAAACACAACACAGGATGTCAGTGCGTTCAGCAACGAACAGGTTCAACTAACACTGCACGGAGTAAAACACAACACAGGATGTCAGTCCGTTCAGCGACGAATAGGTTAAGTGGCACACCATACATGGTACAGAATATAAGACAGGATGTCAATTCGTACAGTGACGAATAGGTTAACGGGTACATCATGCACAAGGTTCCCACACCAATCTGCTAGCAACATTCCGTGATGGTTCAATGATAAATGCATGATGTTCCAGGAGAACGTTTAAGCAGTACATCGTTATAGGATCTCCTACATATGTTCCGAGAAATGAAGACTAGATACGCCGCCACCCCTTCGGTTGGCCTCACCACGGAGTATACAATCTACGTCTTTATCCTATATAATGTTATATTAGACTATTCTATATATACTATTACATGTATAATACGGCAGAGGACATTGATGCAGTTCTATACTCACGCTGGGCACGACTGCTCCAATGGGCACCATGATCAGGCTGGTGAAGCGCATGAAGTTCACGCCATACCGCTGCATGCGCGACGGGTTCGTCTGTCCGATCACGTTCATCTGTATGGGCACAGCATACAACATAAGCTGTTTTACAGATTTAGTGGTTTACTTTAAGTAGTGAAGGTCCTTGCTGGGAAAATCAGACGCTATAATGAAATTAACATATCAACATGCGTACATACATATCAGACGAGAACGTCAAGCGTAGCTTGAGAAGGAGACGAAAATCTGGGGATAAGTGCAACTGGAACATATATAGCGAGTGCCGACTATGTACATGCATTGCTGACAGAGTATAGGCCGAAATGTCCGCGCGCCGTGAGTCATTTGGCGTATCGAAGCTTTATAATAGGATCGGCCATGTTAAATGTCTTTGTTTTTTTTGCGTGCAAAGCACTGGTTTGATTTGAATGGTATTTGGCACACATGATGTCAGTAATATTGGTACCTATTCCACGACTTACAGGAAGTCTAATTGCATTTATTTAGGCACAGCGATTTTTCTCCATTTTTATTCGGGTCAAATTTAACCATCCAATAGCTCGAAAGCTATGAATGTGAGGTGAAATCTGAGACCACATTTTTTGTTGTGCCTCTCTCAGAAGAATACTTTGAGACAAACCGCGGATCTCTAGAGCCAATATTAACGGAGCTACGAAGAAAAACATGATTCGTGACCTTGACCTTGGAAGCGTGACCTTGATCAATATAGTGCTTTGGCCCAAATACTAATGTCATGTCTCACGCAAGGTGTCGTTTGTCTGACATGTCCCCTTCATGGAGGAATTGGGGAGGCCATGTTCCCGCAAAAATTCTGGTGATTTTGAATTTTTGATATGCAATGGTGCATGCGGCTTTCCATCGTGCCTGTTTACGGCGCAGTAATGCTATATACCCGCCAATAGTTCGGTTTTTATTGTCTAATTACCTATTGACGTGTTGCTTTACAGCGGGGTTTGAAGCATTAACACTTGCTATCACATTTTGAAGTTTCGCCGTGGACATGTTTCCTTGGGGTACGAGTCGATATAAAGATTGAGGCGGAAGCGTGGAGTGCTGCGGTCTATCTTATGGCAGGCCGAGAAGAAGATTTTATGTGGAAAATAACTGAGCGATCAGGCGACAGGACTGCACAAGACTTCTGAAACATTAGGGGCTACAACGACATGCAATTCTCAAGACTGACTGAGTGGCGCGGTGGGTTAAGCGTCAGACTTTGGATCCGTACGTCGCAAGTTCGAGCCCAGCTGGGGGCATTATTTTTTCTTTTCTTTTTCTTTCGCTTTTATCCGGAGGAAACAACCGTTAGTTGATATAGGAATTATTGGGCACGCGGGCGTCACTTTTTCGTTATAAAATTGCGATATTTGACCGTATAACACCAGTAATACTGTATTTGACCATGCCGTCCCCCGCCAATGCACACGCGCACACACGGATTTCGGCGATGCTCTACCACGCTCAAATGGGGCTCTTAAATGGTGACGGGTGTGTGCCTGCGGTGAGAATACTGTGGGAGTCATTGTGCAGCCTCATTGAGTCCCATGCTAAGCATTTTGTCCATTATTGGCCGTATCTACCAATGGTTAAGGAACAGTAAAAACAATCCTGTGATCTGCACCTTTGACCCACATCGGCCATCTACGAACTTAGCCTGCCGATTGCTATTCCGCATCTCTTGGTGAATTTGAAAGTCGATATCTCAAGGCGTTCTATAGTTATCGCGTAACGTTACAAACAGACAGACCGACTATGTTAAGACCCATCGCCGCTCGCTCATTCGTTGTTCAGCCTGGCGTTCGAGACCATATGTAGTAGTGAGGCCAAATTGCTGGCTGAAAGCGGAAATTAGCCCAAATTGCACGCCAAGTATCGTGATGTGCTGGACGAGCGCCATCTAACGGCTGCTGTTCAACGCGGGCTATTTTTCCAGGTCGAGGGCGTCGTTTAGAGTGAATACGTTCAAATCCCGACTTCCTACGTGTCCTTGGTCACGCCCTAATCGCTCTTCTCGGACTCGTCATCGCTGAATTACGGAGCCCCCTAGCGGCGGAACTAAGCGTGATTGGCTAAAAGCGAAGGCGGATTCCATACCTAAGTCGACGTTTCCCCGTCTTTTGCAACCGATCCCGACCCTCTAGCGTTGCTATTAAGCGAACGGCGGCCATCGCAAACCCGAAACAGTGCCGGTCCATATCGCCGTTGACTCATAATGGGAGCGTCGGCATGGAGGGGGGTGCACCTCTTGCGAGCGCCCTAGCGGCCAAACTAAGCGCCCTAGAGCAATTCTGAGGTAGTTCGATGTACCTGGCTGACGTTTCTCTCTCCAGTCGTGCCAAATATGGGCTCCCTAACTCAAATATTGACCGAGTTATGGCCTTGCAAATTTCAAAACGCCACTTGACACGTACGCTGAATATTCATTGGCCGATTACTCGAAAATCGTTCAGTATCCGGAAAAATCTGAGCCAGTCATGCGTGTCCGCCTCTCTCTGCAAAATACTCTCCAACAAACAGCGAATCTCTAGACGCGATATTAAAGGAGTTACGTAGGAAAACATGTTTCGTGACCTTGACCTTGGAAGCGTGACCTTGACCAATATAGTTATTCGTGCCCAATTACTAATGTCATGTATTACGCCAGGTGACGTTTGTCTCACTGGTACCATTCTCGGAGAAATTGAGACCATTTTCCCGCCAAAATACTCCCGTAGGATCCCATGTTAATGTTTGGGAATTTTTTGCAGAAGAACTATGCGGACGATTTTCAAAATACCTATGAGCCCAATACGTGAATTAATTTTCAGCGTCATTAAGTAAAAACTGGGAACGCTATAGCGATTTTACCGATTTTTGGTCTTATCTTTCAATGGTTAAGCGAATTTGGAAAAATTCCTGTGACCTTGACCTTTGACCTACATGGCCCATCTACGAACTTAGCCTGACGGTGGGCCGTGGCATTGTCTGTGCAGAAGGCGGAGTCGATATCTCAAATATTATAAAAAAAAAAAAAAATCCTAAATTTTCATTTTTCAAGAGGCTGTGGCGCGAAAACTTTTTATGCTACGTCAAATCTGATGTCAGTAACGCGAAAGATTTTGAGGAGCTGAGTATTTTGACACTAATTGCGGATCTCTAGCTGCCATATTAAGAGAGCTAGAGCGGAAAATGTGTTTTGGACGTATGACGTCATCGTGACCTTGACCTTTGCCCATTCACGAACTTGACCTGTCGATTGGCTGTCGGAATGTTTTGGTAAAAGAAGGGAACGATATCTTTAGGCATTCGACAGATAATGCGTCTACGGACAGACAAACAGACAGACACACAGACACACAGACAGACTAGACGGTCAAGCAGAGCTTGAGAAGGCAGACAAAAATTGGGGTTATGGGACCAATTCGACTATGTTAAGACCCATGGCCGCTCGCTCATTGGTTGTTCAGCCTGGCGTTCGAGACCATATCGCCCCCTGAAAGCTGTAGTACTCAGGCCAAATTGCTGGCTGAAAGCGCAAATGAGCCCAAAATGGTCCCCAAGTATCGTGATGTACTGGACGAGCGCCATCTAACGGCTGCTGTTCAACGCGGGCTATTTTTTCAGGTCGAGGGCTTCGTTTAGAGTGAATACGTTCAAATCCCGACTTTCTACGCGTCCTTGGTCACGCCCTAATCGCTGTTCTTGGACTCGTCATCGCTGAATTACGGAGCCCCCTAGCGGCGGAACTAAGCGTGATAGGCAAAAAACGAAGGCGGTTTCCATACCCAAGTCGACGTTTGCCCGTCTTTTGCAACCGGTCCCGACTCTCTAGCGTCGCTATTAAGCGAACGGCGGCCATCGCAACCTCGAAAGAGTGCCGGTCCATATCGCCGTTGACTCGTTATGGGAGCGTCGGCATGGAGGGGGGTGCACCTCATGCGAGCGCTCTAGCGGCCAAACTAAGCGTCCTAGAGCAATTCTGGTGTGGTTTCGATCAGCCTAGCTCAGATTTCTCTGTCCATTCATGCCAAATCTTCGCTCCCTAGCACAAATATTGACCGAGTTATGGCCTTGCAAAGTTCAAAACGCCACTTGACACGTACGCTGAATATAGATTGGCCCATTATTCGAAAATCGTTCAGTATCCGGAAAACTCTGAGCGAGTACTGCGTCACCGTCTCTCCCTGACGAATACTCTCAAACAAACAGTGAATCTCTAGACCCGATATTAACAGAGTTACGCGGGAAAATCTGTTTCGTGACCTTGACCTTGCTGTGACCTTGACCTTGGAAGCGTGACCTTGGTCCATATAATATTTTACGCTCAAATACTAATGTCATTTCTCATGCAAGGTGTCGTTTGTCTGACATGTCCCCTTCATGGAGAAATTAAGAAGCCCTGATTCCCGCCAAAATGCTCCCATTGGGTCCCATGTTAAATTTTGGGAATTTTTAGCAGGAAAACTATATGGGCGATTTGCACAAATAAAAGACGATATAGAAGGTACTAATGGGCCCAATATGTGAAATAATTTGCAGCTTGATTGAATAGAAACTGTGAACGTTATAGCGATTTTACCGTTTTTTGGTCCTATCTTACAATGGTTAAGCGAATTTCGAAAAATTCCTGTCACCTTGACCTTTGACCTACATGGCCCATCTACGAACTTAGCCTGACGATTGCCATTCCACATCTTTTTGTGAATTATAAAGTCGATATCTTAAGGCATTCGACAGATAATGCGTGATGTGACAAACAGACAGACACGCAGTCAGAAAAACGGAACACACCGACATAAGACGAAAATTGAAAATTTTCGTCTTAACAAACCGAACACACCGACATAAGACTTAATAAATAACCGTCATATGGGCGTAAGTATCTTTGAGCGGCTATAAAATATATCGCATAGTAAACACATAGTAAACGTGCTTCTACGTAATGACGTTGGTTCTTTGGGAAACATTTAATACAGACGATTAAGTGAGCTCACGCGCCACTGTCGGTCGTTAAGACGCCAGAAACATACAGATCTTGGTTTTAACATACACTGTAATACCATGCCAGAAAATCCTTCGCCAGCGTACCTCAATAATAAACAGGTTGACCAGTCCACATGTAAGCGGCAGAATGAGCGTGGCGTCGGGGACCATGAAGTTGGTGAACCACAGAGCCCCTTCTGAAGCCAGGTCAGGCCGCAGCACGCCTTCAAACGCTGCACAAACCATTCACCGTTTAATACATGAAACATTCATATCAACAGTTAAATTATAAACGTAACTGGACTATTACTAGACCATGTTGCAGGTAACTCCATATAAAAGGGAAGTCGGTTTTAAATTGCATGTTTCTCATGTCCCAAACGGACATACAATTTAATAACAACAACCCAACGAGTAATAAAGATGAAGTTTTAGTGCCTTACGATGACTCTGATTATAGCAGTTACTCGTTTATGTCGACCCGTCGATTATATATCGATCTCTTCGTATTAGACTGTCCACTATTATACAGGTTACGCCAATAATACTCATACTCATAACACCCAATAATATTATTCTTGTGAGACTATTAAATAGGAGTTACCATTGCAATTGTAGTGTAAACGTTAACCGACCGACAGTGTTGAATGGCGTCCGACCCGACATGTTTCTCAGCGCCAGAGACATGCCCACCCAGACCGGAAGTTGAACCCAGGCCACCAAACTGGCTTTGAAGGGATGGCAGTTGTCACGGATGTACATTTCTTTGATTATTCTCCGCATCTGAAATACATACAGCATATAAACAATCCTTAATAGTAATTTTTATTGTATTATTATTTAAACGGCCTAATGCCTTCAGAACATACCTCATAAAAACGCTAACAGTAACCCCCTCCCTCTCCCCCCCCCCCGACCCAAAAACATCGTAGTACATTGCTCTCTCTAAGTCGTACTTGTCAACATTAATGTTTAGCAGCTGCAAGATATTATC
Source organism: Arenicola marina (assembly GCA_964019135.1). Taxonomy (NCBI): domain Eukaryota; kingdom Metazoa; phylum Annelida; class Polychaeta; family Arenicolidae; genus Arenicola; species Arenicola marina. The sequence goes on from OZ025251.1 coordinate 12,257,518, forward strand.
AATGATTATCCAGACAGTTTGTTCCTGAATATCTGTTAGTCCATTCTCGTCCATTTAAATCATATCAGTGTTTCATGTCTCACCATTCTGAGGAATGTGTTTGATATTGAGTCACTAAGGACCTAAAAATTACTAATATGCTTGATGGAGCAGAAGACATATATATAACACAATATCATGGTATTACCAGTGTCATTCTGTGTGGCCAATTTAAATTCTAACATATAGACTTAAATTCTAACATATAGATTTAAATTTTAACATATAGATGTAAACTTAAACATATAGATTTAAATTCTAAAATAATTAAAACAATATGTTTCCACATATAAAATTACCTACATTTACAACGTACTGATGATGAGCATGTTTGGCGTCCCACTTGTACTGCTTCATGGCAAATGCGACCTCCCCTTTGAGTTCCTTGCCCTTCGCCGCTATCTCCGGCATGAGCGCTCGCACCTTGCCCATGATGTATTGCGAATACACTCCTAGAGGCAGAGTGAGCACAGTGCGCAGGACAACAGTCGTAGCCAGTATGGACACCCACCACGGCATGCCAATCACATCATGCGCCATCGTCAGTGTCTTATGTGCGTAGTAGACCGGTGGAAACTCCGGGGAATACAAGTATGCAAGGCTTTGCAAAGAAAAATGTCGTGCCTCGCATACCATCGGTCTATCCCTTGACAATATTAATCGGCTCCTCCGAGTGGAGTCTGCATAACAAGAAACTGTTACATATGTATTCCGTGTCCACAGAGATAGTTTGATCCTATGTTTTATCAAGTCCTCTAGTCCTTGCGCCCTCATGCAGGTAAATGATGCTCTGCTTAGACATATCTGCTGCATGACCTGTAAGTACATTAATAGAAGCAAGATCAAGGTCAAGCAAACTTTCATTTACAGCAGCTATAGAATGTAAGTTGTTAACACTTACTTTATTAATCTTTACTAAAAACTTTCAATAATTGCAATTGAATAACCAAAATATATTATCAATGCAGTTTCACATATTTTGCCTCAAAATATTGATGTTCATAAAACATATACAAATTCTGCAATGAACTAAAAGCAAGGGCTGAACTAAAAGCTATATCTGCAAATAATTATTGACCAGTCACAAGTTTAATATGGACATTATACATGACACAGCTTTGAAGACAAAATAATCAAACTGAAATCAAACGTCATTTGGAAGATTAGTTGTAAAGGCTAGCTGTTTTTTGTCGGGTTTCTCCCTTGGTGACTCTCAGACTCCAATGAAAGACCTGGGAGTGATGTGGGGCAGTTCAATGCATGCAGCAGTATCCAGATCATCTTAGAAACTGGGCTCTTCATTTGCATCTATTATACATATAATAATTCTGCCAAACTTGAATAAAACTATCTCCAACAATCATATATTTGTTGTCAGCACTAATCAACTAATGCTGAACTCTGATTTTAAAGTGGCTCATGCAGCAATTGTTTACTTAAATTATAGTTTTCGAAATATTTTGGAAACACCTTTAGAACACACTGACTGTATAAATGTAACCTTCATGGGAAATAGATCTGTCATTGCATGATGAAAGGTATAAAACTGCACCAAAAGTACATAAGAAAGCCACACTTGTTCACATGGGATGCACTAATTTTGCCAAAAAAAGAGGCTTAACAACATATCTGGCTTTTTATTGCATACAATAGGTATACTTCTATGCTAAAAATACAAATACATCGTTTCCAATCAAAACAATTTTTAGATTTTTTAAGAAAAATATTACATGGATGAGTAACTTTAAATAGATGCTAATCAGTAAAATAAAGAAATAAAAATTAATAAAGAAACAAAAACTTTTCTATTTTCAGAGAAAGGGGTCTAGTCTTTCACTGGTTCCTTCTCAAGCATGTTCCTCTCATTAACAGGGTTTTTTCTTGAAATGTTTCCGGAAATAGGTTTCTATAAAGCATAATTAGTATTTGGGATATGATATAGTGGGTTTAGTAGTCAACACATTCATTGCATCTTAACCCTTCATGAGTAGATCTAACATTATATCATCGCAACAAATACAGTAATCAGCTATCTCGATACTTGATGCTTAGTCAGGATAATAGAGATGGTTAGGAGGTAAAGTGAGCTTGTGAGGTTGGAGCTATGAATGCTACAAATAGATTGCCCCCCCCTCCCTAGTCTTGCAAGCAAGCCTCTGTGGCTACCGCCAATAGCAATGTAGTTCCGCAACTGGACCCATCTCAGAGCAGACTATGTTACATCTATGGAACCCCTCCCCGACCCCCTAGGTAGTCAAGTTGTCCAGTAGTCAAAGTAGGCCTACACTGCATGACCCTAACCTCAGGATACCACTCCTGGGCTAGCATGATCTGTGATACACCTTAGACCCTATTTATAAGCACAGGTGCTCAGATCGGCAGACAGAACCCTAGCCCTGGTACATGCCTCTCTTACCACGCCCGTAAACGGAGTTAGGGTGAGAGCCATGCCGCTATGACCCCGTATCACTACTCAGGGCCGGCAGCCACCTCATTGGGCCCCGGCAGGCCCGACGCTGTGTCCCCGCCGCTGATGCAGCCTTCCCTGACGCCGGTGACGCTGATGCGGCCATCCCTGATGCCGGTGACGCTGATGCGGCCGTCCCTGACGCCGGTGACGTTCACGCGGCCGTCCCTGATGCCGGTGACGCTCACGCGGCCGTCCCTGACGCCATTGACGTTCACGCGGCCGTCCCTGATGCCGGTGACGCTCACGCGGCCGTCCCTGACGCCGGTGACGCTCACGCAGCCGTCCCTGGCGTCTCTGGGGATGGAGGGACCCCTGGTCGGTGACGCCACACAGATGGAGGGACTCCGGGTGACCCCGTGGATGTACATATGTGTTGAATCCGTTGAATGTGTTGAATAAAATATAGTGTATATAGCGTATACAGGTGTCCGCAATGTTTTTTTAAGCCGATTATCGAATAACAACCAGCCCCGCTGCTCAGTGCTTAACACCCAGCCGTCGTCTATCGTAATCCCCATGCGACCTGGGCATGCCTCCACCCCTTCAAACATGACCACCAAACCCCCCGCACCAACGCAACCCCCTCCCCCTCCCCCACCCCGCCCCCTACCCTCCACCCCTCCCTAGCGGCCTAAATGTCCAGCAGCCCAAGGAGGCATACACCGTTTATTTACTTTGGGGCTTCTGTCAGCAGATCTGAGCGCCTGTGGTTATCTGGTTATAGGCAACGGCTGGTGGCAGAAAAAAATGCCAGTGGGAAAGGAAAGTGTATAATATGTGTGGGGAAAAATAGGGACTGGGCTCGCGTTAGCATTCGCCAATAGCCATTTTGCGAGAAAATTCGGGATTTGGCGATAAGAACTTTCTGGACACTCGCCAAAATGGCGAATATAAAATTTCAACTACAAACACATAACCAATTTATAACCAATATATTTGGCTAATTTTGGCTAATGTTTTTCCACGGAATTAGCCAAATTGGCTATTGAAAAAAATATCCTAGCGCGAGCCCAGAGGGATGAGGTCAGAAACTGCAGGAGCCTCACGATCCAACACACCTTAAAGGCTAAAGCGATGGAGGCAGGGGAGGAAATATGTCTAGATCAATTTAGACTGACTGACTGTACAATGAAACAAATTAAAATCCACTAAAAATAAAGGTGCAAAAATAAAAGGTCAGTGTGTACATCTTCGCCTACGCCTCGCTGCCCAATTACTAGCTCAACTTGTCAAGCCAATCCAACGCCGTATTTGTGATATACACACTTATTATTGTTATCTTACGTGGTTTTCTAAATCAGGGCCATTTATCTATATAGAAGCAAAGATTATCTCCACTGTTTTGGTTATAGATTTGGCACCGGTCGCGAGCGGTTGTCACACGGTGGAACGGAAGCAATCGGAGGGGTTGCATTTGTGTGTCACAAGGGACCACAGGCATATATGGCATCTGGGCTCCGAGGGTGGTTGTTGGGGGGTACGCCCTGCTCGACCGCGGGACGGGTCGACCGCGGGCCACTTGAACCGCGGAAGGGGGGTGGAGGGGGGTGGTAGGGGCTGTTAGGGGGGTGGGGGTTCATGTTGTAAGGGGTGGTGCGCACTGATGGCGGCATCCAGTGGAGGGGCGAACGCTGCCCATTGTTAAAGGATTAACGCTAACAATAAAAGAATTGCGCGCATCGTTGGTGGCGAACGCTGCCCGTTGTT
>OZ025251.1:12261933-12502949 GCA_964019135.1 Arenicola marina
GGTTGGCATTCCAATCTGGCGTGTATTATTGAGCCAAGGTCGATCGGTACCAATGCCATCTTTTTGGTATAGCGGGGAATTCTGGCGGGGAATTCTCCCCCCCCCCCCCCCGAATCCCCCCCCCCTCCCGGATTGTCAACCTCACCCATAAGGTGTCTCTTAGTTACGGATCGGCTCCATACAAGCAATCACGGCCCAGCCACCCTACCACCGCCCAGCGCCACCCGGGACACGGCCCAGCCACCCATCCACCGCCCAGCGCCCCCCGGACACGGCTCAGCCATCCCTACCACAGCCCAGCGCCACCCGGGACACGGCCCAGCCACCCTACCACCGCCCAGCGCCACCCGGGACACGGCCCAGCCGCCCTACAACCGCCCAGCGCCACCCGGGACACGGCCCAGCCACCCTACCACCGCCCAGCGCCACCCGGGACACGGCCCAGCCACCCTACGACCGCCCAGCGCCACCCGGGACACGGCCCAGCCACCCCTACCACCGCCCAGCGCCACCCGGGACACGGCCCAGCCACCCTACCACCGCCCAGCGCCACCCGAGACAAGGCCCAGCTACCCTACCACCGCCCAGCGCCACCCGGGACACGGCCCTGCCACCCTACCACCGCCCAGCGCCACTCGAGACACGGCCCAGCCACCCTACCACCGCCCAGCGCCACTGGGACACGGCCCAGTCACCCTACCACCGCCCAGCGCCACCCGGGACACGGCCCAGCGCCACCCGGGACACGGCCCAGCCACCCTACCACCGCCCAGCACCACCCGGGACACGGCCCTGCCACCCTACCACCGCCCAGCGCCACCGGGGACACGACCCAGCCACCCTACCACCGCCCAGCGCCACCCGGGACACGGCCCAGCCACCCCACCACCGCCTAGCGCCACCCGGGACACGGCCCTGCCACCCTACCACCGCCCAGCGCCAACCGGGACACGGCCCAGTCACCCTACCACCGCCCAGCGCCACCCGGGACACGGCCCAGCGCCACCCGGGACACGGCCCAGCCACCCTACCACCGCCCAGCGCCACCCGGGACACGGCCCTGCCACCCTACCACCGCCCAGCGCCACCGGGGACACGACCCAGCCACCCTACCACCCCCCAGCGCCACCCGGGACACGGCCCAGCCACCCTACCACCGCCTAGCGCCCCCCCTACCATAGCCCAGCGCCACTGGGACGCGGTGATGACACATTGGCTACATCCCCTCCTCCTCCTAGCGACGGTCGCCCCCTAGCAGAAGTAGTTGGCGACATGTAGAGTGGATGGCTGGGTAGGGAAGGGGGAGAAGCTAGATACAATCACTCCATGATCAATCTTGTCCCATGCCGGGCGCTACAAGTCGCCTTGAAAACAGTCCCCGCAACCCCCTCCCCCCCCGCCCTCCCGCCCACCCCTCCCTACCATAGTCAGCCACGAGACGTTGAATTGACCTTCGCCTGCCGCACGCTCCCCCCTCCCACCTCCCCGCCCTTACCGCCCCCCCTCCCCATGCCTACCGCCCTCTTCTCCGCCTCCCCACCCCTACCGCAGCACCCCGGCCTCCCCACCACTGACCGTCGTCCCCTATACATGATGCGAAGCTATCCCGTCCCAAGGATTGGCGGCTCTGACACACGCTTTGTGTCCCGGTAACAAGGTTTCAGAGGTCTTGAAGGTCCCTCGGCCGCTGCCCGATCACCCCCCTCTCTCCATCCTTCCTTCCTCCGTCCTCCCCTTCCTCCACACCCTCCCACCCACTGACACTAAATATATCAGCGCTTATTGCCGATGCCTGCATGGTGGATGGGTGGGTGGGGAGGGGGCGGGGGTTCGGGGGGGGGGGTGGGAGGGGCCTTAGGGAGCGAGCCAGCCAGCCATATTAGTTGCCAGACGATGGATGAGAGATGACGAGCAATACTCGGTCTGCGAGACGAGGATACTCGCCGCCCAATAACTTGCGAGGTCAAAGCTCACGTTGCCGCCACCGTCGACATACAGTCGTCCTGTTTAATCCGTGGTCCTATTGGTCTTCTCTTCCTGCCACTCTCTCAACAAGAGTACTCTTCCTTGTCTTCTCAATCTATGTCCTTTCTTAGGAATTAATTGAATTCCGGCCCTCTTGTTAGTGGGAAAGCATATCTGGATACATCGTGTCGTTTCAATAAGGTTTCCACTTTAAATCTCTTTGTTGCGGAACTTATTCCTTGTGGAAGAACTGTTCAGTTTATTCATAAATTTAAATGAAATAATGATGTAAAAAAATGAAATAACCATTTCTAGAAGGCGTTTTATTGGAAATGAGAGAATTAGTCATAAAGGAACTATTTTTATACTCTGTTACATAGTGTTTGTGATTTTGTTTGTGTAACGGTACCAGAGCGAAAGAAGTCAATATAAATTGACCAAACCCTTTAAACACTTTGTTCTAGTTGTATTCTATTCTGTTTATATTGTGGCGTCCTTCTTAAATTGTGAAGAACGCCGTCTCTTCCACCTTTACGGTTGTCGACAGAATACCGACTGCAATAACTCATTTGTCCGCCGCGCGAGAGTGAAAAACCTAAACGTAAACGTATCGGCGCTAACGGATCGAGATGCGTATCAGTGGCGCGGAAACGTAGTGCAATAACTCTCTACTACCTATTTAAATGTAAACCACTGAAATGAGAGCGACGTGCCACTATTCACTCAAGGTGCAGTCACCAAACGTCCAACTCGTCATTGCACTTAAACTCTTCGCGTATTGATCGTGCATAACGCACGCGGTGCTAAAAGAACACACCCAGGAGTCTTCTACACAATGATGGAAACCTAACCATTAATTAATGGACGAGTGAACTTACCTCACATTGGCTTCCAAGAAACAACGGCGAGACCTGCTGAGGTACAGAGTAGCGAATTCCACAAGCAGTACAGACACGAGCCTATAAATCTGCCAGAACCACTGGCGGCCTGTCCTAAATACCGGCTAGTGCATTCGCCGAAAAGTGTTAAGCTTACTATATATATATAGTCGGCACGGAAAAATTTGCCGCCTCGTTTTCTAATTTGACACGAAATATTTCATTGACAAGCCTAAAATCAGTTTATATTTGTCAGCTTGAACCAAAGACCCAACAGAATTTGGCGTACTCACAGTCCTGTTGTCAAAAGAATTCACATGATGCCAACATTATGAGTTTCGCGCAAACGAAGCAGCCGTCGCTCTGTTTACCTTGTCATCTGTCATGTCTGTGGGCGATAGTATTGCTGGTATTTTGGTCAGGGGGATTAGCTTGTGTCAATGTCAAGCCGTAACTTGAATCAAGCTTGTATGCGTTTATAGGTCATCTCATATATATGAACATTGAAGCTACAAACTCATTCCTTTTGCTTTGAGACGCTAAAATTAGTTAGTATAGAAACTTTGCATGGGCACATAATGCTCTGTCCCCTTTTCCAGTGCCTGTTATTAGACTCTTCCGTGGGCTTACTTCTTTTAACCAATGAAAACGCAGTAATATGACCTTCACCTTACGACGTCATAAAAAGGCGGCTGTCAGCACACTTTCGTCTGCTATACTTTATGTTGGAGACTATCGTGTTGTGCTGTTTTTAAAGAAGATACACTTTCAAGTAAGTCAAAATCACAAGGGTCTCGTGTAATGGAGTAAAATAAATACATAAATCGTGGCTGCAAATGGTGCACGGACAAAAATATTTACGAAAGCGAGGCGGCAGGTATTAAAAACGCGCCGACTATAGTTGCATTGAACAATTACTTTTCAGATAGGTTCACACCACTAATCTGGCCTGGCCATTAATATTTCTAAGATGTAGTGGTGAACTACGAATGAAAATGTTTTTATAAAACTTGAGTTGCTGAAATTATAAACAACTCACCATCGTCCATTGTCTCTTTCTATAGCGCAGTCAGCCTTTAATTGTCGCAGAGATAAACACACAAGTATGTTTCAAACAACGCTGGTGGTCGAGTGTTAATGGTCTGTACGGCATTGTGCACTCTGTGACTAGCCACTGCGCTGGCCACGGCCACTGCAGACGACCGAAAAATGTTCCACTTACATTCGACAAATTCCTTTGTTTTTTCCCGTCTGAAGACAGTCAATACAATATATAAGCATCTGTGAAGTATCCTCTACCGAACTAAGACACGCATTCGCAGAAATGCGAAAGATATTAAGGAAATTACCTTGGGCCTTGATACGTAGGGGCAAAACGTTAAAAATGCGATTTATACGTTGTCCCGCACAGGGATCCCGCAAACGGATCTATGTAGGTCAGGAAACACCCCGAGTTCTGATGACGTAATTGCTCATTGGGTTACGTTTACGGGATTCGTTCAATCGAAAACGTAATGCAATAACTCTTTAGTATTTCGAAGCAACAACACAATATGGTTACGGTGTTGCAAAGATACCGCCAATCCATGATGTAAAATTACGTTGGTTCTTTGTATTTTCAGGACACTTTAACCAATTCTGGTAATGTCGCGTCAATGGGAGAATGAAGGGAAGATCGGAGCCATGTCCCCGGGGTAACCCCCTACTCTTTACAAAGAAGGACATCGGATCTTTATCCTGCGACCACAGACAGGGCGACAGCGGGGCTCGAACCATCGACCCACGTGCCGTTAGGCCTTGTAGGTGGCCAGAGCGTTCAATGCGAGCGCTCTTAACTCACTGTGCTATAGGGGTGGCCCTGTAAAAGTACGTGATCACCATAATATAGCATAGCCATTTAGATATAATCTATAACAAAAAAATCGATACCGTGGACATAAACCGACATCACACAAGGTTGGGTCAGATGACCTTGAGGTCAGGAGGACCGGCGTCTGAATCCGTATCCTACGTGGTATGGCTTTCATTTAGCTGGGCGAGCGGTTTTTTTCCCACCTGGCTTCTTCTAATGGCCATTGCCGGATAACACATTGGAACGGACGCCCAGTGACCCAGCCACTTCCGGGGAGGGCGAGCATTCTGATTGGTCGTTAGGGGATGACGTCACTGGCAGGGGACCAGCTGGATGGGGCAAGCAGGGTACAAAGCGATGAATCCATCAGCGCCGAGAGAATTTTAAGTGAGGAGTTCTCCCCTCCCCACCCCCCCCCCCCCCAGCACCCCAACACGAGTGACTCATGTTGATTGATTTCCTCTCAGTTCGTAGTACAGGAAAAGAAGGGCTTCGGCGTTGAAGGTTGAAGGCCAAACTGCATTTGGCAGCGAGACGTCCGATTTCTCAGAATTCCAGTCGCCATTTACAAATTGCTGACGTCCTAAGTAATGACGTTATTGATCGCAGTCTCAAGGGTCCGTGAGCATGTAGCCCTTTTTCATATAAGCTTAAATAACCTGAACACCTTAACACTGAGTCTTTTTAATCTCCACAAAGTTCCAAAGAAAGACGCCGGAAGACGCCGACATTGTTTTCTTTCTGCGCCACATGATTTTATGTGATGACGTCCAAATAGTATGACAGATTAGCGGATATTTCAGCGTTAGGACTTTGACTCATCTGTCGCGTAAGGCAGAATTCGCTATCTGGTGATCGTACTCAGCCGTGATCTGCGCGCGATATCGATGGGTATCTGATGAATGGCTAGTGACAGACCCCATGTGACCTGCTGGGAAGCTCTCCCGGGTTCTCGATACTCTCTTGATCGAGTTCACTGAGTGCTACCGATTCTTTCTTTTCCCGCCATGTTTTTTGTCGTTGCTGTCTGCGTTAGGCCGACCTTAATGTCGCAATAAAGAAGGCGATCTCGAAATGGGACTGAGTCAGCTAATTCAGTAATTGCAACGCCCTCACCCCCACCGCCCCGCCCTGTAATACATTCTGGGACCCCAGACGGCTACCCATGCCCTTCTTCCCCGTTGGACCTGACCCCTGCCGGGAGCCTCCACCCCCCCCCCCCCTGGTGTGTCGTAATAAACGTTTATCTCTTCCATCAGATCGCTGCTTTTTGTTGACAGCTGTTACAGTCATTTTTGTCATCCCATTGATTTTTTTCAGCGTTGTCATTACTTTTTCACAAAAGGAATATGTTTTGGTTATTTCTCTGTTATATAATTAGTTCCAGCATGGCAAAAAAACATGGCAGAAAAAAACTACACTATAAACAATATGCGTTGAAATTATTGGCAGTGTCAGAAAAATATACGTTATCAGAAAGCTATCTCTAATACATATATCAATTTAGATTCTTCAATGGCGTTATACATGTGGAGTAAAAAGTGTACAACGTGGGAAGGCAAGTTATGCCTTCCCATTGGAAGGCAAGTTATGCCTTCCCATTTGTTATGCCTTCCCACGTTGTCCGTATTCGATCGACACTCACAAACCATAGAAAACTCAACGAAACTCATTGAACCTTGCAGCGTTGTGCCAAATGCCCCTTCCCCTGCCTCGCCACACCTCTTAGGCAAATTATCCCCGGCCCTCTGTGGTGTGTTTGCCGGCCGCTTGGCGGCGCTCTGCCCTGATCCCCTCCGCCACTGGAGCGTCATTGTGTGGCCGAGGCAAGGAAAAGAGCGGAGCCCTGTTTGCAGATGTCTGCAAACCTTCCCGTGTCCAGCCTTCCCGTCGTGCAGTGGGTGCCTGGTCTGGTTTATATGGATCGCTTTAGCAAGGCGACACTTGGCGGGAGAGTCCTGTGGCGCGGTCGTCTGCCCGACCCTCCCCGTACGGGCTGTTGTTTTATGCCGCAGCAAAAACCTACCAGGAGTATACCTCGTTGTTAATTCCGTCGCTGTTTGCTTTGTCTCTGGCGGGCGGGGCACCCTGCCGCCAATCGGTTGGCGCTATGATGCACGTGGCTACTTTTTTTCTACCGCTGTTTTCCAGTTTATGTCTTTTGTTTCACAACCATAGTGTTTTTTTCCTCTTCTTTCGCCCGCGTCCAACCCAGACGGTTATTAGGTTATATTGCATCCCTTTCGCCATACTTCATAGGAGGTGCCATCCACGGCAGACATTTTATTGTGTCTCTCCATCAATGCGTGACAATGGCATACACACAGCACTTGGCCTCCGCCTATACGCTGAAGCATCGCTCACCGCCCATGATCAGAATATACAATTCAGCACTTACTTTTTGATTGTATTTATGTAAGAAGTTTATGGGGCCGGATCTTTGATTGGTTCAATGACATATACTTGACATCTCTGACTCCAACGCGTCCGTCCTGCTTATTAGGTCTCAGACACACTTCGCATGAGCGATTTATTGATCATATTTGTTGAAAGAGATATGTGTATAGATGTGAATGGCTTAATGAAATCCCAAGTCCCAGGGTGTACAGAACAAGGTTTTATATTATTTCAAGATAGAACAGTGGATTAGCGATATCGAAAACATGTCATCCCTTATATCTAAGTGGCACCCATTTATGTGATATGATGATTTTTTAATGTGTGACTTTGTTACGATGAAAAAAAATATACAATGGGACGACTACATGTAGAAAAGTATGCGTAGGTTTGAGGAAGCTTAATATAACTTTAATTTTAAGACACAACTTTACAACAACGGTGACATCCGGACTTTCTCCTTAGGCATTGGACTGTGCAGCAGTTTTACGTTGCAACAATCAGTTTAATCGGGTTGATATGTCAGCGTATGGCTTTATAAACTGAGCTGTCTTTCCGCGCGCCATCACTGAATCCGTGTCGTGTGGTTGGTTGTCCTAGAGCCCTGCGGCTAGCTCTCAGTGTGCGGTTGACGGCGGCGCCGCCACGGCTCTCGGTCATCGTCAGGAGCCATGCCATTTTCCGCTAATAGACGCCATTGGCCTCTTTGATCGGGCGTGTCAGAAACTGCGGGTGGTTGGTTCGTTGTATATTCAGGACGCTTTAGCAACTTTTGACCATATTGCGTCAATGGGAAGAGGAAGAAAGGACCATGTAACCCTCTACTCTTTGCGAAGAAGGACATGGGATCTTTATCCACACAGACATGGCCACAGCGGGGCTCGAACCACGTGCCGTTAGACCCTTAGATGACCAGAGCACTCAAGGCGAGCGCTCTAACCCACTGAACTATCGGGCCGGCCCCTGAAACTATGGGACAGAAGATAGCCGCGTATTATGTAAATGGTTGGCGCCATGTATGTATTACAAAAATTATGCGGCACGCCCGATTTGTGTTACAATTATATCCACGTATCAAAATGGTGATACGTTAAAGTTACTATTTCAACAAATTTTGCGGCGGGGGTGTTCCGTCAGATCACGTGAGGCGCCGCGGCTGTTGGAACAGCTGTAAACACTGTATAACACTCTGCTTCAAGGAGGCGCTGCCAGTCGCGAATCCTGGCCAATAACGTCTAGTAGATATATGGTTGGTACCAGTGACTTGCGGAAAGTTAGTCGTTGGCGCTCGCCCTGGCGGAGATTACTTCATGCGTGTTACGTCACCAGCACATCAACGTCACTGTACACACGTTTTTTCTCCGCCAGATTTGGATCACAATGAATGTTTACTTTTTGTTGTAATAGTAACTTTAATGCTTGCGTTAACACCAATTCTTGTCTTCGTGATGAAAAAGCAAATGATTTCCATGTGTCACCTGGACTCCAACGTCTAACGAATCTTCTCAGTGGAGAATGTGTCTAGGTTACAGCCACAGGGCGTTGTCGTGGTTACAAAGGAAGGCGTTATGAGTTACCGCCTCCAACCACGGGCGTTGTCGTGGTTACGGAGGAAGGCGTTATGAGTCACCGCCTCTAGCAACGGGGCGTTGTCGTGGTTACGGAGGAAGACGTTATGAGTCACCGCCCCTAGCCACGGGGCGTTGTCGTGGTTACTGAGGAATGCTTTATGAGTTACCACCTCCAGCCACGGGGCGTTGTCGTGGTTACGGAGGAAGACGTTATGAGTCACCGCCCCTAGCCACGGGGCGTTGTCGTGGTTACTGAGGAATGCTTTATGAGTTACCACCTCCAGCCACGGGGCGTTGTCGTGGTTACTGAGGAATGCGTTATGAGTCAGCGCATCCGACCACGGGCGTTGTCGTGGTTACGGGGGAAGGCGTTATGAGTCAGCGCCTCCAGCCACGGGGCGTTGTCGTGGTTACTGAGGAATGCGTTATGAGTCAGCGCATCCGACCACGGGCGTTGTCGTGGTTACGGAGGAAGGCGTTATGAGTCAGCGCCTCCAGCCACGGGGCGTTGTCGTGGTTACTGAGGAATGCGTTATGAGTCAGCGCATCCGACCACGGGCGTTGTCGTGGTTACAGAGGAAGGCGTTATGAGTCAGCGCCTCCAGCCACGGGGCGTTGTAGTTACGGAGGAAGGCGTTATGAGTCACCGCCTCTAGCCACAGGGCGTTGTCGTGGTTACTGAGGAATGCTTTTTGAGTTACCACCTCCAGCCACGGGGCGTTGTCGTGGTTACTGAGGAATGCTTTATGAGTCAGCGCCTCTAGCCACGGGGGGTGGTCGTGGTTACTGAGGAATGCTTTATGAGTTACCACCTCCAGCCACGGGGCGTTGTCGTGGTTACTGAGGAATGCGTTATGAGTCACCGCCTCTAGCCACGGGGCGTTGTTGTGGTTACGGAGGAAGGCGTTATGAGTCACCGCCTCCAGCCACGGGGCGTTGTCGTGGTTACTGAGGAATGTGTTATTAGTCAGCGCATCCAGCCACGGGGCGTTGTCGTGGTTACTGAGGAATGTGTTATGAGTCACCGCCTCTAACCACGGGGCGTTGTCGTGGTTACGGGAGAAGGCGTTATGAGTCACCGCCTCCAGCCACGTGGCGTTGCCATGGTTTCGGGGGAAGGCGTTATGAGTCACCGCCTCCAGCCACGGGGCGTTGTCGTGGTTACAGGAGAAGACGTTATGAGTCACCGCCTCCAGCCACGGGGCGTTGTCATGGTTACGGAGGAAGGCGTTATGAGTCACCGCCTCCAGCCACGGGGCGTTGTCATGGTTACGGATGAAGGCGTTATGAGTCACCGCCTCCAGCCACGGGGCGTTGTCATGGTTACGGAGGAAGGCGTTATGAGTCACCGCCTCGAGCCACGTTGCATTTCAAATGCGCTCATCTGCTTTGGATAATGGGAAATGTTAAATGGTGAAACTTATATATAATATGGCAAATTGCTTATTTGTTTTGAAGATGCAGGACCTTCCGTGGTGGACTAGTAAGCGCGCTAAACCGCATATAAATAGGTATTGGCAGTTTCATCCATTAGTTATTTATCGTTGCAGTTTAGCCCTTGTGTGCACAAAATCGGCCTAAAACACGAATTAATTTCATTTGTTTCGTATCTGGAGAGTTTCGATACCGGTCTGTGTTAGTAGTGCAGACGGTGACTTAGAGGGAGGTGAAGGGGGGGGGGGGGGGGAGTCGACACCTTGCCCCCCTCCCCTTTTTTTTAACGATGACACCGTTTTTTAATGGTAACTATGCAATGTAAGATGTGAACCCCCCTCTTTTTCATACTGGACCTATGGCCAACATACCCCCCCCCACACACATACACACTCTCCTCGGTCACAAGAATTTCCAAATTCATTACCCTGACTGCGGTTGTAAGATTTTCAAAAGTGAAAGTGGACGCCCCGATTTTCGAATTATTAGATCAGCGCCTTCTCAGTGTCCTTTTGGCAATGCCCGTCGCGATTCTATTGCAATCACGGCCCTGACCTCATACCCATAGCTATAAAAAATAAAGTTTGTGTTTAGGCCACTTTTGTGCACATACAGGTTTAACTAGGCCCTTTAATCGTCATCATAACGTAATCAAGGAAAGTTCCGCCTGTCAAGGACTTTATCCTTCATGTAGTTCATACAGGGTTCCCGTTAATGCCACAGTGTTTACACTATCCAGGCAACAGATTCAGCAACAGTATAAATATATCGTACCTAATATTGTAGTCTTATGTAATGTGGTATATAGGGTAGATGCTATTAAATAGTGCCAAGTACCCAGTCACATGTATGAAGGCGAAACAATAACTGCGTAGTCTACAAGGAAGGAGAGTAGGAAGCTAAACGTTGATCTGAACAAGTAAATAAAGAAGGAAATACGCTCATTGTTTTCAAGTCATTACTAATTTTACCCGCTATTGATCACTGCTGACCGGTATTGATCACTGCTGACCGGTATTGATCACTGCTGACCGGTATTGATCACTATTGACCGGTTTAATCGGTATTGATCAGTTGACCAGTTTTACCGGTATAGATCACTATTGACCAGTTTTACCCGGTATTGATCACTATTGACCGGTTTAATCGGTATTGACCTGCCTCGTGAATTAGATCGTTTGAGAACATAAAGCCAAGACTCTGTTGAAAAAAGTTGTAAGTTAAACTTTATTTCATAAATTGTGTACTCCACAGGTTTCATTTATTGTTTCCAAATTAGACAAGCAACAGCTTACCAGGAGGTTCTTTGTATCTCGAGAGGGACTAAATGAGGACACTAACACGCTCTGATGTTCTTATTCACCTTCGCCCTAACCGAGTAGTTTTCTTGATGAATAAATACAACATACAAGAAGAATCAAGAAAAAAGCTACGCATGAAATGTCCGTTTAATATTCCAGCCGGTTATTGCCATAGTTTGACCCTGACGGTGTGGGCGCCGTGCGATAGATACAGGGGGCCACCACAACATGGCGCTCGTAGCTAGGCTGGTACACTGGTGGCATTATATCCGCTAGGTGGCGACACATGGGAAGGTTGCGTTCCTATGCTACCCTCTTGTATTTTCCTACACACTCTGCATCCTTTACCTTGAACACCTGTAAAAACCAAACACAAGGACCTATTTAATATGTGGACTCGTGCATGCTAATATATTTAATATAGTTACTCCCCGATGACACAATGGGCATACATATACCCATGGAAAAACATAAGGTATGGATACTACAATATGTGATCAAATTGAATTGTTCCGCATACTATGCAATAGGAAAAGCTTAGATAAAATCTTGTTGTAGAAATTATGTGTAGTACGACGAGCCATGGCCGTGGACATATACCACTGTTTGAAGCGCAGTAGGCCTACTATTTAGTCAATATTCCCATCCTCACCGAAAAGTACTAAATAACTTATGTAAACATTTATTCCAGGTGACCATTGAATTATACCTCATCATGCTATATGTCTATCATAAATGGGGTTTTCATTTGTCACATGGTTGGAATATTTAACACAGATGTTTATGAACAAAACAAAAAAAGTCACGCACCGAAACCATTTGGTCGCCGTTGACATCTCGCGTGATCTGTGAGACGAGATCTGGACAGCTGGGGTCATGGTGTACCTCGATAAGGCGAGGTCCTTCCACAGTAATAGTCGCCTGTAACATAGCGAGCGGCACAGTGGGATAAACAGCCAAGAAATATTATGTTCGGTTCAAATGCCACCCCATTACAATTTTAGTTCCTGAAATAAATTGGGTCTAGAATTAGGGGATCGTAGGAAGGAGAGGGACTATAAAAGTCCGAATCTTTCACCATGCACGAAAATGCATTATATTGATTTGGGCATTGTAGTCGGCCTTCACGGCCTTGGCACGTGTAATTTAAGGCACAAAAGCATTGTTACGTCCTTGCCATTATCCAAACACACATATTCTCTAAAACCAAGCATATATATATATTGATAGATACAGAGATAGAGAGATAGATAGATATCAACAATGGAGATGTTGTGGGACTGACCTTGACGGGCCTGCCAAATGGATTCGTAGTGGAACTGACCTTGGCGGGCCTGCCAACAATGGATTCGTAATGGGATTGACCTTGACGGGCCTGCCGACAATGGAGACCTAGTGGGACTGACCTTGACGGGCCTGCCGACAATGGAGATATAGTGGGACTGACCTTGACGGGCCTTGCCGACAATGGAGATTTAGTAGGACTGACCTTGACGGGCCTGCCAATAATGGAGATGCAGGGGGACTGACCTTGACGGGCCTGCCGACAATGGAGATGTGGTAGGACTGATCTTGACGGGCCTGCCGACAATAGAGATGTAGTGAGACTGACCTTGACGGGCCTGTCGACAAAATAGATGTAGTGGGACTGACCTCGGCGGGTCTACCGACAATGGAGATGCAGGGGGACTGATCTTGACGGGCCTGCCGAAAATGGAGATATAGTGGGACTGACCTTGACGGACCTGCCGACAATGGAGATATAGTGGGACTGACCTTGACGGGCCTGCCGACAATGGAGATGTAGTGGGACTGACCTTGACGGGCCTGCCGACAATGGAGATGTGGTGGGACTGATCTTGACGGGCCTGCCGACAATAGAGATGTAGTGAGACTGACCTTGACGGGCCTGCCGACAATAGAGATGTAGTGAGACTGACCTTGACGGGCCTGTCGACAAAATAGATGTAGTGGGACTGACCTCGGCGGGTTTACCGACAATGGAGATGCAGGGGGACTGATCTTGACGGGCCTGCCGACAATGGGGATATAGTGGGACTGACCTTGACGGGCCTGCCGACAATGGAGACGTAGTGGGACTGACCTTGACGGGCCTGCCGACAATGGAGATGTAGTGGGACTGACTTTGACGGGCCTGCCGAAAATGGAGATGTGGTGGGACTGACCTTGACGGGCTTACCGACAATGGAGATGCAGGGGGACTGATCTTGACGGGCCTGCCGACAATAAGGATGTAGTGGGACTGACCTTGACCGGCCTGCCAATAATGGAGATGTAGTGGGACTAACCTTGACGGGCCTGTCGAAAATGGAGATGTAGTGGGACTGACCTTGACGGGCCTGACGACAATGGAGATGTAGTGGGACTGACCTTGACGGGCCTGACGACAATGGAGATGTAGTGGGTCTGACCTTGACGGGCCTGCTGACAATGGAGATGTAGTTGGACTAACCTTGACGGGCCTGTCGACAATGGAGATGTAGTGGGACTGACCTTGACGGGCCTACCAATAATGGAGATGCAGGGGGACTAACCTTGACGGGCCTGACGAAAATGGAGATATAGTGAGACTGACCTTGACGGGCCTGCCGACAATGGAGATGTAGTGGGACTGACCTTGACGGGCCTGTCGACAATGGAGATGTAGTGGGACTAACCTTGACGGGCCTACCAATAATGGAGATGTAGTGGGACTAACCTTGACGGGCCTGCCGACAATGGAGATGTAGTGGGACTGACCTTGACGGGCCTGCCAACAATGGAGATGTAGTGGGACTGACCTTGACGGGCCTGCCGACAATGGAGATGTAGTGGGACTAACCTTGACGGGCCTGACGAAAATGGAGATATAGTGAGACTGACCTTGACGGGCCTGCCGACAATGGAGATGTAGTGGGACTGACCTTGACGGGCCTGCCGACAATGGAGATATAGTGAGACTGACCTTGACGGGCCTGCCGACAATGGAGATGCAGGGGGACTAACCTTGACGGACCTGCCGACAATGGAGACGTAGTGAGACTGACCTTGACGGGCCTGCCGACAATGGAGATGTAGTGGGTCTGACCTTGACGGGCCTGCCGACAATGGAAACATAGTGGGACTGACCTTGACGGGCCTGCCGACAATGGAAACATAGTGGGACTGACCTTGACGGGCCTGCCGACGATGGAGACGTAGTCGACGGTGTCGCCGCTAGTGAAGGTGACCGCTCGCGTGCCGTGCGGGGTGATCATCTTGTAGTCCCACGTGCCTCCGCTCTCACACAGCTCAATCTCCGGCTTGATGGACAGGATCATTCCCCGGATCTTGGGGTCCGACACCCCTGCAACAGTTAAAGGTGCAACGACAAGTGAAAGGTGCAACAAGTTAAAGGTGCAACGACAAGTTAAAGTTAAAACGACAAGTTAAAGGTGCAACGACAAGTTAAAGGTACAACGACAATTAACGACAAGTTAAAGGTACAAAGACCAGTTAAATGTACAACGACAAGTTAAAGGTGCAACGACAAGTTAAAGGTACAACGACTAGTTAAAGGTGCAACGACAAGTTAAAGGTGCAACGACAAGTTATATCCTGATCAGTGAATGATAATGCTCTTCAGGAAATGTTGTTAGAGGCGCAACGACAAGTTAAAGGTACAACGACAATTAACGACAAGTTAAAGGTACAAAGACCAGTTAAATGTACAACGACAAGTTAAAGGTGCAACGACAAGTTAAAGGTACAACGACTAGTTAAAGGTGCAACGACAAGTTAAAGGTGCAACGACAAGTTAAATCCTGATCAGTGAATGATAATGCTCTTCAGGAAATGTTGTTAGAGGTGCAACGACAAGTTAAAGGTGCAACGACAAGTTAAAGGTGCAACGACAAGTTAAAGGTGCAACGACAAGTTATATCCTGATCAGTGAATGATAATGCTCTTCAGGAAATGTTGTTAGAGGTGCAACGACAAGTTAAAGGTGCAACGACAAGTTAAATCCTGATCAGTGAATGATAATGCTCTTCAGGAAATGTTGTTAAAGGTGCAACGACAAGTTAAAGGTGCAACGACAAGTTATATCCTGATCAGTGAATGATAATGCTCTTCAGGAAATGTTGTTAGAGGTGCAACGACAAGTTAAAGGTGCAACGACAAGTTAAATCCTGATCAGTGAATGATAATGCTCTTCAGGAAATGTTGTTAAAGGTGCAACGACAAGTTAAAGGTGCAACGACAAGTTATATCCTGATCAGTGAATGATAATGCTCTTCAGGAAATGTTGTTAAAGGTGCAACGACAAGTTAAAGGTGCAACGACAAGTTATATCCTGATCAGTGAATGATAATGCTCTTCAGGAAATGTTGTTAGAGGTGCAACGACAAGTTAAAGGTGCAACGACAAGTTATATCCTGATCAGTGAATGATAATGCTCTTCAGGAAATGTTGTTAGAGGTGCAACGACAAGTTAAAGGTGCAACGACAAGTTAAATCCTGATCAGTGAATGATAATGCTCTTCAGGAAATGTTGTTAAAGGTGCAACGACAAGTTAAAGGTGCAACGACAAGTTATATCCTGATCAGTGAATGATAATGCTCTTCAGGAAATGTTGTTAAAGGTGCAACGACAAGTTAAAGGTGCAACGACAAGTTATATCCTGATCAGTGAATGATAATGCTCTTCAGGAAATGTTGTTAGAGGTGCAACGACAAGTTAAAGGTGCAACGACAAGTTATATCCTGATCAGTGAATGATAATGCTCTTCAGGAAATGTTGTTAGAGGTGCAACGACAAGTTAAAGGTACAACGACAAGTTATATCCTGATCAGTGAATGATAATGCTCTTCAGGAAATGTTGTTAAAGGTGCAACGACAAGTTAAAGGTACAACGACAAGTTAAATCCTGATCAGTGAATGATAATGCTCTTCAGGAAATGTTGTTAGAGGTGCAACGACAAGTTAAAGGTGCAACGACAAGTTATATCCTGATCAGTGAATGATAATGCTCTTCAGGAAATGTTGTTAGAGGTGCAACGACAAGTTAAAGGTGCAACGACAAGTTAAATCCTGATCAGTGAATGATAATGCTCTTCAGGAAATGTTGTTAGAGGTGCAACGACAAGTTAAAGGTGCAACGACAAGTTAAATCCTGATCAGTGAATGATAATGCTCTTCAGGAAATGTTGTTAAAGGTGCAACGACAAGTTAAAGGTACAACGACAAGTTAAATCCTGATCAATGAATGTTAAAGCTGTTTAAGAAATGTAACATGATCGTATTGATGATTCCTAAGGTCAATGACCTGCACGCGATGTCCGCATTGTAATGACGTAGTCTGCAAGAGTGGCACACTTGTTCCATTATATCTGAGAAAGGCGTAAATTTTACAGAAACAGGTCTTTGACGACGTGCCTTTTTTGTTTATTCCACCGTATATATTGGTATTTATTGCAGCTGAAAATATTATATTTTCTATGAATACAGTTGTATGAACAATTATAACGGGAGCTCATATTGTCTGATTTTAATGGTTATGGTTTAACTGATAATTGGCAGCGCTGATATAAGCATAAAGACATCTTTAAGTGAAATCTTTACTACACGACCCATCGATTACACGACCGTTTTACGGTATAAGGCTATTGCAATAAATAAAAACACATGTGCGCGATTTGCCGATCAATACCTTAGTATAAACATGTAGATCTAGGTTTCTTTCTTAAGTAGGATGAATCTCTTCTTCTAGTATCATGCGTATCCGGCCGTGCTGCACGACATGCCATAGTTAGGTCGTGCAGCCAGTGTGCGAATAGCTGCGGCCTATGAATACAAGGCTCTGGTAGTACGTACCAATTAAACCTTAAGTGATAAATACTTGCGACTGCGACCAAAATAATCAAAGACAAGAAACTAAACGCCAAACAAACATGGACACGAGCAAGTACCGAACGACGGAACCTTGGCTCTCATCCCACACCTAGTAAACGGAGACGTCAGCAGCGCATTCAGTGGAAATAAATAGAAAATATACGAAGAAAAGTAAACATTTAAATAACGAAAAGTCGTTGAGAGATGGTGATTATTTTTCTTGCGACTTCTGCGGAACAACACTATTGTCCCTGGTCTTATGTTTACCAATAAGCTCGCTCGATGCATTGGTGTCTCTGTCAGCTGCTGACTCAGCACATTTGTGCACCACATAAGCTCTTCATGTGTACATGTCTATCCCACTGTATGACCCAATGGTCCAGTGGTCGCTTGGCCCTCACTTCTTACACCCCATGGCTGAGCCATGGTCTATCCCATTGTATGACCCAATGGTCCAGTGGTCGCTTGGCCCGCACTTCTTACACCCCATGGCTGAGCCATGGTCTATCCCATTGTATGACCCAATAGTCCAGTGGTCGCTTGGCCCTCACTTCTTACACCCCATGGCTGAGCCATGGTCTTTCCCACTGTATGACCTAATGGTCCAGTGATCGCTTGGCCCTCACTTCTTACACCCCATGGCTGAGCCATGGTCTTTCCCACTGTATGACCCAGTGGTCCAGTGGTCGCTTGGCCCTCACTTCTTACACCCCATGGCTGAGCCATGGTCTTTCCCACTGTATGACCTAATGGTCCAGTGATCGCTTGGCCCTCACTTCTTACACCCCATGGCTGAGCCATGGTCTTTCCCACTGTATGACCCAGTGGTCCAGTGGTCGCTTGGCCCTCACTTCTTACACCCCATGGCTGAGCCATGGTCTTTCCCACTGTATGACCCAATGGTCCAGTGGTCGCTTGGCCCTCACTTCTTACACCCCATGGCTGAGCCATGGTCTTTCCCACTGTATGACCCAATGGTCCAGTGGTCGCTTGGCCCTCACTTCTTACAACCCATGGCTGAGCCATGGTCTTTCCCACTGTATGACCTAATGGTCCAGTGGTCGCTTGGCCCTCACTTCTTACACCCCATGGCTGAGCCATGGTCTTTCCCACTGTATGACCCAATGGTCCAGTGGTCGCTTGGCCCTCACTTCTTACACCCCATGGCTGAGCCATGGTCTTTCCCACTGTATGACCCAATGGTCCAGTGGTCGCTTGGCCCTCACTTCTTACACCCCATGGCTGAGCCATGGTCTTTCCCACTGTATGACCCAATGGTCCAGTGGTCGCTTGGCCCTCACTTCTTACAACCCATGGCTGAGCCATGGTCTTTCCCACTGTATGACCTAATGGTCCAGTGATCGCTTGGCCCTCACTTCTTACACCCCATGGCTGAGCCATGGTCTTTCCCACTGTATGACCCAATGGTCCAGTGGTCGCTTGGTCCTCACTTCTTACACCCCATGGCTGAGCCATGGTCTTTCCCACTGTATGACCTAATGGTCCAGTGATCGCTTGGCCCTCACTTCTTACACCCCATGGCTGAGCCATGGTCTTTCCCACTGTATGACCCAATGGTCCAGTGGTCGCTTGGCCCTCACTTCTTACAACCCGTGGCTAAGCCATAGTCTATCCCACTGTATGACCCAATGGTCCGGTGGTCGCTTGGCCCTCACTTCTTACAACCCGTGGCTAAGCCATAGTCTATCCCACTGTATGACCCGCGGCTGATCCATGGTCTATCCCACTGTATGACCCGTGGCTGAGCCATGGTCTATCCCACTGTATGACCCGTGGCTGAGCCATGGTCTATCCCACTGTATGACCCGTGGCTGAGCCATGGTCTATCCCACTGTATGCCCCGTGGCTGAGCCATGGTCTATCCCACTGTATGCCCCGTGGCTGAGCCATGGTCTATCCCACTGTATGACCCAGTGGCCCAGTGGTGGCGCCATCTCTCGGGTAGCGGGTTAGTGATCCCGACATGAGTCTGCCCCCCCCCCCCCCCACCCCCAGCGCCATGCCCATCTGGCCCCGGCTGTCGGGGAGTGTCAATTATTCATACCAGGCGTGCCTGTCGTTATCCCACAGGGATCCAGTGGCTTGCCTCGTCCAAGGCGAGAGCTCGCAGGACATGAGCTGAGGATAGCAGCAGTGGATGACGGCCACAACTGGGAACACGAACCATGTAACACGGTGTCCAAGGTCCTGCCCTTCTCCCGCCTGGTGGTTTTAAAGTCGCCTCACGTAGTCACCTAATTGAGTAAAACTGCCTGCTTTCACACAACGTAGACATCCTGGGCTTTACTTTCGAAGTAAGCCAGCGAGGTCGGAATTTTCTTTTCTTTGCAACAAACGTGTAAGCTTTAGTTAGAGAAGGTTACCATCCATGAGGTACAAGTCTGTGAAAAACAAATATCATCAGTAGCATCAGAACGTAATTTTTGAGTAATATTTGAAAATTTGATAAATATGAAGAAACACATATGTAAGCTGTGTAGTACGGCTTACTCCCAGCTCTATTTATCAAGCTCATGTAGATATATGTCACCAATGGGGCGGTGAATAGTCATACATGACTTCATCATTAGTAAAATTGGCAATAGCAATAGTCATATGGGTGGTCTGCCAGCATGTCTCATCAAAAGTATTACTGATACCTTTCAAGGCATTACATATTGCGCCTGGATGCATCAGTGAAATGAAAAGTGCCCGTTATAGCTTAAAGCTACTCATCAAAGAGTATAAACATTCGTCGAGCAGGGCCGCAAAAATTGAGCGGGAAAGGTTCCAGGAGTTCAGAAGCGGACGCACTGAAGCAGCGGCACACCATGTGAAGACTGCATGGCGCACTGATAGAGCGACAAGCTTGTGAGCGTATTCTATTTACTGGTGGCAGCAAACTTTATTCATTAATAAGCTCTAAAGTATGGTCTTTCCCTTGATAGGCACTGGTTGAATAAAAATTAAATCGGTCGTTATCAGTTCTTCTAAGATTGATCGCGCTAGTTCAGGCGGCTCGCGTCTCTATATTTTGTTGAGGTCACACGAAGAAATTAAATTGAATGTTACCTATACCATTTGCAAGACACTTGGCAAACGTGCCTTTGCTATCAATGTCGTGAAATGCTTTGCCAAACTACCTTCGTTACCCGCTTGATAAGTTGAGTCAGGTCAAGCCGGACTTCAAAACCTTACAAAACTTATCGATGAAGGTTTTTAGTGTTGTGCACAAATGTCTTATTTCAGTTAGCTACCCATAAAATGTTTAAAGAAAAGCCGGTGAACTAAGTACGTAAGTTGGTCAATTTCACGTACATAGTTCAGCCGGCTACGGGGCTTAGTCGACTAAAATAGCACATGATTTACATGGTAACTTTAGCCGACTAAGGCCCGTAGCCGGCTAAACTGCGTTCGTAAAATCCGCCATTGGTCCACTTACATGTGCAGCGTCTCTGAACGGATTCACGGATTTGTCGCTATAGAAACGCAATACTGGCAGTGTGACGTCACTGCCCTAGTTCAGCGACGCGGCATTACGTGTCTTTGAGCAAAGAGTTCTTTGCCTTGGGTTACAGCTCTGATGGGGGCTACTCGCTAATTCAGGATGTGGGCTTCCATCGTTCTACATAATGTGTTTGAAGTGTAATCACAAAAAAGTACACCTTTTTATGAATTTGTATTGCCCATTTGCGTATTAGCTGTTTCCAATCTTTACACGGACCAAAAGACAGTATCGAGATGGATATTTATATCGGAAGCCGAAGTTGATACATTGGTGCAAGGGCTCCAAAGAACAGGGAAAATAAGTAAAACGAATTCTCTGCATGTAAAACTTCAGAAAAAATACAGTGGGCAAAACCAAGGAATTTGCCAAGAAGCATTACAGGAAGGGGTTAAATCCTGAAGAGGCGTAACATGTTAACCACTGACTTATATAAGTATAGATATTATTCACCATATTTCATGCTCACAATGCTCTTGAGCGAGCAGAAGCGTAAAATTGTATGGTAAGGCAGGATGTGGGTGGTGGTCAGTGTGTGTGTATGGGGGGGGGGGGTGTTAGCGACCAACCTGCGGCATCCAGGATTCCTTCCATGTTGGTAAAGGGAGCATCCTGCACCCAGCGACCCGCCAGTCCCGCCATGGATCCCGGTAACAATGCACCTTGGTCTGTCTGAGTGGGTTCTGGAGCCGCCCTGCAGACTGAACCCGGCACTGAGCAAGCAAGCTCCTGGCGACGCTTTCACCGACTGACCTGCTTCCTTGTCGTAGTCAGCGGGTCCCGTCAGGGAGGTGCCCAGCGCCTTACTTTACTTCACAGATGTGCAGCCTGTACCACCACTCTGCTAGCGCCTCTGTCGGTCGTGTCTGTCCCTGTTTTTGTTGTTGTTGTTGACCCGGAATACGCGCGTACGATACGATACGAGCTGTTTGCCGGCGCAGACAGAGATGAGAGGTTTGAGACCACGTGACGGACGCCGGCTCCGGGCGGCCGAGTCGTCACACTGGTTGGGTCCCTGTCAGTGGTAGATGGCAAGGAGCAGGCAGGCAGGGAGGGAGGCAGACTGGCATTGAGGCAGGCAGCGTTGTACTCCGTGCTTCAGCGTGCATGCAGAGCTACTTCCGGGAACCAACCGGTAATGGGTGGGGGGAGGGAGGAGGGGAAGGGGGGGGGGCGGGGGGGGGGTTGCTCGTGAGTCGTGTGGGGTTTTCTAACCCCCTCCCCCTCCCCCTCCCCCTCAGCGCCCTGTTCGTGAGTCGGGGGGAGTTATCCCACTCCCTCCCCCTCCTCCCCCTCCAACTCTCCCTCCCCCTCCCCCTCCCCCTCAGCGCCCATGGTGATGACGCCGCTCGCTCGGTATCCCGACAGAGCCAGCCCGGCGGGGCTGTTGTTCAAACACCGACCAAGTCCCCCGCGACCACTCAATGGTAGTGCATATTATTCTGTGTGTTGCATGGGGAGCATAGGACCCCCCCCCACCAGTCTCCCCCAGTCTGGCGCCAATAGTCAATAACCACCAGACGTCTAGTGTTCACGACACATTCAGTCTGCGCGCCATGGCAGACGGTGGTGTTTTTCGTTTTTTTTTTTTATGTGTTCACACTTTTCCTCTTGTTTAATGTTCTTTTTTGTTTAGAAACATTTATGATACCCCAGCCATTAAAGCAATATGTGACTCCTGACGTCGTGGCCATGTTGTGACGTGTGCGGCGTATCTGCACGCTATTAGCTATTATAATAGGCACCACTTTAGCAATGACACCGCCGGTGGGGGAGAGGCGAAGATGGGGGGGGGGGGCATACTTCCGTGCCGCCGCCGCACGATGCGGGTACCAAAGGCCGCCAATCTCTTCAAGCTTCCAGATTGGCACAATCGTCTCGACGGGGACTTGATCCTATAGAGCTATATAAAAACTGCAATCAATACGCTCATGTACACGGCATCCGAGGCTTAAATATAGCCCTACTTTCCATGCGACGCCTTATCCAACGCGTGTTGCCTTGCGGAGTGTCGCCATAATACTCCCCTTCTCTTAGCCAGGCTTCCCGGTTTAACAAGACGGTGCGCCAACGGGAACACACACACAGTCACGTGATAAATGAAATGCACGCGGAGGGAATGGCTGTGTAGCCGATTAAATTCAGGCGCTGTCTTTTACTTGCAATGATTATAGGGTCAATGTTGCTGATAAGTTGTGTTCTGTCAGCCTTTACGACAATTATACTTATTTTGTTAATTAGTTGTGCGGTTGTGCGCACGTGTGTATAACATGATCGAACAAAGCTTTTTGTTCGAAAACAGTATGGTTTGCAATCAGTAAAATCAATCAGCAGTAAGAGTTAAACATTTTATTCCACGCTTTTCAAACAAATTATTATTCGATGAGCTTCGTTTTAAGTTGTCTCATATAAAGGATACTTCTGATGGTTAAATTTGAACGGCTTTTATGTGGTGCGGAGGGATTATGTCGTAAGCACAGCGCCCTCTGCCGGCAAATTTGATTGAGCGTCCTAAGGTACGAAAAATGTGACGACTTCGCAATTCATATTTCAGATTATTCCATTGTGAGGTGTTACTGCATGTGCAATGCATTCTGGGTATTATTTTGGTCTTTGCGAGATGTCACGTTGGCGTCCTCGCATGGCAACGTATTGTGTAGGCACTGAAACATACGACGTTGTCATCTCTGTAACGAAAACGTTATGTAATCTGGATGTAATTTAGACATGCTCATTCATGTTATACGTGATGCCTCGCCGAATAACCGGAAAATATGGTATTTGTCTCCGTAGAAAAAATAAATAGAGCACCAAAAGTTTTCCCAGAACTCTCTGCGGCAGTCACGCTTTTTTCAAGATTGCGTATATTTGCGATGTCATGTGCTAAGGCACAGAGCATGTCCATGTAACTCAAACCCTTACGTACATACAAGGCCACAGCCCCGGGCTGCTCAATGCTTCGTCGAGGATATGGAGATAAGTAATTGGCCGCCCGATAAATAAATGGCAGCCCTCGCCCAATGAATTAGTGGCCGCCAGATGATTCCGTGCTGTGCGGTCAATCGATGTCAGTGGAGAGAAACTTGTTTACGGGGATGCGTCGCCATGGGAACAGGTTCGTGACAACATTGGTTATGTGTTTATTAGCTGAGAAGACATTTGGTTGTGTTGAGAATTGGGTAAAGCCTTTGTGTTAATGACCTGGGTGTGTTTGTGTTGATGAGCTTTGGTGTGTGGGGGGGGGGGGGGGGGGGCGGGGCGGGGATTTGTTCGTGCCATTTAATACATTGACTGTCTCCTCGTTTTCAATACGACAACGTAGCTTTCGAGACGCAGGTCACATCTTCTTTTCTTTAGTGATGGCTTTGTACACAGTGTAAACCGGACCGTTGGTTCCTTGCATGCTCGTCGAGCAACATGGCTATCGATTCGACGGCGGTATGGTTTCTGGCGGTCCTCACAAACGGCTCGTTGACCATCTCCGGGACGATCTCGGTTTGGGGGTACTTCTGATCTCTTGTATACTCTTGGTATGGGAGGAAGGTACCAGTGGTGACCCCTAGTGAATCCCCGAAGGATTACTACGCTGCGGACTGAAGGCCGGAGACAAGCCAGGTTATCTCCATAGCTACCCACTCAGCTGCGGCGGTACATCAAGCAGGGGGTATTATTACCCAAGTACGATCCCTGACCCCTGTGCCTCTCCTCCACACATACCCTTGTGTGTCCAGCTCATGCAGGGATGTGGCGGTAGCAGCCATCACAAGCCGGGGATGTTCATTTCCCCTCAGGAGACGAGATAAATATAGAACGCGCGAGCCACTTCAGTTGACCTTCGCCGCTAGTGGCCAGACGAAGTGCCCGTATGACGTCATGGTCTGTGGGGAGGTATCAAGGATTCTGAAGGATAACAGTCTTCGCTGGCAGGGAAACCGCCACTTGTTCTGGGTCACACCAATTGTCATGACAATTGACACGCCCTTCGACTCACTCCGCTAGGGCTCCATTATATCGCTGCTGTCGTCTACTTCCTCAATGCGTTCGCACACTCGCTCGCCAATTGATGGGGGGGGGGGGGGGGGGGAGGGCAAGGAGTATTTTCATTTCACCGTGACCTGGGAACGATGAAAATAATTCTTCGTGAACTGGGAATTATATATTAGCCGACAGTTGTGATCAAAACTTTTGTTTGATCGTGAACTGAGAATTGTATTTGTAAAGAACCGTGAATTGGAAAATCGTCAAGTTACACCATGTATCCGCCCCTTCCATTGTATATATTTAGTTCGTCATGACCTAGGAATAAAGAAATTTAGTCTTCGTGCTTTAGGAACAAGACTCCCCTTGCCCCCCCCCCCCCCCCCCCATTGATAAGACAATTGCGCCTCGCATTTCTACAAATTATGAGCGGGGACCCAGTCTAAGCCTAAAAACACACGGTATCAGTTGATGAAAAAAAACAGTTCACTCTCAATTATGACTTTTTCAAAATGGTACAATATGAATTTTGTATTAAATACGCAGAGCTCGTTAGTTTTATGCTTAATTCTTAGAAATTATAATGTTGCAAGAATTTACCGCTTATTTGACCGTTTTTCAAGAAACTTGAAATTTGCCCCCGGCCGACAGCAGCGGTATTTATAAGCGAAACTTGCGTAGCGACACTAGCGAATGGGAGATCGGCTAATTGATCGCAGTGGACGAGAGTCCAAGAGAACCAGGCGCCCCGACTACACGATACGCCATAAAAATTTATTATCACATTGCTTCTTTATTGTCAGATCACCAAGCGAACAACACTTCATCATCAGATAATTTCTGCGCAGAATCCTCGCAATGTTTCCCGTCAGGCCACTGGAATTCTTTGTCGAGCACGTGGTGCGTTTCGCGTCGTGTCCGCTGTGGGCACTTCGCTGACTGATCATCATTTGGCGTATTTGTATTCATTCGATCTTGCTCAAATAAATGATAGTGAATCTGAATCTGAATCTAAGTAAAGACAGGAGAATGTCCACCGTCTGGACGCTTCCTACTTTCAAATATCATGCCCAGGCGTCTAGCGGTTGAGAAAGATGAGACCATGTTTATGGGGAACGCTTATAATTTTGTGTATACAACGTTACACACGTTCGTGGCTCTAATAGACGAGCATTCCGGATACCGATTACACCGTGCACCTGACGCGCTGATAGTGCCCGTCACCTAAATCACAGATATGTACCTCACAGTTACAACATGACCACCTGGGGCCGTATTCATAATCCCCTCGTAAGCTACGCACGAAAAGTGCATTTTAAGAAATCGTCTTCAACATCATTTTAGCCCCTTTCTTAATTCAGAAAATCAACTTCGTGGGTGACTGCTTATGTATTTTGAACCAGATAATCTCGACTCTTCTGGTCTAGGGGCGTAGCCTAAGTGGCGATTATGAATACGACCCCTGGTTCTGCTATTACGACAGTCTTACGACAAGTTCACTCAACGACCCATTTACTAACCCAGCGACTACCCAATGATTACAATGACCATTCTATGCAGCAACGACTTTCTGTAAAGACCACTTTTAATTAGTGACTATTGTTTAGTGTTAGCACTTTATAAAGCATCCTCGGTAGAGCGACCGGTATATACATCTGCTTCTACGGTTACCACGTTTTGGGTGGAACTACCTTATACCGTGGCTGCTTCATACCGTGATAACTTCATGCTGTGACCAATTTGTACCGCAACCGCCTCATACATTGATCATTTTATACCGTGTTTACCTCATACATTGATCATTTTATACCGTGATCACCTCATACATTGACCATTTTATGCAGCGACCAACTCATACTGTGACCACTTTATACTGTGTTGACTATACCGTGACCACTTTTTATCGTGACCACATTTTACAGCAAACACGTCATACCGTGACCACTTTTTGGAGCGACCAACTCATACTGTGACCACTTTATGCCGTGATGACCTAATATCGTGACCACTTAAGACCATGATCACTTTTTAAATGCCACTCCTTCATACCGATGACCAATTTGTACAGCGAACACCTCATAATGACCACTTAATGTTAATGTTAATTGTCGCAAAATAACAGAAAGAATGCGTCTTTTTTGGTTGGGAAGACATGTGCGACAAGACGAGCAAGGCATGATTGGATGATGTGGCATGATGTGGAAGATTGATATGCTATCAGCAGCTGTATAAAGACGGCTTGAGCTGTGGGTGTGTGAGGTGGTGTGGGGTGGGGTTGGGAGAAGCAATAGCACGGCTTGTAGGGACGCCACCGTGTGGCTAAGTGTCGGGGTGAGCCAGAGCGGTGCTGCTACCGTGTGGCCAAATGTCGGGGTGAGCCACAGCGGTGATGCCACCGTGTGGCCAAGTGTCGGGGTGAGGCAGAGCGGTGCTGCCACCGTGTGGCCAAGTGTCGGGGTGAGCCAGAGCGGTGCTGCCACCGTGTGGCCAAGTGTCGGGATGAGCCAGAACGGTGCTGCCACCGCGTGGCTAAGTGTCGGGGTAAGCCAGAGCGGTGCTGCCACCGTGTGGCCAAGTGTCGGGGTGAGCCAGAGCGGTGCGGCCACCGCGTGGCCAAGTGTCGGGGTGAGGCAGAGCGGTGCTGCCACCGTGTGGCCAAGCGTCGGGTTACGCCTGAGCGGTGCTGCCACCGTGTGGCCAAGTGTCGGGGTGAGCCTGAGCGGTGCTGCCACCGTGTGGCCAAGTGTCGGGGTGAGCCAGAGCGGTGATGCCACCGTCTGGCTCAAGTGTCGGGGTGAGCCAGAGCGGTGCTGCCACCGTGTGGCCAAGTGTCGGGTTGAGCCAGAGCGGTGCTGCCACCGTGTGGCCAAGTGTCGGGGTGAGCCAGAACTGTGCTGCCACCGCGTGGCCAAGTGTCGGGGTGAGGCAGAGCGGTGCTGCCACCGTGTGGCCAAGCGTCGGGATACGCCTGAGCGGTGCTGCTACCGTGTGGCCAAGTGTCGGGGTGAGCCTGAGCGGTGCTGCCACCGTGTGGCCAAGTGTCGGGGTGAGCCAGAGCGGTGCTGCCACCGTGTGGCCAAGTGTCGGGTGAGCCAGAGCGGTGCTGCCACCGTGTGGCCAAGTGTCGGGGTGAGCCTGAGCGGTGCGGCCACCGTGTGGCCAAGTGTCGGGGTGAGGCAGAACGGTGCTGCCACCGCGTGGCCAAGTGTCGGGGTGAGCCAGAGCGGTGCTGCCACCGTGTGGCCAAGGGTCGGGGTGAGCCAGAGCGGTGCTGCCACCGTGTGGCCAAGGGTCGGGGTGAGCCAGAGCGGTGCTGCCACCGTGTGGCTCAAGTGTTGGGGTGAGCCAGAGCGGTGCGGCCACCGCGTGGCCAAGTGTCGGGGTGAGCCAGAACGGTGCTGCCACCGTGTGGCCAAGTGTCGGGGTGAGCCAGAGCGGTGCGGCCACCGTGTGGCCAAGCGTCGGGATACGCCTTAGCGGTGCTGCTACCGTGTGGCCAAGTGTCGGGGTGAGCCTGAGCGGTGCTGCCACCGTGTGGCCAAGTGTCGGGGTGAGCCAGAGCGGTGCTGCCACCGTGTGGCCAAGTGTCGGGTGAGCCAGAGCGGTGCTGCCACCGTGTGGCCAAGTGTCGGGGTGAGCCTGAGCGGTGCTGCCACCGTGTGGCCAAGTGTCGGGGTGAGGCAGAACGGTGCTGCCACCGCGTGGCCAAGTGTCGGGGTGAGCCAGAGCGGTGCTGCCACCGTGTGGCCAAGGGTCGGGGTGAGCCAGAGCGGTGCTGCCACCGTGTGGCCAAGGGTCGGGGTGAGCCAGAGCGGTGCTGCCACCGTGTGGCTCAAGTGTTGGGGTGAGCCAGAGCGGTGCGGCCACCGCGTGGCCAAGTGTCGGGGTGAGCCAGAACGGTGCTGCCACCGTGTGGCCAAGTGTCGGGGTGAGCCAGAGCGGTGCGGCCACCGCGTGGCCAAGTGTCGGGGTGAGCCAGAGCGGTGCTGCCACCGTGTGGCCAAGGGTCGGGGTGAGCCAGAGCGGTGCTGCCACCGTGTGGCTCAAGTGTTGGGGTGAGCCAGAGCGGTGCTGCCACCGTGTGGCCAAGTGTCGGGGTGAGCCAGAACGGTGCTGCCACCGCGTGGCCAAGTGTCGGGGTGAGCCAGAACGGTGCTGCCACCGCGTGGCCAAGTGTCGGGGTGAGGCAGAGCGGTGCTGCCACCGTGTGGCCAAGCGTCGGGGTACGCCTGAGCGGTGCTGCCACCGTGTGGCCAAGTGTCGGGGTGAGCCTGAGCGGTGCTGCCACCGTGTGGCCAAGTGTCGGGGTGAGCCTGAGCGGTGCTGCCAGGTCTTGTAACCCGTATCGTTGATATGATATATCATAGCATGCATGTTTTGTGTGTAACTAATCCCGATATAAGTTACAGCAATATTTGTCTTGGGAAACTTAAAAAATGTTTTCACTGGAAATGTTGTATATGTATATGTATTTGGATTTTTAGCATATATATACACATATATTGTATGCAATAATATGGCAAAAGCAGTTAATCTCATGTGGAAAAGTGTGGCTTTCATCAAAATGTGCACATTACACGGCCGTTTTTTTTTTATCTTTTAACGTTTGATGATACATCTATTTCTCATCAAGCTAACATTTACACAGTCTGATAATGTGTCCAGAACGTTTTTCCACGATATTTCGAAAATCATAATGTAAATTAAAAACTGTTGTGTGGGCAGCTTTAAGCTTTACATTATGATTGGAAATGGGTGATCACTCTACATAGCATATCGTCCCTTATGCCTGATTTCTGGGGTCCGCCCTCCCTCCAGCCCCCCCCCCCCGTTCCCTCCACCCCGCCGCTCCCTCCACCCCTCCCCCCCCCCCTCCACCCTCCACTCCACCCCACCACCACGGCCACCGCCCCCACACCGCCTCGGCGCTGCGCATGGGAATTTACACAAACGGTTTGTGTTATTTTCTTTGAGAGCGGCACCCGCCCACCCTCCGTCGCTGGCCGCCACCCGGTCAGTCATCAAGGGAGAGAGAGGGGGCCGGTGAGGCGTGGGGGGGGGGGGGGGGGGGCTCAGGCGGCGCCATCACCAGTGCCGCCAGACTATGTAGGCAGACGCTGTGGGCACGTGGTGCCTGTCTCGTATCCGATGTCCTTCAGATGTCCTTGGCGCCGTCTGTCTCCGGTCTCCGGTCCCCGTCCCATTTGACCCGTTTATGCCGCGCTGTGCTTGTGAGACCTTTGCAAAAGACAGTCTGCAATTAAAACAAAAACGTGACAAAATTGATCTTTACATATTTGATGTAGAATCTATGTATGGAGTCGCCTTGTATAATCGGGAGGGAAGTGTCTTTTTGCTTGTTGGATGCGCCCAAAGTATGGAGAACAACCCCTATGATGGTTTTATATTCAGGACACTTTTGGTTATATCGCGTCAATGGGAGAAGGAAGGGTAAACCCATATTTTTTGCAAAGAAGGACATGGAATATTTAACCCGCGACCACACAGACATGGCCACAGCGATCCACGTGCCGTTAGGCTCTCAGGTGGCCACAGCGCTGAATGCCAGCCCTCTAACCCACTGAGCTATCGAGGCGGCCCCGCAACACCTATGACCGGGGCGGTGCAATATAATTAACAGGGGATGGGCGCAAACCTAGTCTTTCCAGATTCCTCCCCCCCCCTCCCCACCCCTTGATTCGTCACTGAATGTGTATGGCGCCAACAACAATATATCGTTATGCTGAAGTTATGATCTGAGTTTGTTTATACCTTGACATTAT
The DNA here is from genome assembly GCA_964019135.1 of Arenicola marina. NCBI lineage: Eukaryota > Metazoa > Annelida > Polychaeta > Arenicolidae > Arenicola > Arenicola marina. The sequence goes on from OZ025251.1 coordinate 12,292,470, forward strand.
ATATTCTGGGAAGGAGAATGCCCATGTAATAGTACATTCTTGAAAAAGAATGTACGAGGCGCAAGCCGAGTACGTATCTTTTTTAAGAATGAACTGTGACACGGGTATTCTCTGACTTCAAGTACCGTCGGTGAGCCTCACCTGGTCCATGTAGCGCGAATAAGAGTTTTTTTTAAGATGTACATTGCATATCTCGCTTCAGAAACCAATAAAATAGCGGACTTAAGTCTGTTCATATTCTGTCTGAGAACCCACAAAATGTATTGTTTTAGCAATGGTAAACTTGAGTCATACGTGAGCTAAGCTGAAACAGTGGTTCACCCTGACATGGAAGAACGTCGGACGCTGCAGCCACAAGTCAGTTTAGTTCATCTACAGATTGAAAGAATGAAGTCGTGTTTCGCATCAAGGCGCGTAGGCTACTTCGCATGGATTATGTGTCATTATACAGACGATAATGGTCATTAGAATGTGGAATATGATACACTCGTTCAAATTATTGGATACTGCAAGGATATGATACGCAGCGATGTTGCGATGGTGTTTGAAACAAGTAACACCCAGTGCGTTGTTGATGGATAGGATACGCTTTGCCAACTGAGTTTCGTGGGATTCACGAGAAAGAAAAATGATTTCTAGTGTGATTATAGGATAAAGGAATGGTCGGTATGTATTTTGCATATGAATTACATATGATTCAGTTTCTAAAAGTGGATTTTGTAATCTACGCTTGTTTTGATGGGAAATGTGTATCTGTTTTTGCTATGGCTTTCCATCAGGCGTCAAGCTTCCAGTTCATCATTCATTGTGGTTGTGACCTGTTCAGACAAGCTCACTTATGATTGGCATTGACTGCTATTGTTGATTTCGTAACAGAAGGACGATTGTTCAACAGAAAAAAATGTTGGTCTCCTAGAGTCAATCTCAATTTATCAGCTCGCAAAACAGTACATTCGTGAAAATTAATGTACAGTTTAGACAATAGAATGACGTCATAGCAGTACTTTAATCTGTAATATTATAGATTACTAATATTAATATATCTAATATCAGACTCTGACGACAATACAAAATACACATAAATCAAAAATAGTCATTGATATTGTTTACCTTTAAATTTGATGATATTGGATTCTATATTCTATGGATATTATGTCTACATAGACATTAGTATTAAACACAGTTGCTATTAGCCACAAACTGCTTACCACTACTAGCTCCTGGCCCTCGATTCGCCGCACCACCTTGCTTTCTGATCCCTCCGACTTGTAGTGCTCAACGAACTGGCCGTCTTCTATGGTTGTCACACTCTGCAACAAGTCAAAGTCAAATGCACGAGCTATTCTGGCCTTAATAGGGGTCTAGAAGTGGCGATCTCCAGTCTCTAGTGTCGATTTGTCACGATAACGACGTTCCGTATCGCTTTTTGGCTACGTTCAGTGTCGTTTAACAAAAAATCGGTGTCGCTGTTGCTTTTGTCGCATGTCGCCATTTACCCCTTCCAGACCCCTCTTTAATTGAAGGGCTAGCTATGTTAGGGGTTAGGGCTCTTGACAAATGACAACAGTTCAGCGTTTCGTCCGTGTCAATATTGCCAGCTTACGGGTAGAAGCAAAGAGCACAAAGTAACAATGTAAGGCGACATTATGCGTCATCAATAAATAACGTTCCTTCGTCAGCCTTGTGGGTGTCCTTGGACACCAGCGCCTCTGACGGCCAAGCCGAGCAGAGATTGATGCAAAAGCCGCAGCCTTGACCCAGGTACGAGAAGGCTGTGATTACACTGAGGGTGACGACGACGGGATGTTGATTGTAAAAAGAATGACAAGGGGTGGGGGCGAGACACATGGATGGGGGGGGGGGGGCGGGAGGCTTACTCCCTGGAGGGACTTATGCCATCAACCTTGACACTGGCAGATGCAGGTGCCTATATTATTATTGCACACATATGGAGAAGGTCAGCCCATCAGTCGCTGGCCTTGATGATGCCGCACTGGTAGAGGCCGTGGCAGCCGTTGTTATAGACGCTGCTGCTATTGGCGACACGTGGCTATAGTCGACGTACGCCTCTGTCCCAGCGCCATCCTACCTACCTACGGCCGGGGCCGGGGCGACAGCTCAGTGGGCTAGAGCACTCGCATTGAGTGCTCTCGTCACCTGAGAGCCTAACGGCACGTAAATCGGTGGTTCGAGCCCCGCTGTGGCCATGTCTGTGTGGTCACAGGATAAAGATCCAGGTCTTTATTCGTAAAGAGTAGGGGGTTACCCCCGGGGACATGGCTCCACTCTTCCTTCTCCCCTTGGTGCGATATGACCAAACGTAGTTAAAGCGTCCTGAATAACCCACCAACCTACCTACCTACGGTGTATGCCGTAATATTAACCAGTGAAAACGGTTTTCGTTACCGTAATATTAACCAATGAGCACTGTTATCGCTACCGTAATATTAACCAATGAGAACGGTTATCGCTACCGTAATATTAACCAATGAGAACGGTTATCAACTAATGAGAACGGTTATCGCTACGTTAATATTAACCAATGAGAACGGTTATCGCTACCGTAATTTTAACCAATGAGAACGGTTATCGCTACCTTAATATTAACCAATGAGAACGGTTATCGCTAGCGTAATATTAACCAATGAGAACGGTTATCGCTAGCGTAATATTAACCAATGAGAACGGTTATCGCTAGCGTAATATTGACCAATGAGAACGGTTATCGCTACCGTAATATTAACCAATGAGAGCGGTTATCGCTACCATAATATAAACCAATGAGAACGGTTATCGTGACCGTAATAGTAACCAATGAGAACGGTTATCGCTGTCGTAATATTAACCAATGAGAACGGTTATCGCTAGCGTAATATTAACCAATGAGAACGGTTATCGCTAGCGTAATATTAACCAATGAGAACGGTTATCGCTAGCGTAATATTAACCAATGAGAACGGTTATCGCTAGCGTAATATTAACCAATGAGAACGGTTATCGCTAGCGTAATATTAACCAATGAGAACGGTTATCGCTACCGTAATATTAACCAATGAGAACGGTTATCGCTACAGTAAAAAAAAACGCCCTGCCCGTTCTCATTGGTTAATATTAAGAAGAATACGTATGAAGGGCAATACGTATTGAAGACAATACGTATTAAGGAGAATATGTATTAAGGAGAATACGTATTAAGGAGAATACGTATTAAAGAGAATACGTATTACTGACCTTGACGGGCCTGCCGTCGAAACTGATACTGTCTATCTCCTGGCCTGGCTGGAACTGGTACTCCTTGCAGCCTTCTGACGTAATGACCGCCATGACCCACGTGGCCCCGTCACGTGAGTACTGGAGCTTTGGGGGGTCCTGCTTCATGGTCGCCATCATGTCGTCCTTGATCTCTGTCAAGGTCAATCGTCGGTTACATATATAGATATAGGGTCTGTAATTGCATCACGCTTTACCTCTACATAATAAGTTTATTGTCGCAAGAAGAAAACACAAATTGCATGTTGGAGGTATATACTTGCCTTTTGTACGTTAAGTTACACACCCATTGATTTCTGGGGTTATATGCTCGCCGTACCGCATGTCCGGAGCATAGTTTACATATGTACCACGTGTCTGAAGCACAATTTACATATGTACCACGTGTTCGGATCATAGTTTACATATATGCCGCGTGTCTGAAGCAGTTCACATATGTGCCGCGTGTCTGAAGCATAGTTTACAAATATGCCGCGTGTCTGAAGCATTACTGTAACATATGTAACACGTGTCTACCACGTGTCTGAAGTATAGTTTACATGTATACCACTAATCTGAAGCATAGTTTACCTATATACCACGTGTCTGCATCCAGTACATACCGAGCGCCTGGAGCATGTCGGCCAAGTTTTCCGTCTCTGTGACTTCCCACAGGCCCAGAAACTCGTCCATGTTTGGTCTCCGTGTGGTCGCTGGACACATGGACTTGTGAATGCCCCCTACTCTCTGCGCCTGATGCCCGTGGGCCCCCCGGGTCCGCCTGGGCCCGCCTATGTCCGCCTAGATCCGCTTGGTCCCTCTGTCACCTCAGCAGCCACTCGGACGCCACCTGCCGACAGACCCCAGAACCATATACCGCACGGCTATTCGACAATATTTTTCCCGCGGCCGAGCCGGTCGCCTCGATAGGATTTTTTCCGCCTCTCTGGTGGTCCGGCTAAGCGACTGCCACGGCTAAGTGCACCGATTGACGCAAGCAGACGTCACTGACGTCACCGCCGTCAGTGCACTGGCCGTGGACTTAAGCCACACTGTTGACGGTCGGCGAAGGACTTCCTATTGGTATCATATATATATATATATATATTATATTATAAATCTCTTTTTTGTATTATATTACAAGATCCCTTCGTCTGGCTCGTGAGGCTGGTACCGAGAGCGCTGTGGTCGGGTAACATGTACGCGGCGTGCGTGGAGTGCGAGCCGAGACGGTGTCACACGGGCGTGTGGGTCACGCGGCTCTCTCAGCCGTTTTAACGGCACAAAAAGACCCCGAAAGTGTGGGTGACGCGGCTCTCCCAGCCGTTGTAACGACGACACATAAGACCGGCGTGGCGCGCGCCTTACGTCTCCTATCCCGCACGTCCTCTCGCCCCAAGTCTCGTTTGAAAATCTCATCGATTATTGGTCCTGTCCGTCAGGTTTTTGATACCTAACGGGGTCAAGCACGCGACGCCCACGCGACGCTCTTGGCGGCCGGGCCGGGCCGGGCCGGGCAGCGGCGGCGGCGGCGGCAGCGGCGGCGACAGCGGCGGCGGACGTGCTGGGTCTTGGGGCCGGGGGTGCGGGGTCCGTGGCGCCGGTCGTGCAGAGCCGTGGCTGCTGGCCGCTGTCTGGCGGCTGAAGGATCTACTGGTGTGTGGGGGTGGGTGTGTCGGTGGTGTCATGGGCAGCTCACATGGCACACGGGCTGGCGGATCGTTTTCATCTTCCTTCTGTCCGTCCCTCCGTTCCTCTATCCCTCCGCCACTCCCCAAACCCCCACTCCGTGTTTGGTACGTATATATATGTCGTATGTCGGCTGGACATATGTAGGCTATGTTCAGCCATGGAGGATCCGTCACAGGCCGGACCCAGTGGTGCACTACTGACACCCTCAGCTCACTCTCACCTTGCTGACACCCTCAGCTCGTCCTCACCTTGACACCCTCAGCTCGCCCTCACCTTGCTGACACCCTCAGCTCGTCCTCACCTTGCTGACACCCTCAGCTCGTCCTCACCTTGCTGACACCCTCAGCTCGTCCTCACCTTGACACCCTCAGGTCACCCTCAGCTCGCCCTCACCTTGCTGACACCCTCAGTTCGCCCTCACCTTGCTGACACCCTCAGCTCGTCCTCACCTTGACACCCTCCCCTCGCCCTCACCTTGCTGACACCCTCAGCTCGCCCTCACCTTGCTGACACCCTCAGCTCGTCCTAACCTTGACACCCTCAGCTCACTCTCACCTTGCTGACACCTTCAGTTCGCCCTCACCTTGCTGACACTCTCAGCTCGCCCTCACCTTGCTGACACCCTCAGCTCGTCCTCACCTTGACACCCTCAGCTCGCCCTCACCTTGCTGACACCCTCAGCTCGTCCTCGCCTTGCTGACACCCTCAGCTCGTCCTCACCTTGCTGACACCCTCAGCTCGTCCTCACCTTGACACCCTCAGCTCGCCCTCACCTTGTTGTTACCCTCAGCTCGCCCTCACTATGCTGACACCCTCAGCTCGCCCTCGCCTTGCTGACACCCTCAGCTCGCCCTCACCTTGTTGACACCCTCCGCTCGTCCTTACCTTGACACCCTCCGCTCACCCTCACCTTGCTGACACCCTCCACTCGCCCTCACCTTGACACCCTCAGCTCGCCCTCACCTTGTTGACACCCTCAGCTCGTCCTCGCCTTGACACCCGCAGCTCGCCCTCACCTTGCTGACACCCTCAGCTCGCCCTCACCTTGCTGACACCCTCAGCTCGTCCTCACCTGGCTGACACCCTCAGGTCGTCCTCACCTTGACACCCTCAGCTCGTCCTCACCTTGTTGTTACCCTCAGCTCGCCCTCACTATGCTGACACCCTCAGCTCGCCCTCACCTTGCTGACACCCTCAGCTCGCCCTCACCTTGTTGACACCCTCAGCTCGTCCTTACCTTGACACCCTCCGCTCGCCCTCACCTTGCTGACACCCTCCGCTCGCCCTCACCTTGCTGAAACCCTCCGCTCGCCCTCACCTTGTTGACACCCTCAGCTCGTCCTTACCTTGACACCCTCCGCTCGCCCTCACCTTGCTGACACCCTCAGCTCGCCCTCACCTTGCTGTCCTTGCCTGTCTGTCTGCCTGTCTGCCTGAGGGCCTCTCCCACCCTGGACTGGACCATGCCTGCGCAACCCACGAGGAGGCTGCGATGGCATCGCCAGATAAGGCTGGGTGGGTTTAACACGCCGGTCTACTGGGTTAGTGGGGGTCATTATCTCAGTGTGACCCTCTCCTGTGGACTGTTCTCTCAAAACCTCCCTTTTTTTGATAAAAATATACAGTAGCAATGGGTTTTGTTACCGCTCACATAGTAGCTGCCGGGGCTGGATGGTGGGTGTGTGTGTGGGGGAATGGGGGGGGGGGGCTGCAAGCCGTACTTTACTCTCGCATATTATCGCATATAGAGCCCACAGTTTTTAAGGATCCGACTAAATATGTACCTTTCCAGAATCCTTATGCAATTTACTGGCCTGGCGGAAAGAAAATACTTTGAGTTATTGTCTTATCTTGCAATGTCGGGGCGTTTCCTGTTCATCTTTATTCGATGCACCTAATACGCGATAATATGGGATGCAACGCCGCAAATACAGCAAATACTGAATGACTCTTAACGGCACCCAGTGATGTTGGAGACTGGTAAGTGTGTGCCGCGTTGCCTTATGGGTAAGCGTGCTGCACCAATTGGAAAGAACCTCGAGTGGAAGTCGCAAGGTCGACTGAAGGACGGTGCACGAGATCACCCTGGCTGTTAATTCTCTGACGTGGGCGAGGGGCGCAGCTTTCCCTGTCCTTGTTGAGTGAGGGGGTTGGGTGTAAGGGGTTGGCTCGAGGTTTGGGTACTGATGAAAGAAACCTTACGCAAGGACACCGGTGTAGATCTGGTCAACCTGCGTGGCAATGGGCCCAAGTGGTATGGAACTGGCAGTGAACGAGTGGTTGATGAGCTAGGCTTGTGACAAAACATGGTCACATCTGTTCGTTGTTAATCGGGTTGTGGCGGGGATAGCCAGACAGCCTTGCCCCCGAGACTGTGGCGGGGTTAGCGAGAGACCCTTTCTCCCGAGTCTGTGGCGGGGCTGTTAGCGAGAGACCCTTGCCCCCGAGAATGTGGCGGGGCTGTTAGCGATAGACCCTTTCTCCCGAGACTGTGACGGGGCTGTTAGCGAGAGACCCTTTCTCCCGAGACTGTGGCGGGGCTGTTAGCGATAGACCCTTGCTCCCGAGACTGTGGCGGGGCTTTAAGCGAAAGACCATTGCCCCCGAGACTGGCGGGGCTGTTAGCTAAAGACCCTTTCTCCCGAGACTGTGGTGGGGCTGTTAGCGATAGACCCTTGCTCCCGAGACTGTGGCGGGGGGGGGGGGGCTCTTAGCGAGAGACCCTTGCTCCCGAGACTGTGGCGGGCTGTTAGCGATAGACCCTTTCTCCCGAGACTGTGGCGGGGCTGTTAGCGAGAGACCCTTTCTCCCGAGACTGTGGCGGGGCTGTTAGCGAGAGACCCTTGCTCCCGAGACTGTGGCGGGGCTGTTAGCGATAGACCCTTGCCCCCGAGACTGTGGCGGGGCTGTCGCGGCTGTTAGCTAGAGACCCTTGCTCCCGAGACTGTGGCGGGCTGTGAGCGATAGACCCTTTCTCCCGAGACTGTGGCGGGGCTGTTAGCGATAGACCCTTGCTCCCGAGACTGTGGCGGGGCTGTTAGCGATAGACCTTTGCCCCCGAGACTGTGGCGGGACTGTTAGCTAAAGACCCTTGCTCTCGAGACTGTGGCGGGGCTGTTAGCGAGAGACCCTTGCTCCCGAGACTGTGGCGGGGCCGTTAGCGATAGACCATTGCTCCCGAGACTGTGGCGGGGCTTTAAGCGAAAGACCATTGCCCCCGAGACTGGCGGGGCTGTTAGCTAAAGACCCTTTCTCCCGAGCCTGTGGTGGGGCTGTTAGCGATAGACCCTTGCTCCCGAGACTGTGGCGGGGCTGTTAGCGATAGACCCTTGCCCCCGAGACTGTGGCGGGCTGTCAGCTAGAGACCCTTTCTCCCGAGACTGTGGCCGGGCTGTTGGCGATAGACCCTTGCCCCCGAGACTGTGGCGGGGCTGTTAGCTAGAGACCCTTTCTCCCGAGACTGTGGCGGGGCTGTTAGCTAGTGACCCTCTCTCCCGAGACTGTGGCGGGGCTTTTAGCGAGAGACCATTTCTCCCGAAACTGTGGCGGGGCTGTTAGCGAGAGACCCTTTCTCCCGAGACTGTGGCGGGGCTGTTAGCGAAAGACCCTTGCTCCCGAGACTGTGGCGGGCGGTTAGCGAGAGACCCTTTCTCCCGAGACTGTGGCGGGGCTGTTAGCGAGAGACCCTTGCTCCCGAGACTGTGGCCGGGCTGTTAGCGAGAGACCCTTTCTCCCGAGACTGTGGCGGGGCTGTTAGCGATAGACCCTTTCTTCCGAGACTGTGGCGGGGCTGTTAGCTAAAGACCCTTTCTCCCGAGACTGTGGCGGGGCTGTTAGCGATAGACCCTTTCTCCCGAGACTGTGGCGGGGCTGTTAGCGAGAGACCCTTGCTCCCGAGACTGTGGCGGGGCTTTAAGCGAAAGACCATTGCCCCCGAGACTGGCGGGGCTGTTAGCTAAAGACCCTTTCTCCCGAGACTGTGGTGGGGCTGTTAGCGATAGTCCCTTGCTCCCGAGACTGTGGCGGGGCTGTTAGCGATAGACCCGTGCCCCCGAGACTGTGGCGGGCTGTCAGCTAGAGACCCTTTCTCCCGAGACTGTGGCGGGGCTGTTAGCGATAGACCCTTTCTCCCGAGACTGTGGCGGGGCTATTAGCGAGAGACCCTTGCTCTCGAGACTGTGGCGGGGCTGTTAGCGAGAGACCCTTGCCCCCGAGACTGGCGGGGCTGTTAGCTAAAGACCCTTTCTCCCGAGACTGTGGTGGGGCTGTTAGCGATAGACCCTTGCTCCCGAGACTGTGGCGGGGCTGTTAGCGAAACACCCTTGCTCTCGAGACTGTGGCGGGGCTGTTAGCGATAGACCCTTGCCCCCTAGACTGTGGCGGGGCTGTTAGCGATAGACCCTTGCCCCCTAGACTGTGGCGGGGCTGTTAGCGAAACACCCTTGCTCTCGAGACTGTGGCGGGGCTGTTAGCGATAGACCCTTGCCCCCTAGACTGTGGCGGGGCTGTTAGCGATAGACCCTTGCCCCCTAGACTGTGGCGGGACTGTTAGCGATAGACCCTTGCTCCCGAGACTGTGGCGGGGCTGTTAGCGATAGACCCTTGCCCCCTAGACTGTGGCGGGCTGTTGGCTAGAGACCCTTTCTCCCGAGACTGTGGCGGGGCTGTTAGCCAGAGACCCTTGCCCCCATAGACTGTGGCGGGGCTGTTAGCCAGAGACCCTTTCTCCCGAGACTGTGGCGGGGCTGTTAGCCAGAGACCCTTGCCCCAGATACTGTGGCGGGGCTGTTAGCGAGAGACCCTTGCCCCCGAGACTGTGGCAGCCCTGTTAGCGATAGACCCTTGCCCCCGTGACTGTGGCGGGGCCGTTAGCGATAGACCCTTGCCCCCGTGACTGTAGCGGGGCTGTTAGCGATAGACCCTTGCCCCCGAGACCGTGGCGTGGCTGCTAGCGAGAGAGCCCTTTATTCCTTTGTCCCTCTCCTTCCTCCCTTGCCCTTCGCGGCTAATAGCCAGCACCATGGCCGAAGGACAGTGGAGATGTTTAGCCGGAGAAAGAGAAGCATCATGGGCCATAATAAGGCAAAACGAATCGAGGTAATTACGTGATGTTACGTTCGGGGTTGGCCACCTTGTTGGTATTGAAGACATTCCAGCGACCCTAATGAGAACCCGAAAGTAGTTTATCATCGGAATTATTGGTTGTTGTCTATGTCTAGTGAGAAGTCGGTCCTGAATACTGACGCACGTGGCTTTATGCCAGGGACCGGAGGGATCGGATGGGTGGGCCGTTATTTCCTGAGCCATCTGCCATGCACGGCGTCAGTACTGGCCAACTACGACACCACCCCGCCCAACACAAAGGCCCGAACAAAGCCCAATCCCGGGCCACACCCGCACCGAACACCCGCCAGCGGCCCACACACCCGCACTAAACACCCGCCCTCGGCACACACCCGCACCCAACACCCGCCCGCGGCCCACCCACCCGCACCGGACACCCGCCCGCGGCACACACACCCGCCCTAAACACCCGCCGGCGACACACACACACGCACCAAACACCCGCCCGCGGCGCACACACCCGCACCAAACACCCGCCCGCGGCACACACACCCACACCCACACCAAACACCCGCCCTAAACACCCGTCCGCGGCACACACACACGCACCAGACACCCGCCCTAAACACCCGCCCGCGGCGCACACACCCACACTAGACACCCGCCCGCGGCGCACACATCCACACTAAACACCCGTCCGCGGCACACACACACGCACCAGACACCCGCCCTAAACACCCGCCCGCGGCGCACACACACGCACCAGACACCCGCCCGCGGCACACACACACGCACCAGACACCCGCCCTAAACACCCGCCCGCGGCGCACACACCCACACTAGACACCCGCCCGCGGCACACACACCCACACCCACACCAAACACCCGCCCTAAACACCCGTCCGCGGCACACACACACGCACCAGACACTGCCCTAAACACCCGCCCGCGGCGCACACACCCACACTAGACACCCGCCCGCGGCGCACACACCCACACTAAACACCCGTCCGCGGCACACACACACGCACCAGACACCCGCCCTAAACACCCGCCCGCGGCGCACACACACGCACCAGACACCCGCCCGCGGCACACACACACGCACCAGACACCCGCCCTAAACACCCGCCCGCGGCGCACACACCCACACCAGACACCCGTCCGCGGCGCACACACACGCACCAGACACCCGCCCTAAACACCCGCCCGCGGCACACACACCCACACCAGACACCCGTCCGCGGCGCACACACACGCACCAGACACCCGCCCTAAACACCCGCCCGCGGCACACACACCCACACCAGACACCCGCCCGCGGCACACACACACGCACCAGACACCCGCCCTAAACACCCGCCCGCGGCGCACACACACGCACCAGACACCCGCCCGCGGCACACACACCCACACCCACACCAAACACCCGCCCTAAACACCCGCCCGCGGCACACACACCCACACCAGACACCCGTCCGCGGCACACACACACGCACCAGACACCCGCCCTAAACACCCGCCCGCGGCGCACACACACGCACCAGACACCCGCCCTAAACACCCGTCCGCGGCACACACACACGCACCAGACACCCGCCCTAAACACCCGCCCGCGGCGCACACACCCACACTAGACACCCGCCCGCGGCACACACACCCACACCCACACCAAACACCCGCCCTAAACACCCGCCCGCGGCGCACACACCCACACTAAACACCCGTCCGCGGCACACACACACGCACCAGACACCCGCCCTAAACACCCGCCCGCGGCGCACACACCCACACTAGACACCCGCCCGCGGCACACACACCCACACCCACACCAAACACCCGCCCTAAACACCCGCCCGCGGCGCACACACACGCACCAGACACCCGCCCTAAACACCCGCCCGCGGCACACACACCCACACCAGACACCCGCCCGCGGCACACACACACGCACCAGACACCCGCCCTAAACACCCGCCCGCGGCGCACACACACGCACCAGACACCCGCCCTAATCACCCGCCCGCGGCACACACACCCACACCAGACACCCGCCCGCGGCACACACACCCACACCAGACACCCGCCCGCGGCACACACACCTACACCAGACACCCGCCCGCGGCGCACACACACGCACCAGACACCCGCCCTAAACACCCGCCCGCGGCACACACACCCACACCAGACACCCGCCCGCGGCACACACACACGCACTAAACACCTATAGTGTCGTTGGTTTCACGTGGTACCCTGGCCAATAACCTCCTTGGGATCCTTTGTGCCGTTGATATATCATGGTCGGCTGGTGAATCGTGGTGAATCCAAGTCCTGTGCTTTACATAGACTCATCCTACAGTCAATCATTACAGGTCCTTCCGTGCACCGTGTCACCTCCCTGGTGGAGAGCCTACTCGACTGCACACATACAGGTTGTGGGTTCGAACCCCACCTGCGCCAGGGGGAGTCTCCGTGAATGGTGCCGGGGATCCGGCGGCCCAGTGTTACCAACAACCCATCCACATTCGTTGCCTATTTCACGTAATAGTTTAGCCGACTACGGGGCTTAGTCGGCTAAAGTTACCATGTAAATGATGGGCGATTCTAGTCGACTAAGCCCCGTAGCCGGCTAAACTATTACGTGAAATGAACTAAGTACATGTACGTGAAATAGGCCGCCGACCAACTCGCTGGACTGCTTCACACCCTCTGCCGAGATCGTTTATGTACGTATGTATGCCTCATTAAACTAACGACCCCTTCCCTGTCTGCCTTTCCTGCAGCCCCGTGCCACAGCCGCCGCCCGTCAAGCTGGTGCTGGACGCCTACAAAGCCGACCACCCTCGCCGCGGCAAGTGCGTCATCATCAACAACCGAGACTTCAACGAGATGTTGACGGGCCAGAGCAACCGGATCGGGACGGACAAAGATGCGGAGGAGCTGGAGAGCGTCTTCTGCGGGATGGGCTTCGAGGTGGTGCGCGAGGACAACCTGACGACCACCGATATGTCCATCAAGCTCAGGATGGGTGAGTGACGTCATCGTCGGACGTGACGTCATCGTCGGACGTGGCGTCATCGGGCCTGACGTCATGGGAAGTGACGTAATCGGGTGTGTTGTCATGGGACGTGACGTCATCAGTTGTGATGTCATGGGACGTGACGTCATCGGACGTGACGTCATCATCGGACGTGACGTCATCGAACGTGACGTCATCGAACGTGAAGTCATTGTCGTGCTTGTGGTCGTAGTTGTGGTCGTTGGTTACATATGTCTGTTGAAGGCATGTCTGTCTGGTGTCTGTACCAGATGTCTGTTGAAGGCATGTCTGTCTGGTGTCTGTTTATCAAATTTCTGTTGAAGGTATGTCTGTCTGGTGTTTGTGTATCAGGTGTCTGTTGAAGGCATGTCTGTTTGGTGTCTGTTGAAGGCATGTCTGTCTGGTGTCTGTTGAAGGCATGTCTGTCTGGTGTCTGTGTAGCTGGTGTCTGTTGAAGGCATGTCTGTCTGGTGTCTGTGTATCAGACGTCTGTTGAAGGCATGTCTATTTGGTGTCTGTGTAACTTGTGTCTGTTTAAGTCATGCCTGTCTGGTGTCTGTATCAGGTGTCTGTTGAAGGCATGTCTGTCTGGTGTCTGTATCAAATGTCTGTTGAAGGCATGTCTGTCTGGTGTCTGTTGAAGGCATGTCTTATTTGGTGTCTGTGTAACTTGTGTCTGTTGAAGTCTTGCCTGTCTGGTGTCTGTATCAGGTGTCTGTTGAAGGCATGTCTGTCTGGTGTCTGTATCAAATGTCTGTTGAAGGCGTGTCTGTCAGGTGTCTGTTGAAGGCATATCTCTCTGTTGTCTGTATCAGATGTCTGGTGAAGGCATGTCTGTCTGGTGTCTGTATCAGATGTCTGTTGAAGGCATGTCTGTCTGGTGTCTGTATCAGATGTCTGTTGAAAGCATGTCTGTCTGATGTCTGTATCAGATGTCTGCTGAAGGCATGTCTGTCTGGTGTCTGTGTCAGATGTCTGTTGAAGGCATGTCTGTCTGGTGTCTGTGGACATGGTGTCTGTTGAAGGCATGTCTGTCTGGTGTCTGTATCAGATGTCTGTTGAAGGCATGTCTGTCTTGTGTCTGTGGACCTGGTGTCTGTTGAAGGCATGTCTGTCTTGTGTCTGTGGACCTGGTGTCTGTTGAAGGCATGTCTGTCTGGTGTCTGTATCAGATGTCTGTTGAAGGCATGTTTGTCTGGTGTCTGTATCAGATGTTTGTTGAAGGCATGTCTGTCTGGTGTCTGTGGAGCTGGTGTCTGTTGAAGGCATGTCTGTCTGGTGTCTGTATCAGATGTCTGTTGAAGGCATGTCTGTCTGGTGTCTGTATCAGATGTCTGTTGAAGGCATGTCTGTCTGGTGTCTGTATCAGATGTTTGTTGAAGGCATGTCTGTCTGGTGTCTGTGGAGCTGGTATCTGTTGAAGGCATGTCTGTCTGGTGTTTGTATCAGATGTCTGTTGAAGGCATGTCTGTCTGGTGTCTGTATCAGATGTCTGTTGAAGGCATGTCTGTCTGGTGTCTGTGTCAGATGTTTGTTGAAGGCATGTCTGTCTGGTGTCTGTATCAGATGTCTGTTGAAGGCATGTCTGTCTGGTGTCTGTGGACATGGTGTCTGTTGAAGGCATGTCTGTCTGGTGACTGTATCAGATGTCTGTTGAAGGCGTGTCTCTCAGGTGTCTGTTAAGGCATGTCTCTCTGGTGTCTGTATCAGATGTCTGTTGAAGGCATGTCTGTCTGGTGTCTGTATCAGATGTCTGTTGAAGGCATGTCTGGTGTCTGTGGACCTGGTGTCTGTTGAAGGCATGTCTGTCTGGTGTCTGTATCAGATGTCTGTTGAAGGCATGTTTGTCTGGTGTCTGTATCAGATGTCTGTTGAAGGCATGTCTGTCTGGTGTCTGTATCAGATGTCTGTTGAAGGCATGTCTGTCTGGTGTCTGTGGAGCTGGTGTCTGTTGAAGACATGTCTGTCTGGTGTCTGTATCAGATGTTTGTTGAAGGCATGTCTGTCTGGTGTCTGTGGAGCTGGTGTCTGTTGCAGGCATGTCTGTCTGGTGTCTGTATCAGATGTCTGTTGAAGGCATGTCTGTCTGGTGTCTGTATCAGATGTCTGTTGAAGGCATGTCTGTCTGGTGTCTGTGTCAGATGTTTGTTGAAGGCATGTCTGTCTGGTGTCTGTATCAGATGTCTGTTGAAGGCATGTCTGTCTGGTGTCTGTGGACCTGGTGTCTGTTGAAGGCATGTCTGTCTGGTGACTGTATCAGATGTCTGTTGAAGGCGTGTCTCTCAGGTGTCTGTTAAGGCATGTCTCTCTGGTGTCTGTATCAGATGTCTGTTGAAGGCATGTCTGTCTGGTGTCTGTATCAGATGTCTGTTGAAGGCATGTCTGGTGTCTGTGGACCTGGTGTCTGTTGAAGGCATGTCTGTCTGGTGTCTGTATCAGATGTCTGTTGAAGGCATGTTTGTCTGGTGTCTGTATCAGATGTCTGTTGAAGGCATGTCTGTCCGGTGTCTGTATCAGATGTCTGTTGAAGGCATGTCTGTCTGGAGTCTGTGGAGCTGGTGTCTGTTGAAGACATGTCTGTCTGGTGTCTGTATCAGATGTTTGTTGAAGGCATGTCTGTCTGGTGTCTGTGGAGCTGGTGTCTGTTGCAGGCATGTCTGTCTGGTGTCTGTATCAGATGTCTGTTGAAGGAATGTCTGTCTGGTGTCTGTATCAGATGTCTGTTGAAGGCATGTCTGTCTGGTGTCTGTATCAGATGTCTGTTGAAGGCATGTCTGTCTGGTGTCTGTGGAGCTGGTGTCTGTTGAAGGCATGTCTGTCTGGTGTCTGAATCAGATGTCTGTTGAAGGCATGTCTGTCTGGTGTCTGTGGAGCTGGTGTCTGTTGAAGGCATGTCTGTCTGGCGTCTGTATCAGATGTCTGTTGAAGGCATGTCTGTCTGGTGTCTGTGGAGCTGGTGTCTGTTGAAGGCATGTCTGTCTGGTGTCTATATCAGATGTCTGTTGAAAGCATGTCTGTCTGGTGTCTGTGAAGCTGTTGTCTGTTGAAGGCATGTCTGTCTGGTGTCTGTATCAGATGTCTGTTGAAGGCATGTCTGTCTGTGTCTGTATCAGATGTTTGTTGAAGGCATGTCTGTCTGGTGTCTGTATCAGATGTCTGTTGAAGGCATGTCTATCTGGTGTCTGTGGACCTGGTGTCTGTTGAGGGCATGTCTGTCTGGTGTCTGTATCAGATGTCTGTTGAAGGCATGTCTGTCTGGTGTCTGTGAAGCTGTTGTCTGTTGAAGGCATGTCTGTCTGGTGTCTATCAGATGTCTGTTGAAGACATGTCTGTCTGGTGTCTGTGGAGCTGGTGTCTGTTGAAGGCATGCCTGTTTGGTGTCTGTGTCTCAGATGTCTGTTGAAGGCATGTCTGTCTGGGGTCTGTTGAAGGCATGTCTGTCTGGTGTCTGTTGAAGGCATGTCTGTCTGGTACCTGTGTATCCGATCTTTGTGGGTCCTGGTACGTCCAACCTCTTTCCATTGTCGGTTGGTGTCTTGGCCTAGTATATGTGCGCAAAAGGCATAAAACACCTATTACTATTTTATGAAATGCGGAGCTTCAGAAGCTTTTATTCCTAATCATTTTTTTAAGACAGGAACATGTGTTATGATAGAAGTGCGCATGGATGAACTTTCAAGTGACGGGTAAAAAAAGACAAATAACACTTGAAAGAAACGACTCCTTGTGTGAAGAATAATGTACATTGTAGAAAGTAGCTCAATATTTAGGTAATACGTTGGCACTAGATGTTTACTTCACGGCTGCCTTCGTAACCAGTCCCTACTTTACCTGCCCGCTTGACCGAATATATCATTTTTAATTTAAGTGGTTTTTTTTTTAGCCATTAAAAATTGTGTGCATCTGTGATGAGTCAATTTCTTGGAACGACACCACACGAATGACGTAGTTCTCCGTTGCTAGATAGACACGTATCGTTCCTAAGCACTGGAGCACAGAGCGTTTCTAGAACGTTTGCTGGGTAAAAAAAATCTTTGCACGAGCAACATGATCGCCGCCAACTACCGCCTCGCTGGTCGGCGCACGACAATGGTGAACAGTCAGCCTGGAATGGAATGTTGGTGTTTTAGGCCACTTTTGTGCACATACAGGCTAAATTGGGCCAAGGAACCTCCCGAGACGATGAAGGATGAAGGAATGAAACATGCCCCAGCAGTCAGCCTGGGGTTCATTATCGGAGGCTATCAGGTTGCTTTTGCCTCGTGTTCTGGTTTCTCGCAGCCTCTTCTCATTACCACGGTGACGAGATCTCCCGCTCCTTCTATTGCGCGCTTTCATATACAATGCGCGACTTCTTTTTCTGCTCTTTTTCGTCACGAACGCTTCATGATTCATAACAATGGCATATTTTAAGATTTATTTTTTTCACTTTCATATTCTCGGTTCTTAAAGTTGGTATCATTCAAAACACTAAGCTACTGAATAGCGATGTTTCTCCCCTGTTCACCATCAATATGAAGCAGTATTATCTGACACGCCACGGTCTGCGTCAATCAAAGGGTTCTGGCAATTTGTTTGGCGCTTCTATTCATTCTATTCATCTGCATTTGAAAGAGAGATGCGTGAAGACAGTCACAAATGGTGATTTATGTAGCACTGGTCATTCATTTGCCGGATTGAACACGAGTCAATGAGACAAATCCGAAGCGGAGCGATTGTCCTCAAATGTTAACCCCAAACGGCTTTTCGGTTTTCGGTTTCTTTTCTGCTTTCACGTTCTGGGAAATACAATTGTGTGTGTTTTTTTGTTGTTCAGCGGCTGATGAAGATCACTGGGACGCCGACTGCTTCGTCTGTGTCATCCTCAGCCACGGCAAGGAGGGAATCGTCTACGGTACGAACGGCGTCATCAAGATAGAGAGTCTGCTCCGCTTCTTCAAGGGTGACGCGTGTCCATCGCTGGCCGGCAAGCCCAAGATCTTCATCATCCAGGTCAGCGAGCCTGTATACCTTGTCTTGTTAAAGTGTTCGTGCCCCGATTTTGTCTTGCTCAGAGTTAACTTGGTTTAGGGAAGATATACAAATAACAATTTGTTTTAATCGGAGTTTACATTTTTGGTTCCACGATATCACTATCAACGCATTCGTCAAAGTAGGAAAAGTGAGGTCCGGCGAGTTTATTTCTGGGAGCATTGCATCTTAGCGTTATTTGAAAATTTCCCAATGATGTCACAAGATTGACAGGTGGGCACTGATGCAGGGCACAGACATCTGTGGTCGAGGGCGTGTATTGTTTTTATGGTTGAGTGCGTTTCGTTGATTTCAAGCCAATGAGCAGAGAAAATCTGAGTCAATATAAAAGCACATGCGTTTGTGTTCCCCTTGGTAGGTGCGAAAACAAGCGGAAAAAGTATGCCCTTCTACTATTTGGGGCGTCATACCTCGATAATATAAGCGTGTAAACACAGAAGATTAATATGGGCTAAAGTTGCTTTGGCTTGGCACGAACGCTTTAACATGGCGGGCGGGGTTTTAGCTTGGCTGTAGGTAGGCTAATGGTTTGCCATTGTTGTGTCCATCGCTGGCCGGCAAGCCTAAGATCTTCATTATCCAGGTCAGCGAGCCTATATAGTCACCTATGTCTTCTTAACGTGGCTGGCGGGGTTTTAGCTTGGCTGTAGGTAGGCTATAGTGGTTTGCCTTTGTTATTAAAAGCCTTGACATTATCATTGCGAGTGTCCTGGACTGGTATACTCCTTAACATTACTACATTACTATAGTAGCGGTGGTGTGCCGCCCATGCCATGGAGGGCATATAGAGAACGCGAGAAAAATACGCCAATTTGTGTGCATTGAGAGATAAAGTTTTGGTTAAGAAAAGCATCCAAAATAGACACTGACAGTCATGGCAAAGTATGTTGAGGTTACTTATTTAATTAAACACTTTGATATCAACTGGAATATATAGTCAAGAGCTGCAATTTTGAATACAAAAAATTCGAAGTACATTTATATGGAGGTAAATTATTTGAACACTGTCAAGATCAACTAGAAAAAGAGCTGCAATTTCGAGAAAAAAATTTCAGTCTCACATTTCTGCTTCGGGATTGAGAGAAAAGAGGGCTAAATTGGCAGCACATATGTTTATACCCAACTAAGTGTAGTGCCCTCAGCCCTAGCCGCGGAAATTATTTAGAGAATCTTTGACATCTGTTGTAATCACGGGTCATAACGTCTCACAGCTAACAAATTTAACATATCACAGCAAACCCCCCCCCCAAAAAAAAAAAAAAAAAGAGAGAAAAAGATTTACAACTACATTATTAGTATCTCCACCGACATGTGTACACGACTTTCCAGTTTGGTTGCTCTTATTTTGTTCTGCGATGCTGTTGCATTATTAGCATTGTCCGAGTGAAGGTCAGCTGTGCCTTACCCGTTGTAACGGCTGGAAATATCCCATCGAGGTTCAGGTGAACCGCAATGTCCACTCTTAACACGTTTCGAAGGCAACCATCAACCCTTAACACGTTTGTGCTATGATTTCAATTCAGCTGATGATAAATCATCGGAAAATCGGAGTGGAAAGGTATTTTACACGCATACAGCCACTGTGTGTATTTTCTATTTCCCACGGCATACATAAGCATGTGTATCTACTCAGGCCTGCAGAGGGAGCCACTTTGACGCAGGCACGATGGTAGAGGCGGACTCCGACACGACGGACGCGGGTCCCGAGGACAGTCCCAGCGTCCGGAAGATCCCGACTGAGGCCGACTTCCTGATCGCATACTCCGTCGTTCCAGGTAACAGTTCATTGTTTATCAATGCATCCAAACAGTATATATATATTATATATTTTTTTTTTTTGTGGCAAGATATTATCAAATGTTCTGATTCTAATCAGAGTATGTTTGATCACAAATGTCGCAGCTGCGTATTCGTAGAATAAGTATCCAGCACGGTCGATGAGCCAGAATTAACGCATGAAGTAGTGTGAGGTGTATGTCATATCGCGACAGTAGGAAGGATCCAGGTTGAGACGAGTCATGTTTCCGAGACGATATGTTCACAAACATGCACAGGTAGGTTCGAACGTCTCACCGGTCGTTTGAGCTGGTTAAGTAGGGCACACTCGACACGTGTTGAAAAATATGGCAAACTGAATTCAGTGAAAGGTTGTTGGCTCTTTAACGAGAATGGTGACATACATGTTTTCCCCTCTTTGAGCTCATGCGGTATATAGTGCTCTCCAAATGGTGTGATAATTATAAAAAATGAAGGAAAAACAACTGTGTCTTACTGGCTTCGGATGTAATATAAAAGATCGTGCATGCATGCACCGCGCTGAAGTCCGATCTCTTTTCTGATTGGCTGAATAATGGCGACGTCACGCCGACCGACGACCGACGGAAAAAAAACTTCAGCTGTTTCAACCACATTCCGCTGTTTCTCTCAGTCGCCGCATGAGCCTCTGATCGTTGGTTGCTTGGTCTGTTCACAGGTTACTTCTCGTGGCGTAACAACGTGGACGGCTCCTGGTTCATCCAGGCGCTCACCAGGGTGATGCGCGAATACGGCGACACGCTGGACATCCAGCAAATGATGACGCTCGTCTGCAAGGTGGTCGCCTACGACTTCCAGTCCTGCACTGACGACGACTTCACCTCCAACATGAAGCAGATCCCCTGCATCGTCTCCATGCTCACCAAGCAAGTCTTCTTCAAGCCCAAGTACTGATGATGACGTCAAGTTCTGATGATGACGTCATCGACACATCGCTATGGTTACTATTGCCTTCCAGGTTGCCCTATTTTGTCTTTTGGCTTTTATAATGGCTTTCCTGAGTTTTTCTCCACCATATAGGTGTCGCTGTGCTCCCGATTCTCAGAGGATACTCTTTTCGATTATCCGCCCGTGTTTATCTCACTCAACTGTCGTTAAATCTCTCTGCTTCTACGTATCTGCCGGTGAACTGACAATGAATGCTCTTTAGATTTCTGATATTATTCCGCTGATAGAGTTAGCTTATTTTTGCACTGTGTTTAGGCCTTAATATCCGCATGCAACCTGGAAATCATGTGTCCTGGTGTACATCCCAGTATTACTACAGGTAACCGGCTGTCACGGACATTATTTTATAAAGCGCTACATTATTAAGGCATTAATTAAAGCGAAACGTCATACATAATATATTCGTTTAAAGGTCATGTAGGGAGGACTGCAAGGTCACACGTGTCCGTAGAAATGCTGGTATCCTAAACGATTGCTGACCATATACAGTTGTTATCCAACGATATTTGCATTCAAAACCGAAACAAAAAATACTTATTATACAATGTGTTGACTTTCACGACGTTCAGAATATTTCCTGCGTCAGTGTTCTGGGGTTTCTGACAACAAACTTACATCAAAGGTAAACCACTCATAGTATTAGTTTACGTTGTATTATATGCGTCTATAAGCGCCCAACAAAGGAACATCTCGTGCAAGTGTCTCGTACACCCACCCACCCACGCCCCCCCCCCCCCTCGCCCTCATTCAGGTACCACGACCATAGTCGTATTTATTATACGAAGACTCCTGAAGTCCATACCGGGCACTTTGTATCGAATTTGTGTTCCTCGTGATATGCATCAAATGCTGAATATTTGTGACCATATCGGTGTCCCGTTTCTGGTAGTTAAGTCTCGTCCTCTTGGTGTTCTCACTGCCAAACCTTCTGCTTGACGATATCTGTACCGGTCCTGTGACCTTACCAGGGGTCATATCCGGGCCCTCTCATTGGCTCATCGCTCGTTAAACCCGGAGCCACGTGTTCTCTTTGTCGTGATCTGATTCGTGCATTTTGAAATCCACAGTATCAAGGAAGTAATTTATTTCACTGAGGTTCAGACCTGCGTATATTATGTGATAGATATGACGCATGCTGGATGAAGTCTCTTGGAATCGTTCATCATTCTCGCCTGCCTTTAGAGGTAACAGTAATGACACCATCGAGACTACCAAAGTACATAGCTAGGCTTTCATGACTGGGGTTTGTCTTGTACATGTAATGTTCAGGGCCATTTCTCATGTTCTTGCTCAAGCCCTTCCGCCATAATACATGTATGATAATTTAAACTGATTTGGCGTATATTTCAAGGTGGGGGTCACTGAAGGAACCTTTTATTCTGGTGTTTTACGCATGGCAGTTACAGATTGTATTTGACGGTGTGCTGTGTTCCAAACATTCCCTTCTCTTTTACACACATTGTTTTGTATTTTAAACGCTTCCTGTGATATTACGGTTGTCCCCTTATATTCACTAACCCCTTCCATGACGATAAAGTATAAAGTTTAAAAAAGGAGTGTGCTTTTACCTCGACTTTAGATGGCCTTCTATATTATATAAGACATGTCGATGGACAGCAAGTCTTATATGTCATATAAGATATACACGGCTTCAGCTGATAGTTTTCAACTTCGCTTCACGCAGGTGGTCTTAATATGCTTTAGGGTTTCTTTTTGCAGTTTATGTGTTACACAATTATATGTATACGAAAAATAAATGTCGCTTTTGCTACAAAAAGAGTTTCTTTCGTTTATGTTAAACGCTATGACTGTTTTCACTCTCAGGTGATCACAGGGAAAACCCAACAAGATCCGTTACAAATGTTCATTTATTTGAGGAAGTGATGCCAAAACAGTACATCAGATGAGACAGCTTTATCATTGCTTTGAAAGAGCTGCATTATTGGGGACTAGTATTAGTAGATATTGCAACAAAAACCACAGGAAACGTACTTTACCCAATTGCGGATAAAGAAAATGATCTTAATTTCACGCAATGCGGCCATTGTCTTCAACTAAAGGCGTACGAACGTACCAAAGCTAAAATATAATTAAACTGACAAATAATGTGAGAAATTTCCGAAAATGTTCCCGTGTATCCACGGTGAGGGCCATGTGTCCATTGTGACGTCCGTGTGTTCACGGTTATGTCCGTGTGTTCACGGTGACGTCCGTGTTCCCACGGTGACGTCTCTTCATATCGACGCCCTGACCACAGCCTCTATAGTCAATACCATTTGCCCATCTGGACCTTGCGCTGACGTCACTTCCTGCCATTGAGTCCACCATTGACTCACGCTGTCACTCCGCCGCAGTCACTCGTCATACGCCGCATACAACAACAAGCAATTCTCCTACGCTCTTCAACAGTCGCTCTTTTATCCATCCAGTCTCCCACCAATCACACGTTGTTCCTGGCGAGGTCGTCCAGCCGAACTAGCTATCCATGCCGACCATTTGTTTGAGCCGGTCTTTGCTGGTGAGGAGGCAGTAAGTGGCGGCCAAACCGAAACCAATGGCGCCTCCGCGCAAACACTTCTTCGTGCCAGCTGGAAGGATATTTCATGAATCAGCATTAAAAGTAGCCGGTCTGTATGGAAGTTTGAAAAAAATAACGCATTCTAACGCTGATGTGCAAGGCTGGACGGAAGATAATCACGTTTATTATATACCACGTGTAAGTTGCCAAGATTAATTAGGGCTACATTTAAGCAGCTCCCTACCCATGTTTCTTTTCATGGAAGAACAAAAGACAACATAAAGATCTGTTTAAAGATCTTCTTTTAAAGATTCACTATTGACCGTTTATATGATGATGAGTGCTATAATGTTTTTTATGCCCTTCTGCAGCTACTAAATAAAATAAAACCACAGACATAAATCTGTTGCATTTCCTCACCGGAAGCCTTGAACAAGAGACCCGTCGCCGTCCCAGCAACCATAGTGTTCAACTCGTCCTCAGCCCCCCGTAACTTTGATATCGCCACTCCAAAAATACTGTACATCAGGGCTGGAAAGATAAGTCACTAGCATTGCGACAAAGTTCACAGAACAAATGGGCACACACGTTAAAAAAATATCTTTCATGTTTCGAGACAAACCAAGAGAGTATTAGTGTGCTGCCATCTGCGAGCAATTCAGGATACATTCAACCCCTTTCTCTCTTCCTCGGGCGGACAATATCTGTTTCTCATAAAGAATTGAGATATATTAGTGAAGAGACCCCCGGGAGAGTAGCAAGCCATATTGGTCGAAATTCAAGAGTGCATAACAATCCAAGGGTTGTAATTTACTACCGAATAAACCGCAGTCTGAAAACTGGTTCTCTGGTAGTTAGCGCAATTGCGGCTATGACGGATTGGTGTTTTGTCAACCTGGACAAATATTTAAACAAAAGGTAAACTTGGGACGACCGGGTCCAAACACATTTGGCGGATAGGGTGTCGGACGCAGGCGGATTAAAACACCATCGGTCGGCATGAAGCTCAATTGGTACAGCGACCCACTTTCCACCGTAGAGTTACCGTGCGTTCAATTCTTTCTGAACATTTACTGATGGCAGCAACCGTTTTTTTGAAGAAAAAAAATCCTCGATCGTAATAAGAAATTTTAGTACCAATCCGAATATATAGTTCAGGGGCCCGCCCGTTCGCTTGTTTACATTTTTTTGAAATACAGGGAGTAACTTTAATGATCAATCCCAAGACGAGAAAGTTGCCGGGCCAAAGCGCTGAAACTTGAAAAATGTGAAGCAATGTCCAGACAACGTCATGGGACAGGCCTGCAGTTTGTTAAACCGCAGCAAGATACAAGAAGCCCGTCTTCGTCATTACCACCCCTCCTCCGGGCCATCATTGATAATACTCGGAACGGAAGCCTAGCTTGCCCACCAACGCATAGCAACGAATCACTTACCAACGACACCGAGAGCCTGAGCGGAAGATGCACCCTGCTTTGTAACGAAGTTCAACATCCTGGGAAAGCGAAAGGTTATGTTGTTAGATGCCACCTCCATATTATCGCCCAACTAGTGTCGCGAAAAATAAGATAATGATGTGAAATTTTATCAAGTTTCCTACATACACTAATGCTATAAAATTAAATGTTGATAACTAAGATAATAAGTTCCATTTAGCTTCTTACATGCACTAATGCTACAAAATAAAATGTTGAAAACTAAGATAATCATGTGAAATTCTATTAGGTTTCCTACATGCACCAATACTACAAAATAACATGTTGTTCACTAATTATGTGTTTTTAGTCAAAACTAATCAATTTCAGTGTTCTACCATGTCAGGGTGTTTTAAATTATTATAGGTAATACCAGAACAGTGAGGATGGTTAAGCCACGACTGACAGCGGCTTACTGAGTTCGTCGCACAGCTCCTGTGAGCTGAGCCAGTTGTGTTTCTTTCATTCCGCTGTAGACACCATTGAGACCTCCCGCTGCAGCACCTGTAATCATACGAACAATAACCATGATCTAGTACACAAACTGCACCCATATACCCCACTATGTATATGAACACCACACCTGATGTACCGTTGCTTAATATATGTTCCACATATCAAATATCTTTGCTTGGAATGTACACATATATGTACCGTATTTACCAGCATATTGCAAACTAACAAGAAATTTTCAAATCAATTAGCAAAACTGAAATAGAAAGGAAGCTGTTTTACTATGACAACCATTAAGATATAATATAACGGATATAACGGAAGTGACTTACCAACAAAGACTGAACCACCAATTTGTGAAAACGCCAACTCAAAGCGCCCTCTTCTGTGACTTGCCCCCTCTTGTAGAATGAATTGGGAATCTGAGCCCTGAAGAAAACATAACGTAAATGCTTGGTAATTGCTCACATACTGTTTAGAAGTGACTATAGTTTCATTTGACTATACACAACTATTCCATTAAGAAAGCAAAGTTAAATAAACTACATTATAGTGCAGGAAAGCTGTCATATTTATTCTAAACACAAATTTTACTTGGATTCTTTGGACTATTATTGACTCTCTGAGATAGAAGCTACAATTACATATATAAAATTTCCCTTTATCCATTCAATAAGACAAATTATTAAGCATTGTTTAAAATTATGAAACATACTGGAGAAATGTAGGCTGGGTCAAAATTGAGATAAGGTGACATCGCTGCATTGGGTGAGGAAGTGACTGAAAATAAAGAAGTAAATAAAAATTAAGACTTTATTCCCACAGATATATTTAATATCATATTGAATAATACCATTATACAGCATACATTCAACTTTATAGCCTTTTAGTCAAAGACTTGATACAAATTGTTTCCCGAACTGCTGTTTTGGATATAAAGGATGTGCACACACCTACCCTGAAGTGTCAACCATTGCTGATGCTAATACACTACAGTATGATACTAGATATACTACTAGAGGCATTAACATAGTATTATGTACTGTTTGCCAATAGTCAATAAATATTATTTACACAAAAACTACAGTATGATATTTCAGTGTAAAGTAAAAGTTCAATTAGTAGTCATTTAAGTTGAATTGTTAGCGATATTCCCCTTGAGCATAATTAAGGAAGGGGTATACCTCTGGAGAGGTGGCACATTGTTATCACTACCAGTAAACAAAAAAATGATATTAATATATTTAATGTACTGATTTCATATATATACAGCGAGCACCAATCGCAACAACTCTCACAACCAAATGCCAATTCCTATCCAGTTTCATGTTAATAATTTCACATTATCACTACTTTGGCTACCGGTAATCGCAAATTTGCTGGCAGACAGATGTTGCCATTACGCTGAGTGCACACATACATGTATACATATTGTAATATTCCATTTTAGTTCATACAGGAAGTTGATAATCTTTCCACATTCTAATAGTCTATAAGTGCCCCCACAGAAATTCTCATCTCATTATACTTATGCCTCCAGGGTGGCGCCACCACAGTGCAACCTGCCTAGAGTTATTTCTAACAGGCAGGCAGGTTCCAAGCCTGCATATATTCATACTGGCGCCATCTTGGAGGCACATATTGATGATGAGACACCATAGCCCATCGAGCTCGAAGTGAAAATTATATCAAGTAAGAAATCTGCTGTTTCAACTGGTTCTAGGACAACTCCTCCCAGGACAATTCCCACCGGACAATTCCCCTGCTAGGATAAGTCCCCCCCCAGACAACTGCCCCCCAGACAATTACCTCGAGATTATTTTCCGGACATTGCCACCCTTATCTCCCCAAATGGAAAAGCCTTGCCCCCCTTCCCCCCAGACAATCCCCATCAGTCAAGCCCCAACTCCGGACCACCAACAGTGTGTTGAGCGTGTGAAGGAGCATATCGCTGTATGTTCTAAAACCTGTTAGGTTGCATTGTAGATTCATTTATATATACTGAGAAGTGCTGTCTCAACTAGCTGACTAGCCTCGGGAGACCCACTCTGTTCCGCTGTTAGGTCTCGGTTCCAGCCTGGGTTTCGCACAGGGACTTTTAAACAGAATAGGCGCATTTGGAAATTCTGAATCATCTGGAGGCACACTAGGGTTAAATATCACATTTTTGTATAGATCAATCTTTTAGCTTGGAAGCTAATTGTTTGGAAGAATTTGATAGCTAAAAGATTAATCTATATAAAAATATGATACTTAGCCTCAGTGTGCCTCCAGATAATTCAGAATTTCCAAATGTGCCTATTCTGTTTAAAAGTCCCAGAGCAAAACCCAGGCTGGAACCAGAGACCCAATGGCGGAACAGAGTGGGTCTCCCAAGACTATGTCTCAACAAGCTCACAATCATGAAGGGGGGGGGGGGGGAGGAGATATCCTAGGAGAGCGATTATTGAGGGGGGTTGTCCCAGGGGAAAATGTCCAGAGGGAATAGTCGGGGGTGGGGAGTTGCCTGAGGGGGGAGTTGTCCTAGGGGGAGTTGTCTGGGAAGGAACTGACCTGGGGGGAATGTCCTGCTCCCATTTCAAATATACCTGACAAGTATACCTCTTAATAAGCTAAAAGGAGGAGCATGTGCACGCTCCTTGTTTTAGTTTGTCAAATGGCTGACGTTTGTGGTCAATGCCAATGGAGCTTCATCATATGGAATATTTCTTTGGATAACACAGAAAGAAATAATTCGCAAAGAGAGGAAAGTAAGTCTAAATCTGTTGGGTCTTAGTTCAGTGCAGCCAGTCAGAAAATATCTGGGTGATTGCTCCAATATTAACGAAGATATCGCCCAAAAGGAGTGTGAACGGCATTAATGAATTTGAGTATATGTCTGTGAGCTGGTGAGTGTACACCGCGTACGGTCTGACGGTACGGCCTACGCGGCTACGGTAGGCTACGGAAAAGTTTGTGTTTGCTTCTTTATGAAAATAAATCCATTTTACCTGGAACATTCATGGACGGATCTCCAGCAGAATAACTGCCGAAAAGGCTGCTGCCAAACCCTGTTTGTTTATCCATTGTTACTGGTGTCGTTGTGAGCCTCAAACGACAACCGATCTCTGATGAAACTACGAACAGCACCGTGCGTCACTTGCAAATGAAAAGAAGGACACGACCTTGACCCTGACTGGCATGAGGGAAACAAATGTTGTTTTTCCTTGAAAGAAGATTTAATATCACATTATTGTTATTAAAATTATTTAGCATTATTTTGCATTCATTTCGATATAAATGTACAAACTACTAACCAAGAACTAGCCATATATAGTGGATATAATCAAATATTTGCACTTTGAGGGTATACTTTTGTTTTTGTGTAGCTGGGAACCGGCTTAGAGCTACTAGTTATAAGCGCGGGCAAGGCACCAGGTTAGCTGACTGCTCGGCCTCGAGCGCCCTCTTTTGGAGAACGTGATCTAGTAGTATCTAATTATTAAAATGTATAATATAGTCGAAAATGCTGTCGCGTGCATGGATACCTGGCTAGCAACCCAACCCACCAACGCTTCTTCTTGTCAACTGTCTGAGAGTTTTGTCTTATGTTCAGGCCCTGAAATAGGCCTGTAGTGAAGATATAGCTCAGGGCCGTAGAATACTCCGTATGGTGCGCCTTTGGACTCCGAAGTGGGATAGGGGAGATTGCAACACCGGTCTTCCAGTTATTCTAGTTTCTGCTGAGTTGGGGATCGATCTCGCTTGCTTCACAAATAATACATAAGATATACAGCTATAATGGGCGGTCGACGGTCGTTATATAAACAGAGCTTAATTTGGGTGTTTTGTGCTGGGAATTTTGATAGAGTTCAAATAAGTCCAATATGACAGATAAGGATTACGAATTAGCCACTATAACATATTCTCGAAGTAGGCCCATATGTAAGACTGTTTGACATAAGACACCCCGCTATAATGGGCGGTCGACGGTCGTTATATAAACAGAGCTTAATCTGGGTGTTGGTATGGGAAGTTAGATAAAGTTAAAATAAGTCTAATATGACAGATCAGACATACGAATTAGCCACTATAACATATTCTCGAAGTAGTCCCATAGTGTAAGACCGTATGGCACAAAACAAACAATGTCACATGAGGCTAGGGAGAGCGGAGGCCGTGGGGACGTAGTTGTCCATCCATAAAGGCCGCGCGACGTAATAAGGGGTTGGGCGATGTCCACATCTCTTAAATGGAGTGAAGTGAGTATAGGGGTTGAGTGAGTAGGCGATGGGGGAGTCACCACTAAAACTGCGCCGGCAATAAATCGTTTGACTGTACGGGAGTGGGTGGCGGTAACGGTGGCCGGGTGTCGTGGCATGGACACGTGAGATATTCTAATGCCGTATATCCCCCTGCGAAAACGTTTGTCACACGTGTATCCTTAGGAGTTTAGGAGCAACAATGATAACACGCCCCATTTCAAAACTCATGAAATAGATTGTAAATATGGGCTCAATGGAACATGAAAAAAAGAGATCGTTTACAGCGCTTCTGTAATCCGTATTCTAAAGCAATGCAATATTACAGTCTATATGATATATAGGTATACGGAGTCGACCTTCTCCAGCTCCATCAGTTGAGTTGCATGGTAGACTGGTGAGCAGACTGTGCTGCAGATCAACAGGTTGCGGGTGGGATACCCTGGTAAGTTTACATGCATCTGAGGCAACCTTATCTTGATCCAATCCGATTTCATTGTCCCGGGATGATTTTGAGCCCAATTTGTCAATAATTAACATGATTATAAAATGTGCGCAACATTGTCGTCATTCACCAACATCATTTCGCCCCATTCCAATTAAACTTTTCGTATATTTACTAAGATTTCGGTAAATTTGCTCGTTCAAGTTCAAGGACGGTAAACACATGTTCCAACCACCACTATACTGTATTTATGACCATAATATTTGCTGTATAATATTTACTCGGAGGCAACATATTACTACCATTGTACTGGTAATATCATATTGCTCATGTTTTCGACCTCATCCCTATTTCGCTCTAAGGTCAAGCATATATGATCGATTGGGATCTAATCTATTTCATGAGGGCGATAATAGGGATGTGGTCGAAATTGGTAAGCCATGCTGTATCACTATCAGTGTATGACAGGGACCCATGACAGCATCACTCCCAGCCTGAAGGTTCAGACCCACAAGTCCACGGCTCCGGACGCAGGCATACCAATTTTGCCTTATCTGATTGTCACACTGTAACGTCTGAACTTTCAGGCTACATCACTCCACTGGCACTGGAGTCTTCACTGACTTCAGTCAAGAGTCCAGGCTTAGTCTAATACCCAGCTGTAATATGCCTGATCGTAACCTCAGACTGGGGGTACTTGCACCAAGGCTGGCTAAAATGTTACAGTCTATTATCCAACTGTCTAAACTGGGATCCATCAGTGCAAATTATCAGTTCCTCATGTAGAAAATGAGGGTGTAAGATTTGTTTTTGTGGGTGACTAAGTAGCCATGAATCCATGGCTATGGTTAAAGAATCATAGCCATGTAGCATTCTATAGTGAAAAATCAACTTCACATGACAAATTGAATTGTTTAAGTATAGCTGGCATAATTAGTTTCAACAATGTAAAAGTCCTTTTCTATATATAATTACTGATGTATGAACTCTTCTAAAGTTGTTAAAGTCTTCAAAAGGAGCTATAATTGCCCACTGGCATAAAAATGGACAATAACCTGCCACCATTTTTTTTACAGGAAGTTGTTCACTGCACATGTGCAAGGTCATCACATGATTTATAAGCTATGCTAATTGGTTTATTGTTCAGGGACCTATTCATTAGGTCAGTGAAAACATATCATATGTTTTCATTAGCCATACATGACCATTACAAGCAGAAAGCTGTGTAAGGTCATACTAACAAGCGCACGTTTGCTGTGCAAAACGGCACATGACATCACCACAAGCATAACAAGCATCCCTTCCGCTAACTCGAAATACCTAATATCTTCTTCATTCTTATTTCTAATGTGGGGTAGGTCTTATAAAGGCTAAACTCACGCACAGACTGTACAATTTCGATTCCTTTCCAAGCTTTTTATTTCACATCACTCTGTCTGCCATGACAGTTCTCACGAGGTTCTCATTATGCCTGCGAGATGACGTAGAGGTGCTACCGTGCGGTCTGAAATTGGTCGTTGAATTTTTTCGCTTCGTCATGGCCTCTTTGTCGGCGCGAGATTTGATATCGAATGTTAGCCGTTCTTACAAAAATTTAAACATATATAACATCCATCAAAATAGGATATCAATATTTATGCTACACATTATCACAGGTATGCATATGACATATTATTACGATAATAACTAATTAGTTCATCAACATTATACAATTGTTTGTAGATGAAGTGTCTTAGAAAAATATTTTTCTCCAGAAATGTGAGTATAAAAAAATTAGACCCATATCAATATGTTATTTCATTTTCTTCTCATATTAGACATCTTTAAACGGCCACAGCATGTACACATAGACCAACAAATTGTACATAATTTGGGATGGGCCAGTAATAAGTTTCCTTATTTACACCATTGTAGCAGTTTTCTCACAAATTAGCTTGTATATATATATCTAACCTGTTGTAGCCGTGTCCTCTTTTGAAAAATTCATTGTCACAAATAGAGCAAGTTCTATTGGTGACCGTATTAGAGGACATTTTAAATGTAAACAAAGTCTTACTGGCACATCATTGAGAAGCATGTGACATCTCGCGTACACCTCCATATTTTTATGTGTCATGTGACCTAAACGAGAACTGTCATGGCAGACAAAGTGATGTGAAATAAAAAGCTTGGAAAGGAATCGGAATTGTACAGTCTGTGCGTGAGTTTAGCCTTTATAAGACCTACCCCACATTAGAAATAAGAATGAAGAAGATATTAAGTATTTCGAGTTAGCGGAAGGGATGCTTGTTATGCTTGTGGCGATGTCATGTGCCGTTTTGCACAGCAAACGTGCGCTTGTTGGTATGACCTTACACAGCTCTCTGCTTGTAATGGTCATGTATGGCTAATGTTTTCATGTGAATTTCTGGTGACAGACTGGACTATTTTTGCCTTTCAAGTAAAGGTTGCTTATGTGATTAGTGATTACTTGTCAGGAGGTAACAAGAAAAGGATTAGGGTTTGTTTCTGTTATAAAACTTTTTCCACAGCAAAGGAGAATCAGAGCTACACTTGGTCAAAGTCAAACAACCCTGAAATGGGGTTGTTCCAGACCAGAATTTTACTATGGAATGCGACTAGGCTGTGTTTCAGCCCACACAGCCTAGGGTTCTGGGCTAGTGACTAAGTGTTGTTAACTACACGATCCATCAAAACCTTGTCATTTTGTACTCTGATACCTAAACTTAATATTTACCACAAAGTCTACATGTGTATGAACTAACAAAGTATTGCATTACTATCAAGTCGGTTGACTTTCTTATTGTTTATCGCACAATTTCGTATTTGGTCATTCTTTACCAGGTGGCGTTTCGCTTATTGCGTGTCAATGGCTGGGTGTATAAAGCGCCACCAAGCGAATGGTATTGTTTTGATGACATGCGTGTATACGCAGATTCTTCACTGGGTGGGCAAGATGGTGGAGGAAACAGAGCGGTCTGTTGGTTTGAGAAAACAATAAATGTTATCGTCGTAAAAATGAAGACTTGAACAAAAGTAATAAAGTAAGTTGATAGATATATACTTCCAGAAACTATTCCCAAATTCAAAAAGTTCTCGCCATCATCACCGCTTCTCGCCACACGTGTTTGTAAAGTACAGGATTTAATGGTTAGGACATGTGGCGTTATTCCCAACAACGTCACATGGGGCTATTGGCTGCGCTACTTCCAATAGTATCTTCCCCAAAATCAAAACGAATAATGTATGAAAAAAATAATAGCATTGAAAGCTTTATTATTTAGCAAAAAATGTTAGTCAATCTGCACAGTTTAGCTGACTACAGGGCTTAGTCGACTAAAGTTACCAGTTTCTTCCGGTCAGTTTCATCAAAGTTGAGAAGTTGCAGGTGGCACAGCCAAGTAATCTCTCTTGGAGTCTTCCAACGACAACAACCAAGATGGCGGCCCAGCACTGGTAGTTCTTGCAGTGGGAGACAAATCCTTCTATTACTAAACAATATCTTCCCATCTTTTAGTAAACTAGCCGCCCGTCTAGCGCTCGTAGTAATAAGCGAAAGAAAAAACAGTATGACAGTATTTTGTTTTATACGTCAAATAGTAGCAGGCAGAAGGTAGACATTGGGCAGAAATAATATCGATAATCATATTGACATAAATTGAGACCGGGAGCTACGGAATAACGGGACATACATGTTAAGGATATTTAAACCCTGTGCAATTATTGTGCATCCAGTACAGAATACTCAAATTGCAGCTAAAGCACGATATAAACGAATATCAGTCCAGTAAAACTAAGGCCCAAGCTCATACATTGATGAGTAAAAAAAAAAGGGTTGATTGAATTAAAAAAGGGGCTGTTTCCCATCCGTTGTTCGTCATTTAACGTATAACTACTACCTTCAGTGGATAAAATCTGCCTGACATCCTGGTTGGTCTATAGAATTGACGTGTAGACCGCTTAAATATACTGTAAAATTTGATCAAAGATCAAAAAGATCAAATCAATTCAAATAGGCAAGGTTCCCCGGGCAGAGTTCGTTCTCTTGCTACTAATGGGAAGTTGTGGACGCGAGATATAAGTTGATAAGGACCCAGCGGTTGTGTTGACACATGCGATATCTTTGACACATCTAAGAGCGACAGCTGGATATTAATAGGTTCTCATGGCGTAGGTTCCCAAGGTGGCTGCTGGTGCCAATGGGCTCTTGCATGCCGCGGCATAGTGGGACAGACAGCTTCATTTTATTAGTATAGATAATGCATGAATAGAACAAGAGCATTGATTTATTTTACTTTAAGTTTACCTGGACTTTCTGTAATGTTTAAAAGTTTAGGCTAGTCGGCACTAACTATGTAACAAATTTTTTATAATTATAGTGATATTGCGACTCAAACCTGTAAAGTGGAACCTCTAACTTCCTAATATAAGCCGTGGCTTCAAATAGGCAGTTTACGGTAGATTCCATAGTTACTCTTTCTCCCTTATTCGAACAAATCATTTAATCTGAAGAGTTTTACTGCAATGAATGCTTATTAGGAACTGTTTTCGGTTCGGGAGAATAAATAAATGGGACTGCATGGAAATGTGATAGAGCAGGTCAATGGCAACAAGATACCTCTTCAGAGCAGCTTGTAGAAAAAATCTTCCCAAACCCAGAAAGATGTTAAGTACCCCCCTCCCCCCCAGGAAAAGTTTGCATTACAGTAATCTATTACACATTACTCGATAACATGGCAGATTATGATTACCTTCACATATGAGGGAAATAAGGCCAGAATAGAATGTGACTAAGTATTATATTACACTGCAATGAATTAATTGACATAAATATTCATTATTTTTTTTAATAAACTTAATTTCCATTCCAGAGAAGTCTCTCTTTCACTTCCCCTTCATATGTCCTTTCCTCTTTTCTGCAGATCCACCTTTTTCTACCATGCTTGCTTAGAATTGGAATAATGCTATATTTAAAAAAATATTTAGGTCAAAGTAATGATTTCATGTATTGTCATTTTATTTCAGACAGAAAATGGATAAAACTGATACTGCAATGGATAGTGTACAAGTTGGAGATGTCATTGAAAACATTGGCATCAATGCTGAGACTGTAAATTCCGGACCTGTGCAAAAAGAAAGTATAACAGTGAATACTGACATGATTTCTAAATCTAGTGATGGACCTGATAATGTATCAATTGAAAAATGTGCTGACAGCCATCAAGCTTCACCCACAGCCAGTATTGATTGTAAAGAATATCCTCAAGAAACATCTTCTTGTGGCCATCTTGATAAGGTATCAGTCGACAATAATAAGCAGAAAGAAGAGTTACAAGCAGCAAATGCATGCTCTCCGTTGAATGATGGCAGTGAAGCTTCAATAGCTGCAACAAAAGATAAAATAAGTTCTACTTGTGAAAGAGATGATCTAGTTAGTGGTGAAAAAATGACTGTACTGGATTCACAAGATGATAAAAATCTGAAGAATGAATCTAACGATGAAGTCAATAAGAAAACCGCAACGAACCCAAAGATTTTTCCGGAAATGATGGATGTGTCTTCAACTGATGCCAATGATGCACTGCCTTCAAGCAATGGGATGCCATGTTTAGAGATCGTGGTCACACATGGGGATGAAGGAAGCTCTAAGGATCATGTAACTTTCGGCTGTCTGAAAACAACTGGCAGTCTTAATGAAAGCACAGACTCTGCCCCAAAGCTTGTGTTATCCGACATGACCTACAGAAGTGGTTCAACAGTTGCTGTTCGAAACCCCTTCGGTTACAGCAGCAGCAGTGAAGATTCCAGCTCTTCTGATGAAGAAGTTGTGGAGGAAAAAAAGTAAGAGCATTTATCATTCATTGGAAAGTATTTCCCTGCCTTGAAATAAAAATATTCATATAATAACGGATGAGCTGAGAAAAACTGAGTTTTAATATTATAGAGTAATTGGATATTTTGTGCATTAATGACATATGCATTTATCGTTATAGCGCTGTCTAATTCGTTTTACCGTTTGCTGTCTCCCAAAGTGAGGAGGATGATGAACACGTCGATAAGTTGTCGGCTGATGGTAAAGATGGAGCTGGAGGGCCACGCAGGAAGGGAGTGCCATCAACCAAGACCAAGGGGGAAATGAGCTTAGACGTGAGCATACAGTACATGTAATACTAGTATGGTAACTGACTAGTTTACCAACGACACGTTCATCTTATGTGTTCTGTTGAAATCATGTTTCAGCGGGCTTCGCCTGAATATTCAATGGAACTTATGTAGCACTGACTTCAATTCAATATGAAGTCATCCCCTAGATTTGTACCCAAAATTATTGTAAGATTTGTTGAACATTTTAATATAGTTGTGTTAATTGCAGGATTTGGCTCCAATTGAAGAGCTGAAGATTACTGTACCAGAAGACATCAAAATGGTGGAAGTCGGCCAGATTTCTTCAGTGGTTGGCCTCTTGGGTGAGATAAAAATAAATGCAGACCATTCCAGGCCTTCCAGCATTCCTATATTTCCTATATTATTTAGCCATTCCTATATTTTGGTAGTAGGTTGCTTGGAGTATCATTTAGTGATGGAAGCGTCAGAAACGTTCTCTCTTCTCTTAAGATGTAAAAAGATTTGACAACATCTTGATATGTTTCACGGTAAGCAGAGCGAAATGTATCTATAGCTGCTTGTGCCCCCGCAACTTAAGAAAACATATTTATTTCAGATCAATAGGTCGTCAGTGCTTGATACTTCTGGTTTTTCTGGTCTTGTAGTTATCGTACAGGCGAAGAAGTCCCTACCTGCTTTGAATATGGATTCAATCTTATTTCTGGAGGAAAGAAAGATTCTGGGACAGGTAAGAATTAAAACTCATTGGTGACACCGAATGATTTCTGTCTATAATGAAACAATTGTTTTACTAGTCCAACAAATCCGATAAAAACACAATCGTCCATGGCGCCTTTTAATTGTCTTACCGGTATTTATCTACTTGTTTTATTTAAGTAGAACTTTTGCATCCCGAAGTAAAGTCGTCTTATTTACACAGCACTGACTTTGGATACATCGCGCGAACATGATCTTGCCTGGTGATACTTCAAGCGAGACGGCGTTATTTTAACTTACAACTAGGCAACAACGATAGGTTTGTGTCTCTTTTGCTGTAGGTGTTTGAGACGTTTGGTCGCGTGACAGAACCTCTGTACTCCGTGCGGTTTAACAAGGCCGAGGATATCACTGAGCGCGGCATTGAGCCGGGCAAGACTGTCTACTTCGCGCCAGAGTCCCCGGAATACACCTTCTTCGTATTTCTGGAACAGCTGCGACAGTAAGTATCCGTGTTACTCACACAGTTAATATCCATGTCACTCACAGTTGATATCCATGTCACTCGCACAGTTGATATCCGTGTCACTTGCACAGGAGATATCCGTGTTAATTGTACAGTGCCTATGGGTGTCACTCGCACAGTTGATATCCGTGTTACGTACACGACTGATATCCATGTCACTCACGCAGTTGATATCCATGTCACTCACACAGTTGATATCCGTGTTACGTTTACCACTGATATCCATGTCACTTACACAGTTGATATCGGTTTCACGTACCTGGTTTGTATCGGTCACGTACCTGGTTTATATCGTTGTCACGTACCTGGTTTATATTGGTGTCACGTACCGGGTTTATATCGGTGTCACGTACCTGGTTTATATCGGTGTCACGTACCTCGTTTATATCAGTGTCACGTAACTAGTTGATATATGTGTCACAGTTGATATCCATGTCACTCACACAGTTGATATCCGTGTTACGTACCTGGTTTATATCGGTGTCACGTACCTGGTTTATATCGGTATCACGTACCTGGTTTATATCGGTGTCACGTAACTAGTTGATATATGTGTCACACAGTTGATATCGGTGCCACTAACACAATTCATAGCGGTGTCTTGTACCTAGTTGATAGTGTCAAGATATAATGTGATATCTGTGTACATATGTATTTATTTCTAGATTGTACCTATATATACATGTCTACTACCTATATATATATATATGTCTACCTATATATATATATGTCTACCTATATATATATTATGTCTACCTATATATATATATGATTCTGGATTGTTATAGGCTGAAGGGATCCGACGCTTCCTGGGAGCACAATAACGAACCGCCTGCCTGGGTATGTATCCTAGTTACTGACTGCTCGTCCCTGCTACAAACTACTAACCACCCTGCCTGGGTATGTATTCTAGTTACTGACTGCTCGTACCTGCCACAAACTACTAACCACCCTGCCTGGGTATGTATTCTAGTTACTGACTGCTCGTACCTGCCACAAACTACTAACCACCCTGCCTGGGTATGTATCCTAGTTACTGACTGCTCGTCCCTGCTACAAACTACTAACCACCCTGCCTGGGTATGTATCCTAGTTACTGACTGCTCGTCCCTGCTACAAACTACTAACCACCCTGCCTGGGTATGTATTCTAGTTACTGACTGCTCGTACCTGCTACAAACTACTAACCACCCTGCCTGGGTATGTATCCTAGTTACTGACTGCCCGTACCTGCTACAAACTACTAACCACCCTGCCTGGTTATGTATCCTAGTTACTGACTACTCGTACTTGCTGCAAACTACTAACCACCCTGCCTGGGTATGTATCCTAGTTACTGACTGCTCGTACCTGCTACAAACTACTAACCACCCTGCCTGGGTATGTATCCTAGTTACTGACTGCTCGTACCTGCTACAAACTACTAACCACCCTGCCTGGTTATGTATCCTAGTTACTGACTACTCGTACTTGCTGCAAACTACTAACCACCCTGCCTGGGTATGTATCCTAGTTACTGACTGCTCGTACCTGCTACAAACTACTAACCACAACGCTATGCATTAAGTTTTAAAATTCGTACGCATCTCAGTTTTACTATTTGTATCGAGAGATTAAATTGACGAGACATGGCCCTCTTTGTGTAATAGCTTAGTGTGTCATTCTGTGTGATTGTTTATGTCAGTTGGTAATGTGTATATTTGCATATATTTATTGTGTGGTGACTTCATGAGGACGCTGTCATTTCTTTCAGTGTAAGGAATACTCTGACGATGAAGAAGAACGAAAATCTCGTCGAAAGGCCACCGCGAAATCCCGAAAACCTGAGGACGAGGAGGAGAATGGCGCCGAACAGACAGACGACAACGAGGGAAAACGGAAGCGGAAGTTCAAGTCCAAGAGCAAGAAGCCCGGGTCGGTAATCTCGCGAGATGTCCGCCTTGTGCGCCAGTCCAGCATTCCTACACTCCGTACCTACTCTGAACCACGAAGCGCTCACCTCCGTTTGTCACAATCTGTACTGTGTCAGTCAGCACACGCGGCCCTATGTATAATATACTTGGGGTGTGTGAGGCTGACGCAGTACTGATTGTGACCAACGGAGGTGAGCGCTCGTGCTCTGAACTGGATCGAGTAGTGCCTTATTTGAACGACATTGAAGAAGACGTAATACTGATATAAAGATAGCAATGACGAAAATGCATTTGCGAAAAAATTAAGAGTATTACATTAAAGTAAATGAACTGACTGAAGACTTACTAAATGGAGACGATCACAGGCTCTAAACTAGAATGTTACACTGTTTCTTTTTAGTTTCATACGAGTTTGTTATCGTTTCGTGTTTGTTGCTTTTGGTTTTCCAGAACTGACGACCAAGCGGAGCCGAATAGAAAACCGGGTAGGCATATTTACCGAATATAAGAGATTTGCCAAGGAACGTGAGGAACGTGTTTATTTTTAGGCCCTACATGGCGAATTGTGTGATATTCTTAATCGGCATCGTACAAAGAAAGTTTACAGCTGACCCGACTGTACTTCATAATTATACAAGAATGCGGTGAATTATTTGCGGTTTTTCAGTATGAAGCATGGCTATCTTTCAGATGGATACCAATCAGTGCAGCCTTTCAGGCAGCCGCCAAATCCGTTTTCGAAGGTGCGTAGTTGGCCCCCGGAGGACCCCAGCTTTGCCAGAGCCCACTTCGGCCCGGGCGGGGCGGGCCGACCCCCCCAGCAGTACAGGGGTCCGCCGCCGAGACACGGAGCCACGCCGCCGCGTTATGGCGGGCCGCCTCCGCCAAGGTTTAGGGGCGGCCCGCGTGCAGCCCACCGGCAGCGGCCGTGGGGCGGCCAGGGGGCCTTCCCGCGGAGTACCTCCGACGATGGTTTCTGGGGACACGAAACATCCCAGATGCCTCCGAGAGAGGGCGGGTCGGCTCCACCAGGGAGTTACTATCGGGGACCCACAGGACAGGGAGACACGCGCTCGCCTGCTCCTCCTGCCCATGGGCCGCCCCAGGGCTCGCCCAGCCCGTGGTTACAGCATCAGCCTCCTCAAGGTCCTCCTTCCCACAGCCAAAGGGCTTCTTATTCACATGGTCAAGGGCCGCCTCATTCGCAAGGTCAAGGACAGCCTCATTCGCATGGGCCACCT
Source organism: Arenicola marina (assembly GCA_964019135.1). NCBI lineage: Eukaryota > Metazoa > Annelida > Polychaeta > Arenicolidae > Arenicola > Arenicola marina. Next base: position 12,332,943 of record OZ025251.1, read on the forward strand.
CCTTCGCAAGGTCAAGGACCTTATTCTCAAGGACAGGGCCCGCCACCTCATCCACAAGGTGGACTACCGAATTCCCAAGGTCAAGGAGCCCCGTATTACCAAGCACAGGGCCCGCCCCCTCCTGGTCACGGTGGGCCTCCAAACTCCCAAAGTCAGGGGTCAGCTCCACAAGTTCAAGGACCCCCACCGTCTCAAGGGCCTGGATATCAGGGTCCCCCACATCCCGCATACGGACAAGCCCAAGGTCAAAGTACGCCTTACAGTCAGGGACCTCCGCAGGGACAGGTCCCCACCCCGACGTCCGGGAGCACGGGTTTCTATCGGGCCCCGGCGCCGGCGGCTTCACCCTACGCAACACGCGGTCCGGAGTCCTGGGCGACACCGGCGCCTTATCCGGCGCACCAGGCCGGCCCCCCGCCAGCCGCCCCGAGCCAGGAACCCACTCCACCGGGCACTGCCCCTCCCCATGTCACAGACACAAGATACATGCAGAACACGCACTACGCGAACCAGCCGCCCCACAGCACTGCTCCGCCGGTGTCTCACTACGCACCGCCACCCCCGCCCTCCCCGCAGGCACCGGGTTATCCCCAGCATCCGCCCGGCCACGAGCCGCTCGGCGACGGTGGCGGCTACTCTGGCGGGTCCCAGCCCAGCTTTGGAGGTGCGCCTCGCTTTGAAGCCGGTCCGTCTGCTCAGTACTGGAGGCAATAGACGACACCTGCTGGAAACATGAACTGTATTCAACATCCGCGTATCCTGGAGCCATATTTACTGTTGTGTAGCACAACCGTGCGGTTCTTTGATCTATTTCCGCCAAGAGTACAACGGAAGAGTGGCACAGCACAGCGGAAAATGTCGCTAATCCCAAATCAGTTAATTCCCCAAGGAATGTGCATGGAAACTCCTCTGGTAAGGCCAGCCGAGTGGCGGGGGTTGCGCCTACTACATATTTGTACACAGATATATTTTATAGACACGAAATAAAATCATATACAGAAAATATACAGAATTTGTATGTTTTTATTCATTTCCTGGACTTAATGACTTTAAACTGAGTATATAAAGTAGATGAATGTCGAATACACAATGACGTCTTAAAAATACCGAGAAAGTCTCCTTGTTCATTTCGATATTGATGGCGTGCTTTACTCTCAGGACTACTGATGGATCAACTGCGACAAGCGACTACTCTTGTGTTTCATACCTTTTAACACAGTAAACAGCGAAGGATCGTAAAATCCGCACAATGACTAACACTATGCAGCGTGGCCGCTGGGACGGCAACCCGCATCCCACACACGGTCTGCAGAAGTGCGGTTACACTGAGCATACACCGTCTCACATTCCAATACATATACCACACATCAGAACACTTGAAACATCAGCACATAAAGTCAATGAGAGTACATTGTAAAAAAAAAGTAAAAACCATAAAATTGATAGAATTCAGATTATCCGTTATTTGATATAAAATAAATAATTACGCGAAATCAAAAATTACAAAAAAGACTGAATATAACTGAACACTATGAGATTTCGCATTAAAGAGGACTGGATGCCATGCGCGTTATCCTTTAACTGATCTGTTGATTTCATCTAGTCATAACAGACAAACTACTCCGAATCAGACAGAACTGGTCCGCCAACAACATAACAATTTACACTATATAATAAATATGAACATCGAGTTGTTGCCCGTGTCATACATAGGGCGCATCTACGTCGATTTCTAGCAGCTGATTTTGGTTCCTGTTCCGTCCATCTTGATGGTTGTCAGGCAACAGCGCCCCCTGTTCACCCTCCGCCTGGAGTTGTGGGCTGTTTTCTTCTGCATTCGCGGCAGCCTCATTTCCATTAAAGCTGTTGTTATGACTACAGTTCAAACGGTCTTGACCGTCGGTTTCTGGCACGCGATGTCCATAGAAACGGAGCTCTTCCTTGGGCGTGAACACCATGAAGTTGCAGCTAATGTGGAATGGGAATGGACATTTCCTGTCCAATGCCATTATTACAGTCTCCTGAAATTACGATAAGCAAACCATTGATTACTTCATGAGATAATCATATAATTATTATATATATCTCAGGATTTAAGCTATAATTAGAGTACATAAGAGCTTGGAAAAAAATACAGTTAATTAGTCGGGATAAAAAAAAAACTTTATCAATGTCTTATTTGCGTTTTGGGAACAAAGACTCCTGCCTGCACTGACAATGAAAGTTTGTTAGGTATTGCTAGGGGGGGGGATTAGGACTTTAATAGAACGTATCCAACAATGCTTTATAACAATCCTTTAGACTGTCAGGTCGGGAAATGAATGTGACTTGCCTCATCCTTGCCCAGGGTTAACTTTCGAACGCCTGTGCTCTTGTGATACGTCGTATGGCCAAGCTGGTCAAATGATGCAATGGTCAACCTATACAGGAGAGCCAAATCGCATTGTCAACACACCACAGATTTCAAGGGTAACGACATAAGACTTTCTGAAACAAGTGATGTATAACGCTTTCAAGATCAGCTTCAACTACACAACCGTAGTTGCTGATGACGTAATGGTCATTTTTTTGGGGATCTACAAGAATCCGTTATACTTAGATTATGGATCTAAAATAATCTGTTATCGTGACATTATGGATGTAACATAATCTGTTATATTTAAATTATGGATCTAAAAAATCTGCGATACTTACTTGTATAACAAATGGCGCTTGTTCTGAACGCTTACAGACCCAGGGAAGTTTTGTGCCATCGTGTTTCTCTTGAATAGTACTAGCCTAGAAAAAGAGATTATATATTTGTAAATCGGTTGACACGTCAATAAAGAACGGAATCATATCCATTTAGCCTCACACATTATACAATATTCAAAGCAGTAACGTTTGGTGTAAAGGAATATCGCCAATGAGGTGCAATAGGTAACCGACGAGTTCAGACAAAATATCCCAAGTTAACTAGCTAAAATCAAATCCTGGTCAGTATTGATACAAGTATCATCGTTGTCTGATATGAACTGAAGACTTTGCAGCCAAGACAAATGTATTACCATATCAGACGGAGCCACTCATTTACCCTCATCTACACAAATGGCTGCCATTGCGTGCGTGAAAAACGTCTGAGTTGTTGACTTCAACAAGTAGTAACCTGGACATAATAAGCAAGCATCTCGCCTGACCTGTTCGTGAATGACACCAGTAAATCTAGCCCGAAGTTGAAGCCAGTCCACCGCCAGCAGTACTGCAAAGACAGTTTGACATGAAACAGACACCAGTATCCAGAAATCTATTCGCTTTTATTGCAGCAGCTGAACATTAATTTGGTTTGTATGTAAATGGCTTGTGTTCTGCCTTCTCGGTGCATAATTCCCTCTTTACGGTGCGGGATGGCGCGAGCACCTCGCATCCAGTAGACGCAAACCCCACCCGTCCCCCACGCCTAGGTACCTGTCCGTCCTTCTGTAGGATGCGGCCGCACCGTAAGGCAGACTGGGCGAATATTTCTGCGGTGATGCCAGCTTCAGGTCTGAAAGATATGAAGTATGGGAGCATGGCATGACTTTACATGGACCGCCATTTACAAACAGATGAAATGGATATACGACAAACAAACTTTACAACAGATGTTTAAGGTTATTCGCAACACAGATAAGAAATAAAGGCTTATAATCTCACCGTAACTGTATCAAGAAAACAAAAAAAAATGTTGTTTAAACCACTTTTGTGCCCCCAAGTCTCAACTGGGCCAAGCTTGGACTAAGTCCACCCTACTTTTTATCTTGACCCATGACTATGATAATTGACAGATCGATGCTTTGAGGCCGCCGTATACACGCACATTACCATTGAAATTATTGAAACTCACCCAATGTCGTTTCCTTGTTCGACTTTCAGCATCTGAAGCCATTGCTTCCGGTAAACAGGCAGCAACCAAGCTGAAGAGAGAGAAGTGGTTTAAAGTGACTTGTTACTATAATTTAGAGAAGAGAAGATCGCTTATGGGCTGCCACTTTTTAACATATTCTTCGGAATTGGCTTCGGTAATAGAGCTGATAAACTGTACACTTCAATGGTTCAAACAGAGGCCGTTCCAGAGAAAACCTTTAACTTGAGTAGTTTAATCAGCTTTAGTAGCTTTAGTCAACGCAGTAGGTAAACTTGATGTGCCAGGTACAAAGGAAACACATTTAAGAAGCTGACTGACGCCTTACATTTCGGAACAATGGAATCTTCTTCCATGATTCGGGACGAAGTGAGATCATTGATCACGTGACACAGACGGAGAGCTTTAAACGCGTCTTCGTAGGGTCTGCCGATCTCAAGGTCGAGGAAATCTTTCGCCTTCTCTCGACCTACAAAAGCACGCAAAGGAAACTCTATAATACAATCGAAACAATACATAACAAATCAGCATATTTATCCGTAGATAAGACAACTCAATGTTTGGAAACAGGCAAAAGACAACCGAACAACCTTTTTGTATGGATGTATTCTTTGTGAATGGCTTTGACTGAGGGTCACGCGTGCCATCAATCATATCTGTTGAAAGCATGGCGTCTCCTTGACACTAGTACCCTGCCTCGCTCACCCGATTCCCGGAAGTAAGTGTCCGCTTCGTGTCCCAGGTCCTTCAGGGAACCTTCCCACGACGGGGTGAGCTGCACATACAGCCACTGCGGGCCAAGCAAGAAGTCATCACATACAGCCCAATATGTCCAACATATACATGTTTACATATACATGTTTACGAGAAAATTGTCAAATTTTGGCAGATTCCAAAAGGTGTTTTCTATGTATAGGTTCTATGTATACAATAAAGAACAACGATGAAGAAAGCAAGTGGTCAGAAATGGTCAGGTCTTCGAATAAAGACTAAATTTTATTTGCATTAACCACAATCATTATATCTAACCGCATCATACAAGCTTTAGCAACACACTACGGTAGTTAACTTTTAATAAAGCAATACAAGCCTACCTTTTTTAACAATGAATATACATCCATTTCTACTTGCATCACAAACAGATCAGGGCTTTCAACGACTTCAGTCATCAACTCAATACTGGAAGTAAAATCATGCGGATTACTATACAAATTATAGGTACCTAACACTTTTTTATTATTATACAATTGGACACAAATATCATATACATTACAAACATGTAATATATCATACAAAGCAACATATCCCAGCCGCTAACACCTTCTTGTGATACAGACAGAATGACTCATTAAGCGTATCGCTCAATCTGGTATATATAGTATTCCACTACACGATTCCCCACTGACCTGATTTCTTTGAGCAGGTCAACCGTTTGTGACGTCATCAAGTTTCTTTCCAACCAGTCGCTACATTCTTTCGTCACTTCCTTTTGGCCATACATAACAGACGCGATGTGATACGTGCACACTGTCTTAGAACTGTAATAACACATATGGTAAAAGCAATGTTAGAAAATGCAACTTCTGAATATATTTTGTTTAAAGACTGCATTGCAGTAATGTTCCCTACCGGAAGACATATCATGTGAAAGACAGCTTCCATATTCAAGGATACCGCAAGGCAATATTTCATTGACGAATTATGAATATTGAATTGCCATCTTATTGACTGTTGACTATTAACAAAGGGTTATGATAAATGAGCTTTTAGGCTACAAGTAATACTAACCTTACTGTCTCCTTCATCACAGACACACACTGCTGAATTAGTCCATCCTGAAACATACAAGTTAGCAGGAGTATCAAATCTAACTCTTCAATTGTTATATTGGTGATACTGGTTCATATATGGAGGCTGCTTAAGGCCTAATCAGTCCTCTTAATCAATTCATTAAAATTCAGTAGTTGAACATGCCATATAAGTTTTATCATGAATAACTTATTATTATTTCTTATCTAACATGATAGAAATGAAATGAAATGATGTTTCAGGCCATCTTTGTGCACATGTAGACAAGATTGGGCCAATAATCCCTCAGGGACAATCAAAATCGGGTTGGATGGAAGATGCCCCATATGCAGATGTCAGGGCAGAAACCCACGACCAATCCGGCCTAGAGGCTTGCCATTGAGCATGGGAGACTCCCAACTATGATACAAAATGATCAATACTCACTAGACTAAGCAATGTAGCAGCAGCCAAGACATGGATAACCATAGTTGGCTTAATGGATACATCATCTTTGTACAGGGAGCCAAATGCAATGTCAAGTGCTGAAATAAAATTGATGAAATAATTTTATTTTAAAGATATCAAAGAATAGACCAAGAACATGGAAGGCATATTGTTTTAAAAATGGATTAATTCCTAATTTGATGTACCAGTACAAATCAACAGAGGAAAACCATGAATCGTCACTGTGTGTACATTCCCATTAGATTATAATATGTGTACTGTTTACAATGTATTTCTAGAAGTAGCAGGCCAATGGAACAGGTACAACAGTAAATCAATACAAATAGTACTAGTAGGATAGATCTAGACAGGTGTCCATAAGATGCATGCTGTCTTAGGTATAGCTAAATCGATGAGGCAAATAAATAGTACCTTCCACATCAATATTTTCATCTGGTATAGATATGTCAATTTTATCTTGGGTTGATTCTTTCCAGTCACCTCTAAACATGCTGGAGAAGTAGCCAGACTGCAACAACAACATAATATATAGCTGCATATGAAGACATTAAAAAACTCACTGGCATACTGATCACTAACAAAATACCCAGTAGTCAACTAGGGCAACAGTTATTCAACAGTAATAAACAACTGATAGTTTTGTCAACATTTGAAAAACTTAAAGAGTTGCTTATGGGCTACTGGTCATTGCCTTTGATACTTTCCTTGTTTATAGAAATGAAAATATGGATAAATTAACTGCTTAGATATGCAATGGATGATATAATGTACGGTAGTCAAAGGAAAGGATTTTTTTTGCATAAGATTCCTTATCTTACCTGACATAAGTAAACTCTGTGAAGTTGCCATACTTTTCCCAGGGCACATATTCTGACATCACTGTTTTCTCCATTTTTGTACAATGTTTCATAAATGTATGTACTTGTTGATGTTAATTTCTTCCTACAACAAAATTGAAAGATAAATATCACAACATATATAATACATATATATAATAATAAGCTACGATTGCTCACAATATTTGTTATCATCCCTGAACATGTACAGTTTCTGCAACTGATCGCACGCACGCTTAGCAAACGAGCTCTTGATTTACAACCGATTTTCGCTACGAATTGAACGAGTGTTCAAAAATATTTGGCTACATAAGTTATAGGAATAATCCAGGAAGATATTTCTATACTCAAAACGACGGAAATTCTGCATTTATGGTGACTGTGAACCATATAAACTGTATACCTCAGGACCATTGAACAGACAAGGCGACATATTTATTCTCGCACCTGCTGCCTGTTACGAGTTAAGCCTAGGTGCTAATCCCCTAACAGCAGGTATGAAGTGCGAAGGACTGCCCACCGGCTCGTGTCCTTTCAGCCGTGACGGGCTCGGCGTAGAGCTCACACAGGGCGACTTGACGCTGTGCGCCCATTGCCGCGACGTTCGCCTCCCAGCCTGCGGGGGAGCCCCACCCCACTCCCAGCCGAACCCCGGCCTCTGTGTGGATGCCTGCCGGAAGACGGACTCCAAGTTGGACACCATACGGTGCTTTCTCTGCCGGGTGTGGTTCCACCAGCTGTGCGTCGGGGCCACGGAGGCAGAGGCGGCGGGCCTGTGGACTTGCCCCACATGTCGTAATGGAATGTTGGTGTTTTAGGCCACTTTTGTGCACATACAGGCTAAATTGGGCCAAGGAACCTCCCGAGACGATGAAGGATGAAGGAATGAAACATGCCCCAGATTAGGTGCCCGAGCCCGGATTCGAACCCAGGACCTATTGATCTGCGGTCTAGTGCGCTAACCACTACACCAGGGAGGCCCCCCCCCACATGTCGGACGGTACCCAGTGTTGTCATGAGCCTCCACGCCATGGTGACAACACTGACGACCACCCTGACGGCAGTCAACAAGCGACTGACCAGACTGGAGGACCGAAACAGCGGCTTGCAGAAGGACGTAAAGGACAAGACCGACCGCTGCGACAAGCTGACGAAAGAGGTTTCAGACGTGAGACGGGAAAACGCCAAGCTGACTGCCAACATCCAGAAGACGACATGGACAACACTACGGGCCGGACAGCCAGACAAGACGCTCCTCATCGGGACAAGCCTCATCAGAGACGTTGACGAGAGGAAGCTGAAGGACACGAGCGTCATCAGCGTCTCTGGAGCGACGCTTCCGACCCTGACGGACCGACTGAAGGCAATCCCCAAGACGTTCAAGCGCATTGTCATCGTGGGAGGGGACAACGACTGCTCCCATCGCGGCGCTTCCCTGGACACCATCGTGGAGCGCTTCAGCAAGCTCATCCGGGCTGCCAAGGACAAAGCTGCCTCCGTGATGGTGTCTGCCATCTGTCCACGACTTGGCACGGACATGAGGGAACGCATCGACATGGTTAACTCCGGCCTGCAAGGACCATGCGACGACATGGGATGCGACTTTACCGATAACTGACGAATGACGCGACACATCTGACGTGCAAGGGCCAGAACAGACTCTGCCAACTGCTCAAGTTGACACCAACAGACGATGCGGACAAGGACAAAGACGTCTGTACCCGACCCCGTAAGACCCCCAAGGACCACGACGGACGTGGACGCAGCCGGACGGATCAGGACGGACCGGCGACGGGACCAGGACGACGACATAACGCGACAGTAGACATGCATATCCCCTACGAAAAAAGAAATGGAGTTTTCAACTGAACCAAGTAGTTAATTTTCAATTGAAAACTAACGTTAGTTTTCAACTAGTTTCCACATGAAGAATTTATCATGCAAATGAGTTGAAAACTAACTGCTGAATTTTCAACTACCAGATGGACCCTTGGGTGTGCTATTTATAGCTACTGCTTGTTACGATATGCAAGGGTGCGTTATGATGAACTGTCCGAGATTGTGTAGCACTCATATCTTTGTTAATTTCGATTGATTGGGTCAGGGGTCAGAGGGTTATGACAAGTTCCTGTTGAATGTTCATGACGGTAGAATGTAGATGCCGGTGAGTGGATGGCACGTGTGACCAATATCCAGGGAATGAAGGAAGCTATGAAAGACAATGAGGAGGTATTCACTGAAGAATTAGGTACCCTGCCTGGCACAGTGCATCTCTCAGTGACTGAAGGAGTCAAGCCTGTTGCCATTTCTTCATCCCGTGTCCCAGTGAGCCTGAAGAAACAGCTGGAAGAAACACTGAAGAAATTAGAAAATAGAGATGTGATCACCCGTGTGGACGAGCCTACAGAGTGGGTTAGTCGCATGGCGATAGGCACGAAGAAGAGTGGGGAACTGAGAATCTGTATAGACCCACACGACCTAAATAAGGCTCTTAGAAGAGAATTACATCCCCTCAAGGTTCTCGATGATATATTACCCGAGCTTCGGAAAGCTAAAGTTTTCTCAACTTTTGACCTGAGAAACGGATACTGGCATTGTATTCTTGATGAAGAATCTAGCTATCTGACGACATTTCAGACACCTTTTGGCAGGTACAGGTGGAAGAGACTACCATTTGGACTTGCTGTAAGCAGCGAGATCTTTCAAAAGAGATTACAAGTGGCCTTAGAAAACCTCCCTGGGATCTTCTGCATAGCAGATGACATTTTGGTGTGTGGGAGCGGTGAGGACATGGATAGTGCTCTAAAAGACCATGACGAAAACATAAAGAAATTACTTGACAGGTGTAAACAGCATGGCATCAGACTTAACAATAAGAAAACTGAGCTGAAAAAGACAGAGATTTCTTTTCACGGCCATGTGATCACAAAGGATGGACTCAAGCCTGATAGTAAGAAGATAGTTGCCATAGTAAATATGCAACCACCAACAACAACAACTGAGGTGTTGAGTCTGTCCGGCATGATTAACTACCTGGCCAAGTTTTTGCCTGCTCTGACAGATGTGATGAAACCCATCAGAAAGCTGGCCATCAATGACATGCCATGGAGTTGGGGAGAGGAACAGGAGGTTGCGTTCAAGAAGATTAAACAGATGGTGACAGCCACCCCTGTGCTTGCTTACTATGACGTCGAGAAGCCACTGACCATCCAGTGTGACGCCAATAGTACTGGACTAGGGTGTGTATTGCTACAAGAGGGCAAGCCGATTAGCTATGCGAGCCGTGCACTGACCAACACTGAACAGCGTTACGCACAAATCGAGAAGGAGATGTTAGCTGTTCTGTTCTCATTGAACAAGTTTCACCAGTACACGTTTGGACGTCTGACTCTAGTGGTTTCTGACCATAAGCCACTACAGACCATCATAAACAAGCCGCTTTGTAAAGCACCTAGGCGACTCCAGGGGATGCTGCTTCGCGCACAGCAGTATGATTTCACCCTCACCTACAAACCTGGGAAGCAAATGCACATAGCTGATGCGTTATCCAGGGTTCATCTGAAGGATACAGAAGATGGTGATCTGCTGGAGTCTGTCAACATGGTAAAATTTCTTCCTATTCGAGAAGAACGCCTAAAGAAGATCCGACAGGCAACGGAAAGTGATGAGACCATGTCAGCCCTCAAGGAGATCATCTTGAGAGGTTGGCCAGATGACAAGAGCGAGGTGTCAAACCTTGGAATGCTGTACTTCCACATCAGAGATGAGCTAACCATACAAGATGGACTTGTCTTTAAGTGAGTGGATGGCACGTGTGACCAATAAACGGATTAAAACGACGTATTGAAACACTGCTCACGAAACATGATCCCAGTTAGTTTTCAGTGAAGAACTAACTACCCACCAGGGACTAGCTCAAAAGTTACTGTAATATACATTTGTACACTAGCTAGGTGCAGACATACAGAAACACAAAATGGAGCTTTAAGCTTTTTATTCACAGAATGAAACAGCCACTGGGTGCAGGTAACCTGGTATTCACTTTGATATAACATATCATTTGACTATCATTTGATGTATTTGAAGGATCTTGCCAGCATGTACGGTAATATTCCAATGCATGTATCAGCCTGGTGTAGCCTGGAACCTAAAATAAGAAATAAATGTTCATACAATCTTGGTTTACATCAACAAATTAAGACAACGACTGGTATAATAGGAACATCTGCATCAATGTTAAAAAATGAATGGCTATCTACTATAAGAGACTATTGCAACAACAGAAAATCCATACATATGAATATATAGACCTAAAGCAACTTTTTTTTTTAACTATAGCAAGGAATAGTGCAGCATGTGGAAACTTACCCAAAATGTGTCCTTGCATGCATTGTCCACTTGCTTGGATCTAATGCTCTAGGTGAAATAAACTCTTGTAATATATAAATTATATTTTTTGCGCTTCTGATGATTCATATACAGCACATGTTGATTCAGTATAGAGTTCAAGCTCAGAACCCTCTTATGCACATCAACCCCTAAGCAGCACTGAAGACTTGCCTGGCTGCTTGCTGGCTTGGCTTCTTTACAGGAAATCTGTACAGCAACCGTTGTACATGACCAACATGCTAGTCTATGAGCCCAAGTCTACCACCAGCAGAGGGACCTACCAGTATCCTACAACTGCAGCCCTTAATTCACAAGCTGAATGGGTCATAAAAGTAGCCAGGCTGCTGGCCTCTCTAAAATGTACAGACTCTACAGATCCTATAGGCCCACATGCACATGTGGCAGAAGCTGCAGGCACTGTATATAAGCTGGCAGACAGAGCTGAGCCCAGAAACCATAAAGTATAAGATTTCAACTAGTTTCTCACTGGCCTGGCTTGTAAAAGTGAGTTTTTAACTAGTTTTTCACTGACCCAAAGTCATAAAAGTTAGTTTTCAACTAGTTTTTAACTGGTAATCCATTTGCTTAGAAAAGGAAGAGTTGAGCACTGGTTGAAAACTAACTATGGAGTTAGTTTTCAGTTATAAATTAACTAGAAACCAGTTAAAAACTAGTTTTCTTTTTCGTAGGGGATCGCATCGCCGACCGCGGAGAACGGGACCGTGACGGAGACCGACTGGACCCAGGTTCAGCGACGGCACCGTGACGGACGCGAGTGGACGCGGGGACAGCGACGGCACTGTGACGGAGGCGAGAGGACGCAGGTAGAGGGACGGCACCGTGACGGAGGCGAGTGGACACATGTTGAGCGACGGCACCGAGCCCGACGAGAGACGACACAGATCTCGCGCGACAGAGAAGACGAAAGACCAGCCTAGGTGTTACTACTGCGCGGAGGAAGGACATGTGACCGACAACTGCCGACATGGACACTACGTCACTTGTTACACTTGTGGTCGCTCGGGCCACAAGGCCAAGTTTTGTAAATAGGTATTCGGCAATGGAGGAAGGGCCGATATGTTAAGTGATGGCTCCACTGGCGATTTAATATTATGTAGCAAGTCTGATTTACATTTTATGAATGAGGGGAGCTGTCAATGTGATTTTACTGGGCAACTAGGCAGTAAAGCCCATATTTTAAGCGATCTAACCGACACAGATGATGCACATTGTAATGATGAGCTTTGTTTTATGGAAGATGACATGTCACGTGATGTTATAACGATACCATGCAAGGTAAAAAGAGTCAAAAGATATTTTAAGCCGTGCTGCAGATAGTATAAGATACCGGCCTGATCAGCATTTTATGATGAATGAGGATCATACATGTGCCCCTACCGACATAATAGCTACACCCAAGAATAATGAGGTAAGGTACGACCCCACATCTGTCCAGGACTGCCGCAATCATGAAAAGGTAAGCGAACGACAGGAGAATTTAGTGGCAGCGATCGAAGCCAACGAAGATGAAGAGTTATTTAGGCTCGCGCCATTTCGTACGACATAAGTTTGGACCGCTTAGCCAAGCACTGGGAAAAGGCACATTAGATGTCTTGTTCATTCAAGAGACTAAGTTAGACGATAGCTTTCCGGCAGGCCAATTTACTTTAAATGGGTACAAGGTCCACCGAAATGATAATACAGACAGCTCTGGAGGCATAATGGTGCAGGTAAGAGACGATATACCACACCGGCGGCGCAAGGATATAGAAATTAATGAAGACGAGAAGGGGCGTATCAAATCCCTGGCAATAGAAGTGACGCTGAATGCTGAAAAGTGGCTCTTTCTCAGTGTATACAAGCAGCCGAAGGTAAAAAACGCATCACTTGTGACAAAGATCGATAGCCTTCTGAATGCAATCGCTGCTGAACAGGTAAACCTTGTACTGTTGGGAGATTTAAATGTAAACATGTTAAACCATAAAAATTGTCTGAATGACAAATTAGAGGTCTATGGTACTAAAAATATCGTTAAGTCACCAACTTGTTTCAAAGGTAAAATACCGACCTTAATTGATGTTGTGATTACAAATGTGTCGAAACGCTTACGAGATGTATCATGTATAGATACGGGCCTCAGCGATTTTCACCATATGGTTTGCGTAGCAACAAAAATAGAAGTTCCCATTAGGCAGCAGAAACGTGTCTATTATCGAAGCTTTAAACATTTTGACGAGATTAAATACAAAGACGATCTAGCATCGGTACCTTTTCATGTAGGTGAAGTTTTTGAAGATGTTGATGATTCATATTGGTTTTGTAGCACATTGATCAAAAAGGTCATTGATAGACATGCACCAACCAAGCAACGGGTAGTTAAGAATAACTGTGTGCCCTATATGAATAGCCATCTTCGCAAAGCCATAAATGTAAAAAATATGCTGAGACGGAAGTACGAGCAATTGAGTAGCCAAGAGAATTGGGAAAAATACAGAAAGCAAAGGAATCTCATAGGACGTCTTCAGAAAGTAAGCATGCAAAAGTACATAAAGGGGAAATGTAGCGAAGCTACGACTAACGGGAAGGATATCTGGAAAGTTGTAAAACCACTGATATCAAGAAAAAACGCAAGCAGCGGAAACGTGTTACTGAAAGAGCGAGACAAAATAATATCAGATCCATCAAAGGTAAGTGACATATTTAATCAATATTTCATAGATGTTGCCAAAGACATAGGCCAACAAGATGACATACCAGATGATCAACCAATAGACGAAACCCTTCTTTATCACAAAGACCATAAATCCGTTATGGCTATAAAGGAAGGTAACCAAGGTATAACGGAAACTTTCGACTTTCGGGCAGTAAGTACCGGTAGCCACGAAATATACAATGCACTTAAAGGCATTGATGTGTCGAAGGCTAGTGGCTACGACAAGATACCTTCGAAACTTATCAAGCTGGGAGCTGCCATCCTGTGTGAGCCATTAAGGTATGTGTTAAATATGATGATTACTTGTAATACGTTTCCAAAAGAACTAAAATACGCTGAAGTCACACCAATTTTCAAGAAGAAGGACAACTTAAATAAGGAAAACTACAGGCCAGTAAGTGTTCTCCCCTGTATCTCCAAGATATATGAAAAAATATTGTGTGACCAGCTTATGTCCTATATGGAACCCAGGTTATCACCCAGACTATCTGGGTTTAGAAAGGGACACAGTTGTCAAAGCCTACTGATGCGCTTAGTTGAAGACTCCAAAAATGCATTAGATAATAATCAAGTTATGGGAGCTATACTAATGGATCTCTCAAAAGCATTCGATTGTCTTCCACACAGATTATTGATTACCAAGATGGACGCTTATGGCATAAGTAAACAATCATGTACGCTAGTTGCAAGCTATCTTACGAACCGCGAACAGAGGGTAAAACTAGGACATAATCGGAGCGAGTGGCTTACCCTAAAGAAAGGAGCACCACAGGGATCTGTTTTTGGTCCACATCTGTATAATGTATTTACGAATGACCTGCTTGTATCCACCGCACGGGGAATCCATAAATATAATTATGCTGATGATAATACTGTTGCGGCTCAAGGTAAGGAGTTTATCAAGGTTAAAGTAACTCTAGAGAAGGCGTTATCGGAGATAACAACATGGTTGGTCGACAATTACATGAAAGCGAACCAAAGTAAGTACCAGGCAATTGTGTTTGAAAAGAGAAACGAATTAAGTCAGCACAGATCGTTTTCGATTTCTGGAACAGAACTGGCAGCACAACAGGAAGTAACATTACTAGGTATTCAACTGGACGCTAGGTTAACTTTCTGCAACTATATATCAAGTTTATGCAAGAAGGCTGGAAAAAGTCTCAGTGTTTTAGCTAGAGTTTCTAAATTAATGGATGTTGATAGCAAACATACGTTATTTCATGCTTTTATTCTTTCACATTTTAATTATTGTCCCGTTGTATGGCATTTTTGTGATATGAAAAATATGCATAAGATTGAAAAGATACAGGAGCGGGCATTGAGGTATGTGTTTAATGACTTTAGATCAGAATACGCAGAGTTGAGGAAGAGAGCGGGTAGACCATTGCTATATGTTGAACGATTGCGCTGCATATCATTAGAAGTTTACAAGAGTATCAACAAGATTGGGCCTAGTTATCTTCATGACATGTATAATGTGAAGGAAAACAATTACATTTTAAAAAATGGGCCAAATATATGTATGCCATGCATTAAGATAACAGCTTATGGCCATAATTCATTGAAGTATCAAGGTAGCAAGCTATGGAACATGCTCAACAAGGAAACAAAGTTAGCCAAATCTGCCAAGGAATTTAAAACAACGCTGTCAACCTCGGATGTGTTCTTGTGTCACTGTAATTCATGCACATTATGTAACATAGCTAATGGGTAAGGTTTTATGACATGCAAAGGTTGTTATATATTCATTGTCATATGTATATATATCTCATGTCATTTTATCATTGTCGGTCAATAGCATGTGTACTAATGTTTATTGTTGACTTTTACATACCGACGTTAAATAAAACTTTATCTTATCTTATCTTACATGCATTGATATATTGTAACAGTGACAGATCCTTTAAAGAAACCAGATATAAATTTTAAGGGCTTAACCCCCCCTGACAGCTCAAGGACATCTACGACTATAAAATGACAGATCTAAAAGTAAACCTCCTACCCATATATTAAGTTTTGCAAACATATTTCGAAGTGAACCTTCTACCCATATATTAAGTTTTGCTAACCTATTTCGAAGTGAACTACTCTCCATTTTTTTCATTAGAATGTTCAGTGGCAGATCTAGTGGGAGGATGGGTAAAGGGATATATATGTGCCCCTCCTTTTACAGTGTAAAAATTTCATCTATATACAGCAGCATTTAGACACTAAAATGATGCATCTACACCCCCTTTTTCAGACATGTGCCCCCCCCCCTTTGGCAAACTCCTGGATCTGGCATGGCTGTTAGGTCATTCTCCTTTTTTTTATTACACCTCTAAGAAAAATTATCCATTTAGACCAGTCAATGAATCTATCAATTTCAATGAAACTAAAAGATAACCATCTTAGGAATAAATAATTTAGCTGTGCCAAAATAATTTGATTAAGAAATTTATAAGTCACAAACGGATAGGTCTGGTCATGTTGGCGTCTGATCCGTTGCCCGGCGTTGGCTTCTTGCTTGGATGGGGGCGGGTAAACGCCTTAATTTACCCTATTATCGTTCACCTGGTCAAGTGACTTTCTGAAATTGTGTTCATATATATCGTGGTAATATTAAACCTGATATCTAAAAGTAACTTAACTTATTTACACGGTCTATGAGCAGGGCATGAGCTTAAAGGGAGCATATTTCATGCAAACTGGCGCAAGCGTCAACATATTTTATACCTTTTCGGGGTGTTCAAAATTTCTTCCTGAATCTTGTCTCGCTCTTCCTCGAATGAATCTCCTCTCTTTCTCTTTACGGCCTTATTTTCTTGAACATGATGTGCAGATGACAAGACGTAGCTCATAGGCCTATTCCCCATGGTAGATATGATGTTAGATCTATATTTCCATACGTACTGGCTCCAATGCCGAAAGCGAAGTCAAATGACCCAGTGAACTGTGATTGTTTACATCTCTGGCATGAGTTCGGACTTGTTCGGGCCCACCTCGGCTATCTCCGTTACGATTCATGAGCCACTTCGAGCACGTACGAAACCGTCGTGCAACCGAAGTCGTGTGCGCCACCGGGGGGCGCCAGCGAGTGCGATGTGCCATGCTGAGAATCAATATATATATATATAGGCCCAATCAGAAAATATACACGACAATCTTGAATCAAATATCAGCCGTAATTTATTTTGGAGCTTAATTACTTTTTTAAAAACCTGAAAAAACCCGCCAATATGCTCTAGGGCTATGTACGGAATGACGGCTATGTACGGCAGATTTATTTGTACAAGTGTAGTGACTGACCTAAAAGGGGGCGTTATGATTTAGTCCTCTGCCGAGACGACTGGGTCTATAACAGGCGTGACATTCCTGGGACCCGGTCCTTGTCGGCTTGTGGCTGCAGTCTGTGGGCGGTGGTAACCGTTGCTATACGCGAGAGTGAGGAGGGGTAGCCCCAACCCCTATTTTTATAACAGTGCTTCTTTGCTTTAGTAAATCAGTAAAACTACGTAAATAAGTAACTACTATTGCCGTCCCAATATCCGCGGTGTGAATTGTATGTTATCCTGACGAGAGTTTCTCCCAGTTGGCGGTGGTGTGAACATCCAGATGAAGTGAGATCTCCACTTAATCTGCGGGAGTGATTACGGGTATATCCGGACTTAATTAGGCGAGCTGATGTGTGTTTAAGGAATAAAATGTTAACTTTAGAATCCACTCGTTTGGCGCTTTCAGCGCTCACCGTTATACGCTTGGCAACGGCGGTTTAGTTACAATATAAAATGAAGCCAATTCAAATAACTTCTTCTGCTTCTTCAAGGACACATAAGTTAGTCACGAAGCATGTCATTGAAATGTCTTTCACGGACAAGAATAACAGATTTACCATTGTATGCTTTTATTAAACTGCCATTGCTATAAAATCCTTTACAAAATATATCACCAGTGCGATAATTAGCAAAATAATCAAGGCTAACCAAACGCGACAGTGTCGCTATAAACGCACCGCAAAAAAAGAAAGACTAGTATATATATATATATATATAGACATACGTATATGCCGGTAGATATATAGCTAATATCACAATTCACAGATCTTCAATAGTTGCATAAGTAAAGGCTGCATCAATACTCATTGGATTGGGCATATTCCATCAACAAATATAAGCTTAAACGACTAACAAGAAGTTCGCAGATTATCAAATATGAAAGAATAAGAAACATATGCACTATCAAGATCTCTCCGTCAAATAAAACAGAATATACCAATGTTATAACCCTGTACATACTCCGTGTATGTACACCACAACTGGGCGATCACTCAAAACCATACCTGCGTCTGGCAGGAATTTGGAAATAAAAGAAATACATTTTCTTGCACTCCTGTCGACGTAGCCACAGGGCAGAAGCATTAAAATCAAGAATACCGAAAAATTACACAACGCGCAATTAGTCAGTCTTAATTCATTGCATTAAATGGCTTAATATAACCAGCGCCACTACGTTATTAAGTTAACAATCGATCCCCATGATCTAGCCACCATGAACCGGTCCCGCGCTGCCCTGGGTTATTGTTGTTGACTTCCATTCTTGTATTTGCTGTGACTTGTGTCGTACATAGTATAAAGTTTGTTCTTGTGTTCCAAGGGTAACAACTGGTCACAGATAGATACAGTTCGTTGTATCTTGCGGCGAGGGTTTGTTTCTTCCGCTGCCACCACGCCAATGACGTGGACAAAACCAACGTTTCTTATGTGAACAAACTTTATACTATGTACGACACAAGTCACAGCAAATACAAGAATGGAAGTCAACAACAATAACCCAGGGCAGCGCGGGACCGGTTATTGGTGGCTAGATCATGGGGATCGATTGTTAACTTAATAACGTAGTGGCGCAGAAACAAATACAGGTAGAGTATTTAAACGGTCAATGTCAAGCACGGAAATGCGACATTAATCAAACGAATGTCCCATGTCACCGTGTTTTTATGCCGGGTTTTTATCATTACTCTGTTGTTGCCCATCTTGTCGCTGTCTTATTGTGATGCTTCTGTGTACTCTGACCATGTTTCGTTATCACGTAACACTGCCATATCATGTCGATAATGTTGCTTTGTTATCCGACTAGAACTTGTCTGTATCATATCACACAAAACCATTTGAACAAATAGGATTCGATGCGTCCCTGATATCATGATATAAATGAAAGATACAGCAAAAAACTGGATGAGACCGACAAAACTCTCCGACTGCCTGAGTAAGCTGTCATTTTGTACAAAACAAATCACATGCTATGATATCCATGATCAACATTTATAGAAAGCGTGCAAAGGCAGAAAACCGTGACGAAACATATTTCTGTGTTTTCAACAACTTCACACTCAAATACAGAAATATATATTATCACATGATATTTAGATATTGGATGCGTACTGAAGTACTGACCAATTGCGTCCTATTCTACTCACATAAATGGATCTTTGAACAATCTGGCTATAATACAGGTTACTACAATCTTCACAATATTGATCCCTTTTAATTTTGGCACTGTGGATGTTAGTAAACATTGTTGATAATCAACTCCCCCCAAATTCAAAATTATCAATACATGCGAAATACTATTATTTGTTACCTATTGTGGTTATCGGAGTAAGTCTCTCGGCTCGGCCCTCCTAGGACCCTCTTTACTACTTTCATTGGCCGGTTTACTAACGGCTACCCCTCACCTGTAGTCTCATTACAACTTTCGTTGCAGTGCCCATTGGCGTCTAGCCCTCACATGTATTCTATTTACAACTCTTAGTTGAAGTGTTCATAACAGGCTAACCCGGCTGAGAGATACCAGATGTATCCCCAACACATATATTTTACTACATGCAGACGAATGCGTTTTTACATCTACGTTGAGACACTGTATCGGGTACATAATGTCACATGTGGAGAACGGTTGAGACTCTATTCGATGTGACGCTTTGCACCCACGCCATTGTACAACCGGAAATGTATTCACGGCCATATGCCGAATTACATCGGTAGCAATTCATTATTTTCTTAGCGCTTGATATACAACACTGCGACCCTCCTTCCCCCCTCCATCAGTCCCCATTGTGCGACACACAACAGATTTTAGTTCGGCCACCTGACTTAATAATATATTACTGCTGTGTATCTGATTCTCTCATGACTGTTTCCGCTTAAGCAATGTTAATATTTTGGAAATTTTAAACGGCCACTCGTACTCGTTACAAACAATGCCATCGATCTTGGCTTCAAAGAAGGAAAACATTGGAAACCAAATGCGAGTCCTGTTGCTGTCAGGTTGGTTCAGCGTCCGGTTGTTGGCCAACGTGTGGTAGTAGAGGAACAAGCGAGACGTCAAGTAAAAGGCGATGAAGACGTCTATCGAATAGTGTTCATGGGCGGCAAGGATGAAGAAGATGCCGAAAATGTTCATCACCCACGTGGCAGTGTGAAGCAGGTACATCTTTCGTGGCGTGTCTGAAAGACAAAAACGTCATTCGTGACAGAAATATACCGTTGAATGAATCAAAGGCAGGGATGGTCAATAACGACAGGCAAAATTATTCTCCAACAAATCTTACCCGGGTATTACCGATTTTACTCAATTGGGTAAATTGACTGGCGGTTTTTGCGTTGTGTGCACTCTTGACAAAACGTGCTAGGACAGGTTCCGTACTACAGCCATTAACAAATACCATTCTTAATACACATATCAACATATCATGGTACTGAATGAATTTAAGAAAGTATCAATGAAACCGGAATCATTCCACAAAATGGGGATTGTGTCACTGAAATTGCACACTATTTAGTTGTATGTTGTATTTAAACTATAATTTTGATAGGGTCCAGAAATGGGAATCAACATGGTTGCACACTAGTATTCATTGTGTAATGCTTACAGTCGGTTGCCCAAGAAAGTTAAGAGCAGGCGTGAAAATTATACATAAAAGATATGATCAGGAACTCCTAACGTTCAGAAACAGGCGCTGCCCCTCCCACCTGCACCTTGGCTACTACAGAAAGAAGACTCACATTCAGTGATGAAGAAGTTCAAGAGAGTGAGGACGACTGTGTGGCCGCTGAACATGTAGTCCCCACAGGTACGGACCCCCTGTAGGCTCATGCCACAGCCCTTCCAGATCACCAACGTTCTCTCCAACTTAGACCAGAAGTTGCCGTAAGCCTGTAAATTGTACGCCATAATTTCAAGTCACTGAGGCACATGATTGTACTTATTACCATAGACTACATTTCAACATGTTGCACCTTTGGCCAAAAGCCAATCTATATAGATAGAGCACAAACTCATATATATATATTACTATGGTTTACATGTAGTTTGCAGAGCCTGTAAGAAGCCTGTATCAATATGAATTTTAGCGTCTAGATCTGTATACCTTTGGTTGGCACTGTAGATGCGTGCCAGGCACTGAGAGCGAGGTTATCAACATGGTTACGCAACGCAGTAGAAATACGGTGCCTCCAAGAGCAAACAAACGTCGCAATATGATGAATCTGGAAAGTCAATTACAGATACATACATTATGGGACGCCTCAACACAATGTAGAACGACAGAGTGGGTTTTTTTCTATTACTATACTCTAGTACTATTGGTACTACACAATATTTGTTAGCTTTCAACCTACTGGTACTCTAGTTAGCATAGCGCAACCCAGTTCAGTGACCCACAAATTCATGCAATTATAATAACGAAAGGATTAATTGTTCTCAAAATTAGTGTATTATCTCATGACCAGTTTTGTTCTTTTGTCCAATTTTATAGGCGGTGATGCAAAACACACATGAATTAAATGCCAAAGTGAGCCTACAGGAATTCGCAAACCCTTGTTTGTGCGAAAAGAAATGACTCACCTATGCTTGTGAAAGACCAGAACAACGAAGCATATGACAGATAAAATCAGTCCTGTGAGTTCACACATTTCAAAAGCACCCGGAATGAAAGGCAAATTGTCCAAGACTAGGTCAGGGAGAGGTGGGTATTTCTTCATGTCTGGGACACGGTCATGAACGATGACCATGACAAAGGAAGTCAACATGAACACACAGAACATGTAAAGGTAGCTCATTAGCAGCTTGATATACTCAGGCTCGAGGTGAGATGATATTTGTCCATTCGACTGAATATGAACTTTTTGTCGAGATTCTGCAGTATGGTGGCAGCCATCGTTCAGAGCCATCCAGCAATCTAGAGATCTCGTACACGATGTATCTGAATGGTCCAGAAAACTATGATCTGATGTATCTCCCAAAGATCTGAACACTACAGAATTTTCTTTCCGTAGCATTCTCAAGCAGATACACAGACGCTTGATGTCGCCTAAAATGGTCATCCCAACAGGAGGACTCTTGAGGTCATGTTCCGTTAGGAGGAGGAGGCCTTTGCCATCCATGGCATGAGTCTTACACAACAATGTCACATATTGGGAGAAACCTTGTTGAGTGAGCCATGTAGCAACATCTTCAGCAGTCCAGTCTAAAATTCCAGCTGCCATCTGAAAATATACCAATTTAATGACAACCAATTGTTTAAGTAACATACCACAACCATTAAATTGTTTTGCCCCCTTTGAGAAGTAAATACTATCTAGTGCGTGCAGGCTGAGGTGCAAATTGGTAAATGCGGTTGTGTATGTTTGTCAATTTGGCTGTTTTTACCCCATTTCTTAGTTTAATCAAGGTCCATTCACCCCTTTTCTTTGTCAAAGGTGAGACTTAGCACTAATGCATTGTTTGATGTTATTTTTGAATGTCTGACAACAATAGTATATTTTAAAATATCCAATGTTTGTGAGGCCTCTCTGAGATGTTGCTAGTCCTGCAAACAAGCTGCTGTGGCTACGGCCAACAGCGCCTTGCTTCCAAGCACACCCCGCTCATGAGAAGAGCGAGGCGACGACAACACCTGTGACGTTTTGAATCGCTTAAGTGAATCTACACATTGTACAGTGCTCTCTTACCAATACAACTTGCAGAAAAAGGTATTAGCGTTTAATTTTGCTTGGTAGAATTGTTGTCAGGCATTCTAGAGAGCAAGAAAAACTTTGCACCAGTACCAAACCGAAAACGAATCAATCTCTGCCATGTTTACAGTTGCACTTCCTGCCGAAAAGGGGTGTGCACAAGCATACAAATTGTGTGCTCACCGTAACTGAAAGAGACTCCTCGCTGGCTTCGTGCCGCGCGGTCCCCCAGCGTGATTAATAGTATGAAGGGGGGGGGTGATGGGATACCTGCCCTAATGTAACCAAAATTCCCAGACGTTCTCTTCTAATGTTGGTTTACATATGAAATGTGGGTTTTGTGGGTTTACTTTTTATAGGATAACGATCCACAATATGTTCATAATAACATTTGCTTCCTGGCCCCCTACCTCTATCCCCCCTCCGGGCCACCGAGTCACTGACGTTTTAAAATAATCTGAGATCCACACCCCTCCCACTGTAATTTGCTCGGTGAGATAGTCTTGAATGCAAATTAAACATCAATGGAACGCTGAAAGAACTTCCACTTAAGTTGTGCTTTTAAGATTGTGCAACGCTGTCACTGATCTGGTAAAGTCAGACCATTTGAAACAAACGACCGTTAAACTACCATGACATGCTGTTTGATGTGATGTAAAATCCGTACTTTACATTCCCCAACCAAAAATGTGCGTGCGCCCAACGATTATTTCTTCCAGTGCACCTGAACCCCAATCAAAAGATGGCACACGCGGCAGCCAGAAAAGCTTAGAAAACACACAGCAGAGGGAAAAGTTATTAAAATACAAGCATCAAGCAATGTCATAACCCAAGTTGGTAATAAATCAAAAGAGAATAAGTTACTTTATATAAATATGTAGTTCATTGCTTAATTCATAGTTTTATGACTGAGTGAAAGCCACCCAGATTTCGGGCGCGATTCTGCTAATGGAAAGAGATTACTGGGAGATGCAACATAGTTCCGCAACTGGACTTATATCGGAGCGGACTACTTTACATCTATGGAACTAAGATGTTGCATACTCTGTTATTATATATAGATAGGAGCGTACTGATTCGAGTGCTTGTGACAAATACAACTGGTTCAGTTTAATCAAACAAAAATTGTTTACTCCCCTATCTGCCCCCAAAAAAATCATCCTTTCATTTTAACCAAAAAAAATACCCCGATCCCCTCGGTGCTCATTCGATACGGCATGGTGAGCAAACATAAACATGCTTGAAAATAACACCAAAAATACTGATTGTTTCACAACATAAGAAAGGAATGAGCACTGAGGCGTATATGCATAATATAGCGCCAGCATACACCACTTCAAGTACATTCGCACATGAGCTAACTGGCATATTTGTTTATCATTGCACACAGTGTGAAAGTTGAAGCAGCAGACTAAATCGCCTCGGACACCTTTATAATATGAGTAAAGAGGTCAACTAAAACGTTAAGTAATAGATTAAGTTGCATAGAATAAGGAAATATTAAGATATATGCATGATACTCCCAAAAAGTAATTAAAATTTATTTATTTTTAATAATCTGTTTGATTTTGGCGGCAGCGTCAATGCGCTGCTTCGGGACCCTAGGGAGGAGCCTGTGACTCCTGGGTCACTCAGGGCTAGGAAGCCTATACGCTAGTTGGCGCTTTCTAGGGGCACAACGGTGTCCATGCAGAGTTCTTTAGACGCCAGTCGGGAATCGACTGTAGCTTTTATCATAATGTGTGCGCGTACAATCATAGTGTTCACGTATTCTATATACCTTGTTCTATCTTCTGACATCAAGAAAGTGTGTCAACACGAGGTTGTTTCGGTTATATTTTCTCGAAGAAATGTTGGAGCATAGTCTTTTCCCGACTAACCGCCATGCGTATGCAGCGCCACGTGGCGAGTGCCGCCATCAGTTGAACCATTTGTAGCCTGGGTCCCAAACTTTGTAACCGTGAATTACCTATGGCAGAGGGCGCTGCTGTTGTCCTTAAGTTCAAAGTAAGCGACTGACAACACCCTCTAGCAGAAAATCATATGCTAACGGAGTGGGGAACCAAGTTGCATTCACAGGTACCGGCATCCGCCAAAAACAAATATGGCGGACGGTTGGTCGGGAAAAGTTGTGTGCTCTAACATTTCTTCGCAAAAATATAACTGAAACAACAGTGTTGAACAGTTTCTTGATGTCAGAAGATAGATCAAGATATATAGAATATGCAAGCACTATTGTACGCGTACACATTATGATAAAAGCTACAGTTGATTCCCGACTGGTGTCTAAAGAACTTTGCATGGACACTGTTGTGCCCTAGCCATGAATCCATGGCTATGGTTGGAGAATCATAGCCATGTAGCATTCTATAGTGAGAAATCAACTTCGCATGACAAATGGAATTGTTTAAGTACAGCTATCATAATTAGTTTCAACAATGTAAAAGTACTTTTCTACATATAATTACTGATGTATGAACTCTTCCAAAGTTGTTGAACTCTTCAAAAAGAGCCTAAATTGCCTACTGGCATAAAAATTGACACAACATGCCGCCATTTTTTTTACAGGAATTTGATCACTGCACATGTGCAAGGTCATCACATGATATTATAAGCCATGCTAATTGGTTCATTGTTCAGGGACCCAGTCATTGGGTCAGTGAAAACACATGTTTTCATATAAATTTCTGGTGACAGACGGGACTATTTTTGCCTTTCAAGAAAGGTTACTTGTGTGATTAGTCATTATACTTGTCAAGAAGTAATAAGAAAAGGATTAAGGTTAGTTTCTGTTATAAAACGTTTCTCACAGCAAAGGAGAATCAGAGCTACACTTGCTCAAAGTCAAACAACCCCGAAATGGGGTTGTTCCAGACCAGAATTTTACTATGGAATGCTACTAGGCTGTGTTTCAGCCCACACAGCCTAGGGTTCTGGGCTAGTTGTGCCCCTAGATAGGCTAGAAAGCGGGCTTGCCTGGGGGCACTTGCGCCAAATATGCTAGCTGCAACCGCAAGGCAGCCATCATGCTTCATTCGAACAAAGTTAGATTACAGTGGTCGCAGTTACATTCGAATTTCCAGACCTTTCCGCACATTGAGTTGTAAGAAACATTTTGGTCCAGTCGAAAGGATTGTCAACAGATCCCGGCTCAAACTTGGTCAAAGCCTTGCATTATCGCCGCCTACAGTCGCACACAAATATAAGCTTATTTGCCAGACATTAACTGTCACATAGTCAATACACCAGCAACTGCTCCTTCAACCTCTTAGAATACAATGCATAGGTTAATTTTGTGTAACACGTGGTAGAATAACATGTGTAATAGTAAAACCTGCCTTTCTAAGTGTTATTTAGAAGTTGATCGCTCCCTGTTACGCCCCTCTTCCGTGCCGGAAGTGCTCATGGGCGGCCCCTCATGGGAGCAAGTCAAATATTTATTATATTATTTAGTTCAAACAAAACCATAAATGTACATCTCTGCGTGTAAGTTTTTTGTACAAATATAGTGAAAAAAAAATAGTGTGTAGAAAAATATGAGATATATCTTTATCGCATTGACCGCCGGATGTCCTTCGGTTATCTCCGGTACCATTCGTAGATACGCTCTCTCCCCATCCGACGAGGTCGTGTGAGTTGTGCGGCGTGCTACCAGCGTATTCCTTGCCGGTAAAAGCTGTTTCCTTTCTTTCTTAGGTTTATATGTTGTTGCCTCAATTGCTTATGCTACACTTTGGCTTTATAAATGTACAGCGCTTCATAAATAGGCTTAATACCTGGAGATCTCTGTGAAATTCTAACACGAACATGTTGTGGCATCTCGTAACATGGCGTCCGCCATGACCTTGTTAGGGCGAAACTGAACTGTCAAAGTTGCTTGGTTTCTTATTAGCTTTTACCATACGGTATTACTTTTGTACACGCATTAGTACTGTTAAATTCAGAGTTTTTTGTTAAATCCTGTAGTTTTGTTTTATCTGAGTCCCATGGAAAGTTGTCTCTGTCACTGCCTCTGAATTTGACACTTCACAGTTTGGGCTTTCGCTTTTGCTGTGCCTGTGGCATTTCCATGGGCATGGCATTGGCACTGCAGCGTGTGCGGTTCAGACTAGAAGTGGAAGCCTAACCATGCCCATAGCCTCATAGGCATAGGGTGTTGATTGTCATTGACAATAATACTAAATAAGCTGATGCAAACTTCATTAGCCTAGTAATTATATAATTTAAAATTAATCTAAGTTACTAAGTAGTCAATGTCTATAAAATTTATTAATAAAAAATTTATTAATAAAAATAAAGTTTATTTTATGATGAATAAGTTCTTGATCTAACTTCTAATCTAAGCTTGGATAATGACAGAATTGTCATTAAGAAATTAGGCTATAACGTCTGTACCCCCAATTTCTTTAAGATAGAGAAATTAAATTAAGTAAACTTAATTATAATAAATAGAAATAGGCCTAATATAGTAAGAAATGCTTTAATTTAATTTATTTGTTTAAATATGTGGAAAACTGGACAGTATAAAAATAGGCAATTCTACACTATTATTATGTTAAAAAAAGTCAATGTCATACAAGGACATATTAAGAGTATATATAAATACATGGTCAAAGTTGGCAAATGCTTATTGATAAACTTCTCTCTAAACTCCTGCTTTATGTTTTATTCCGTTCAAAGTGCATGAATTATGGGTTTAGCATGTACCAGCTGATACCTATATCATAATTAATTTCCAAACTTTATGTCAACATTTCTGTCACTGTCACTTAGGTCCATTAAAATGCAACAATTGTTTTCACACCATATTTCACATGTTTTTAGAGGGTGAATGTTTTGATTATATTGTGCCAGGAAAATAGTGAATTTAGAATATTGTAAAATAAATATAAAGAATATGATATATATATAAATTTACAAACCATTATAGTTTAAAATAATTTTTTGGCCTGTTGCTTTATTTGTTTTCAACATGAATTTGTTTCAGAAACTATGGCAGTTCCTACCAACTATGCTGATCTTGGCAAGTCTGCCAGAGATTTATTCAGCAAGGGATTCAGTAAGTAAAGTGTGCTTTCTTGTGCTATAATCTAAAAGTGCTCTTAGATTCATCTATGCATTGGCTGCTGTGGAATTTTATTAAATTAGATATTATAGAAAGTGTACACTTATAGTGTCAGGTTAACCTGTTAACACTAAATAGAAGCATGTTATGTCAATGTGCCAAGCAAGGAATATTGCAAATTGGCCTCTTGTATAAAATAGAGTGAATGTTATCTTCTACTTTCAGTTCAATGTTAATAACTGGTTAATAAAAGATTGTCTAATTGGCTTACCAAATAATTTGTTTGTTTTTCAGACTATGGGTTTCATAAACTTGAGGCCAAGTCGAAGACATCCCAAGGAGTAGAATTCACTGTAAATGGCAGCTCCAACCATGACTCCGGCAAAGTGACAGGAAACCTTGAGACCAAATATAAGATGAAGGACTATGGTGAGTTCAAAAAGAAAAATGTTACTATAGGGGTCTGGAAGGAGGGTGTCTAGTGCCATTTGGTCAAAATTCTCAGTGTCTGATGTCAATTTTTCATGACATTCTGTGTTACTTTTTGGCTAGTTTCTGTGTCGATTTTTTTTTTAATCTGTGTCTGTCACTTTCTCAGATCCTCAGTGTCGGATCTGGGGGTCAATGTCAAATGTCGATTTTTAAAAATATGCCTGTGTTGCATGTCGCCATTTACCTTGGAATACAACAGTTGAAAATGTTGTGTGGATATGTAGCATAAGCATTCAGGTTGCTGTACCATATACATGATATATGTGTATTGAATTATTACAGGATTGACATTTGTGGAGAAGTGGAATACTGACAACACATTAGGAACAGAAATCACCATCGAGGATCAACTTGTGAAGGGCCTGAAGCTCTCCTTTGACACACAATTTGCACCACAGACAGGGTTAGTATCTAGCTTAAAAGCTGTATCTCACCTATTCACTATTTTGTAGTACAGTGCTGACCCTGGTTTTAGGTATTGTTGCTGGGTTCCTTCACCTTTGGGGGAATTTCTCTTATAAATGTGGTGATCTTTGAATGTGACAATAGCTCCCATGGCGAGGCCATTACGTTTCAGCCTGACTCACATGAAGTGTCATACCAGTACAACTGCATACTAATAATCGACTGTAGAAGCTGTACCTGGTTATACTCTAGTTGCAAAGAGAGGTAATGGTTTACAATTTCATCACAGACCTTACGTATATCATTCATATATAGAAGTTGCAAGCCTGTGTGTCACGTATCTATATTCTCTGCATTGTTTTTAAATCAGAAAGAAGAGTGGTAAGATCAAGACTGCCTACAAGCAAGAGTATGTCAACGCCAACTGTGATGTTGACTTCGATTTTGCTGGTCCCACAATTCATGGTGCTGCTGTTCTAGGGTAAGCATTTTCTCTATTCTTGTCCTACAGTTTTATAGGATATGTATACTCATAGCGTAAAGTTTTATATAAGAAAGATGCCTGATAAATCAAACTTTGCATGCAACAAGTGAGAAATCAGATTCAGTTTTAAAATACTAGGTAAGGTACTGAGCATTTATTGGTTAGGTCTTTTATTGGTTAGGTCTGTCACTGTGTTGTATATTACGTTTTTGTATTTGTTTCAGCTACAATGGCTGGTTAGCTGGCTACCAAATGTCATTTGATACATCAAAATCCAAGTTGTCCAGGAGTAACTTTGCTGTGGGATACTCTGCTGATGACTTCACTCTCCACACCAGCGTGTAAGTGCTTCAGCGTAACAGCAAGCAATGGAATGTCTATATATGACATGGTGCAAAATAACATCCGTATCAGTCCTTATTGCCTGTGAAAGACTTATTTTGTATTATTTGATACCATATATATCCTACCGGTAATAGTGCATACCCGTACATTTGCTGCCAGTGAATGTTCATCAATGAATCCAATGTACTGTGTAATCTAGATCGATCCAACAAATCCTTGACACTTGTAATTAAAGCAATATGTTCTGTAATTTTATATTACCAATCTCTGCTCCCTGGCAAATAAGTATCTTCTGTCTTGAATTTAAATCGATAAAGCATGTGGGCTATCCAGAGTGAAGAAAATTTGTTCACCGGAGCAGAAGTTGGTGGCCGGCTTTATATCCCTGCGCGCCTGTTCGCTGTTCGATATTTTGTGTGATGTCGACCGCGGTTCGCTTGGGCTTCCGCGCGCGATAAACTAGTCCGCGCAGTCTTATTTTGACATTGTTGTTTTACAGACTTAACAACATATAAAACATATATGCATCATGATGTTGAGATACTTTTAGTCTTGATTCTAAAATGTAAAAAAATCTAAGATGGCGCATGCAAGTAGGCTGCTTTAAAAGGCACTACATTTTAATGCCTCGCCCTTTATGGTCAAGCAGTGTTGATACATGAAGATAATTTTGTTTGCAGTAACGACGGGTCGGAGTTCTCAGGCTCCGTCTTCCAGCGTGTGAACAGGGAGTTGGAGACTGGTGTTAACTTGAGTTGGACTGCTGGCAGCAATGCCACCAAGTTCGGCATCGCTGCCAAGTACTGCCCCGAGAAGGACACGACGATCAGGGCCAAGGTGAACAACAGCAGTCAGATCGGTCTGGCCTACCAGCAGAAGATCCGCGACGGTAAGCTAAACCCGAGACCTCAGCGTTGCAATATTTTGCGTTCATCCCATGTCAGTGGTAACAATCCCCCAAGTACAGAACATTTTGGTATTCAGCCATCAATGAGTTCTCTAAAATGGAATTTTATGCGCCGAAATTTATTTGATATGTGAATATTATACAGTATTAGCTTTGTCTGGTTACAGTTATATTATATGGCAGTACGTAGAAGCTTTTTGGTGCAGGATTGTGTTGGTAGGACGCCATTCGTTCAGTGATAACGTGGTCAATGCAGGTGTGTCCGTGACGTTGTCCACCCTGGTCGAGGGCAAGAACTTCAACCAGGGCGGCCACAAGATCGGCCTGGGCGTCGACTTCGAGGCCTAAGTAGTACAGCAGCATCAGCAGCAGCAGCAGCCTCCCCGCTACAACGCCAAGCACAATCCGCCGCCGCCACCGCCGTTCCCACTGACGCTCTAATAAACCTCTTTACCATAAGATTCCTGCACTACAGGAGGCTGGAACTTGTCGTGGTACTCCGGGTGGAGTTAGTCATAGACTTCTTAAGAAATAGTCAACATTGATTGATTGATGGGCCGCTGTCTGCTTGTCGCAGGCATCGCTGGTAGCATTATCACCGAAATGACAGAATCTTCCAATCTATGGGCGTTGGTCTGCACCCAGCCGACGTCCTGTAGCTCGGCGCCTTGGCTGGTAACTGGCTCGTCTGATACCCTCTGGTCCCATGTATATAGGCCTGTGAAGACAAAAAGGTTATGAGAAAAAACTAATTAAAAAAAAAGGTACCGGGCTGCTCTCGTATGGTTTATATACACGGGCCTGAAGGTACCACATGGGCTAGTCAACAACAGTAAGGTTTATTTATCGGTGTTACTCTGTGTTGTACTCTTGTCTCAGCGCCTAGAACCACCTCGGTTTCAATAAACGACAAAACAACAGCCGTTTACTTGATCGTTGATTATCTCTGCGATGTTGTAGCCTCTTCATTTAGGCGGGGTTTTATCCTGTCTCCATGCGAGACAATCACGCCTTCTAGTTTTCCCAGAAGAGTGACCCGCCGTTCTACATTTTGAGTGGCTGTACAGTGTACAATAGTTTTTGTAGATACGTTGTCTATAGATTTTGCCACCGGCGAGGCAGTAACAAGCAACATCTTTGATACCTAGTCTCTTATAACATAGTCGTTTTCTCTCAAAAAGAATTTAAACCGATTCGATTTATCTTGCTTTACGGAAAAGTAGATCTGCCAGAGTACTTAGAAGGCATCTTGAATTCTGTTCTTGCAATGATTGTGAATAACTCTCCTCTGCCGGTTTGGTTTACTGAAGAATAAAGTATACATTAGAATCAATTTCGTTTTGCTTCTGAATACGTTGCCATGCAAGAACAGGCCACAGAACAGATTTCGATACATGATTTTTTGCGGTTATTGAGGGAGCAATGTGATTATATATTCTGGTAATATGGGAGTACTTTCCTAAGCCAGGGAGGGAGTCACCCCGTGGCAGGGGTTCTGGAGTACCCTTCTAAACCAGGGAGGGGGTCACCCCGTGGCTGGGGTTATGGAGTACCCTCATAAAACCAGGGAGGGGGTCACTCCTTGGCCTGGGATTATGGAGTACCCTCATAGACCAGGGAGGGGGTTACCCCGTGGCCTGGGGTTATGGAGTACCGTCCTAAGACAGGGAGGGGGTCACCCCGTGGCTGGGGTTATGGGGTACCCTCCTAAGCCAGGGATGGGGTCGCCCCGTGGCTGGGGTTTGTTCTGAGGTACCCTCATAATCTAGGAGGGCGGTCACCCCATGGCTTGGTGGTATGGAGTACCCTCCTAAGCCAGAGAGGGGGTCACCCCGTGGCTGGGGTTATGTAGTACCCTCCTAAGCCAGGGAGGGGATGACCCCGTGGCGTGAGGTTAAGACATGGAGGGGGTCCCCTCGTGGCGGGGGGTATGGAGTACCCTCCTAAGCCACGGAGGTTGTCACCCCGTGCCTGGGGTTATGGAGTCCATAACCCCAGCCACGGGGCGACCCCCCCTACCCCCCCCCCCCCTCCAGATCCGCCCCTAGTTAAACAAAGTGAAGGATAGTCTGTTCCAGCTGGTTACCAGGTTAAGTTGCAGAGCAAGTGGTCGTGAGTTCGCGCCTTGGAACCTGAATTTGGACATGGCTCATCCCACTCTGTTACTCTATTTAACCTCTAAGCATTTTCACAGTATGCTTTGCAGGAAAAAGTGTCTGTCTTAGAGTTGGAGCCGCGGAGTAGAGACCTCGAATTTGTTTTATGGAAACAAGGTACCCAAGTTAGTTAAATCTACCCTACAATAGATATATCCTCCATTCACCGGCAAGGCAGTATAGATCTACTCATGCATCACGCAGTCTTGCTCCATTTAACAGTAACGTTACTAACTACAATGACCGCTTGCGCCACGACGCCATGTTCATGACTACAACTAAGAAGACCTTCCGAGATGATGGTATTATGACAGCTCCGCGCAAACCCCGAGCCCCTCTGTGATTAATATGAGCACAGCTTGCCGGGTTTAGGAAACCTGAGGCGTTCTCGGCTTAACGCTGGCGAGCAGCCAACCGCTTCTGTGTAGATAGATATCGGGCCGGACCCCCTGGAGGTAGCCGTGTGGCGTCCCCTCCGTTCATGTCCTAGTCTGGTTGAGGGCCCCTGAGGGGGGGTAGCCATGTCGCGTGTCGATTTTAAGAAAAGGTCCATGTCGCGTGTCGATTTTAAGAAAAGGTCCATGTCGCCTGTCGATTTTAAGAAAAGTTCCATGTCGCCGTGTCGCTAAGTCTTATGTCGCATGTCGATTCTAAGACAACCCCAATGTCGCGTTGTCGATTTTAAAAATCGCCGTGTCGCCGTGTCGAAAATACCCCTCTGGGGCCCTTGGTTGGTTAGGACAGCGCATCTCTTGACTTACTTCACTAATCCGGCCGGCGCAGCGCTCTGGCGCTCTCCTGTCGCGCGAGTGGGAGTTTTTTTTGCACCGGTAGCATGCCGGGGTAGCATGGCATTACTGACCATATTCCTATGCGACCTTTTAGCTCGAAGTGACCGTTATAGAACCGTTAGTGAGTGTATATATATTTACCGGAACACGCACCAGTAGGCAGCTAACAAGCCACTCAACTCGTGGTGTAGTGTGATCGCATTTTTGGGTTTGTATGCTATCCAGGGGCATATATGTTCTTCGCAGAGGGTGGGGGCACACGTAGGGCCCCTGAGGGGGGGTAGTCATGTCGCGTGTCGATTTTAAGAAAAGGTCCATGTCGCGTGTCGATTTTAAGAAAAGGTCCATGTCGCGTGTCGATTTTAAGAAAAGTTCCATGTCGCCGTGTCGCTAAGTCTTATGTCGCATGTCGATTCTAAGACAACCCCAATGTCGCGTTGTCGATTTTAAAAATCGCCGTGTCGCCGTGTCGAAAAAGCCCCTCTGGGGCCCTACACGTGAGGCGACAGACGACCGGGGTAGGGTGAGGTGCGGGGAGTCGCTATACCAATCAGACAATGAGACGATTCAGGCTATTTGCACAGGTGGGGATCGAACCATGCATGCACCGGTCACTTGGAATGGCTTAGCAGAGCGCATTCGACTACAGGCGAGTTCGCTTTGTAACACAGAGTGGCTGAATTAACAGAGGATGCCCCCCCCCTTCTCCCTGCACATGCACATGCGCATGTACATGTATACTATGAGGCCACATGTACAATAATCTATTAAATAACAAAATCAGTATAATATTTGTATGTGGCACTTTCCCCAATATAATTGGCGGACAGAGTGTGAACCTATTTCCATATGGTCCAGTGCCAAAGAGTCGCCAAGGAGCTCGATTACCTAATCAAGCAACCTTCCCTTTGCGAAACCGTGGCTTAGCTTTATTTTATAATTTGATTATATTTCTGCTATGTTCAGTTGCAATGGCCACCAGACTTTGATGGGTTGATGGACATGCCTTCCCTGATTCAACTAATAACTCGATCTATCTAGCTAGGCTACAGAAAGTAAACCAATTACTTTTCATGTGTATGGGGGTTGAGCGAGATTTAATCCCATATGTTTACCCCTCTGTATAATTGTCTTACCATGGCTAAATATAATTGTCTTACCACGGCTAAATATAATTGTCCTACCATGACACAGACTAAAACAGCCGGTGTGGTTCACTCATTCAATTATTTAACAAATGTACACAAAAGATTAAGATTGCGTGGTAGTCTGGGGAAAGACGAAAAACATCTAAGTACTCATGGAAGTATATCGAGCGTAAAGACAAGGTATATGACAAGGATAAAGGCATATAGTTATTTAAATCCATACTATTTAAATAATCCAATAGAAACGCATATCTATATCAAAGTATCATACAAACAGGTAACATACCTTTCCAGTCAGACCACAGTGACTAATAAATATCAGCCTGCCCCGAGCTGGGACGGAGCCATAGTCACGAGTCAGAATCCCTTACGTTTATATACCCGCTGTGACAAGGAAAGGATGGGACAAGACGCATTTTAACGCTGGCGGATTAGCTAATACAGGCCAACAAGCAAATGAACACCTTACGGTGGCCGCTCCCTCACTCTCAAACTCACTTTCATACTCACTTTCATACTCACTCATCACCAACCCGGCGGACCTTACGAAAAGCAGTCACTCACACATTCACTCACACACTCATTCACACAGGCGCTATGGCAAGCCGACTTTTCATATCGGTCACATATTCCCCGCCTCCGAGAAATGGCGTCCCGACATTTCAAACCGTAAAATTGCGAAAGACCAGAGCTATAACAAAGAAACCTGCTAAACAAAGTCACTTAGCAATGCCTGAACAACAACTTTGAGCGCGTTAACCCTCTGGGCCACACGAGTGGGATAAGCAACTTGATGAGACATGTCATACACATCTGGATTCATCCAATTGGGACGCCGAACTGCCCTCCGCGGCCGTGGTACAGGCCTGGGCGTCTCTTCGCGCGGAGCTACAAAACCTGTGGATGAATCCGAATCACTCTGATTAATGTAACTGTACGGGCTGATACCGTCAGGCTCTTGTACACCATTTGGTGAAGAGACTGACACGGGTGCAAGGTCATGTACAACAGAACGCGGTGCAGGTATTGGTTGTGCAACATGCAGGATCACCTCATCATCATCATCATCATCATCATCATCTTCAATCATCGTTGTGTGATGAGCGGGAAGTCTGTCTCGTCGAAGAATTGGAGTCGGTTCCCGTTGATCGATATATGATCCAACAGGCAGTAGCAAGTTTCTATGTAGGATTCGCGATTTGCCACGGCCATCGCTTCTTGCCACCTCGAACACGGGGATTTCACGGGATGGCTGAGACTCAACTACGAAAACATCCGGTAACCACCGATCCGCAATTTTGTGTTTGCCTTTCAGGCCGACACTACGAACTAGTACACTATCCCCAACTTGAAGTACGGCACCACGAACTCCTGCATCATAGCGCTGCTTTCCTTTCTCCTTTCCCCCAGCAGAAATCGCATTTGCCAGAGAATGGGCATGTTCCATGCGACAACGTAGATTCTCCACGTACTTCCCGTAAGTCGGCTCGGAAGCCTGGGCTTCACTGAGCCCAAATCTTAAATCAACGGGCAGTTTGGGATGTCTGCCGAACATCAGGTAGAATGGGGAATAATGAGTCGCCTCACTGCGCGTGCAGTTGTACGCATGTACCAAGTGCGAAACGTGGGCATTCCAGTCAGTCTTTTCTGAGGGACGTAATGTGCGCAACATGTTAAGCAGGGTAGAGTTAAAGCGTTCACAGGAGCCATTTCCCATGGGATGGTACGGGGTGGTCCTAGACTTGTTCATACCTGTGAGTTCACACAATTGTTTGATTATCTCTCCCTCGAAATTTCGACCCTGGTCGCTATGGAGCCTGCCTGGAAACCCATAGCGAACAAAATAATTTTCCAATATTACTTTGGCGGTGGTACGTGCAGTCTGGTTGCGTGTGGGGAATGCTTGGGCATAACGGGTGAAATGATCAGTGACAACCAATATATTTCCTATTCCCCCTTTCGACTCTTCGAGGGTCAAGTAATCGATGCACAATATCTCAAGGGGATGAGAAGTTTGAATATTTACAAGTGAAGCTCTTTGATTAGCAGGCGCCTTGCCGAGTATGCAACGCCCACAATTTGCCAAGTGCTTTACGACATCAGACGTCATACCTGGCCAGTAGAAACGACGTCTCATGATCTCTAGGGTACGATCACGACCTAAGTGACTCAGGTCATCATGACATTGGGCAATCGCTTGACTGCGATGGGTGCTAGGGAGAACAAGTTGATGCACAAGGTCATCATCACGTAATTGACAAGTGCGATATAGGACTTCATTTTGTAACACAAGTGACGTTCTCTGCCGCCAAAAGCTCTTAGCCTCGACCGAATCCTGAGGAAAAGGCTGAGATTTGTCTTCAATGAAACCGATGACCTTTTTCAAAACCACATCCGCACGCTGAAGGGACTTTCAGTTCGGAGACTTCGATAAGTTTGGTGAACTTACCTCCTCTAGTGCGGCCAATACCGTCTGGTTGAAACATACAGCTGCGACTTTGCCAGCCGAGCATTCTGCAGCCTTTAGCATTGCTGAAACCACAGGTATGTCAACAAATTCTGTCTTATCCGATGGGAGTCTTGACAGCGCATCTGCATCTCGATTCAACTTACCAGAACGATATTCCAGTTGGAAATTGTAACTTGCCAACTCCGATGCCCACCTTTGTCCAGTTGCGTCCAGCTTGGCGGTAGAGGTCACATAGGTCAACGGGTTATTGTCAGTTCGCACTCGGAACTTCGCGCCGTACAAATAATCGTGGAACTTATCAGTCACTGCCCACTTGAGCGCGAGGAATTCTAGCTTATGTGCCGGGTAATTGCCTTCAGACTTGTTTAGCCCTCTGCTCGCGTAAGCAATAACACGCTCTTTACCATCTTGTTCCTGATAGAGCACCGCGCCAAGGCCATCGAGACTTGCATCGATGTTTAAGATGAATGGTTTCTTGAAATCCGCGTACGCCAGTACAGGGGCGCGGCAACACAAATTAATGAATTTTTCAAAGGAATCTTGACAGGTACTAGACCAGTGAAATGCACTCACCTTTCTACATTTTTTCCGAGGGATCTCACCTTGCAGTTGACTATTTAGACATTTGGCGATGTTTGCGAAGCCTGGAATAAACCTACGATAGTAACCAACGAAACCAAGAAAACTACGTAGCTCGGTTACGTTCCTTACCTTATCTGGATCAGTCTCGATCCCATCCTGTGACACAACATGGCCAAGATACTTGATCTTATGTCTAAAAAGGTGACATTTCGATGGTTTTAATTTTAAGCCTGCGTCAGACAGACGTTGGAAGACAGCTTATAAACGTTCCAGATGTTCTTCAAAGGTGTTTGAAAACACTACAACATCGTCTAAGTAGATGAGACACCACATCAGGTGAAGGTCACCCATAACACTTTCCATCAACCGCTGGAATGTCGCCGGCGCGTTAGTTAGTCCAAAGGGCATCCGATTACACTCATAGAAGCCTAGCGGGCCTACTGTAAACGCCGTTTTCTCCTTGTCACCCTCTGCAATTTCTACCTGCCAATACGAGCTTTTCAAATCAAGTGTACTAAACCAACGTGCACCGTGCAGGACATAGAGGGTCTCCTCAAGACGGGGCAGGGCATACGCATCCTTTACTGTACGCCCGTTGAGCTTTCTCAGGTCAATGCAAAATCGAAGGGACCTATCTTTCTTGCGCAATAGTACTACTGGAGACGCAAATGGACTCTGTGACACACGGATAGCATCTAGATTCAACATCTCTTGGAGATGACCCCTTACCTCCTCGTACATCGATGGTGGTATCCGCCTGTGTCTCTCTTTAAAGGGAGTGTCATCTGTTAGCTTAATGTGGTGTTTAGTTTTGTTCGAACATCCAAGATCCAGGTCGTGTTTGGAGAACACGTGAGCGTAGCGACTGAGCATGGTTCTCACCTTATCAACTGCTTCCTCTGGCAGCGCAGACGCTAATTGAGACAGATCTAATTGGGGTGGCATTGTATACTCACGCTCAGTCGTATCTGGAGGAACAGCACCTGCGTTGGGGGGTCGAACGTTCTCCACCATTGACACTGGATAGAGGTCACACAATGACGCTTTGACCGGAATGGTCACGTCTTTAGAAGAAAAGTTATGAATTTGCACAGACACCCGCGCGGACGTAGTATCGTTCATGTCCTGGTAACATGGATCAACCATTAACCCACCAGGGAGGCAGGACGT
Source organism: Arenicola marina (assembly GCA_964019135.1). Lineage (NCBI taxonomy): Eukaryota > Metazoa > Annelida > Polychaeta > Arenicolidae > Arenicola > Arenicola marina. The sequence continues at coordinate 12,372,025 of OZ025251.1, forward strand.
CCGACATTCCTCAGTGATCACTCTTATTTTCCGACACTGTGCAGTCATGCGTGAAAAACCATGTGCTATAATCTTACCTCCTGCAGGAACCACTATGGCAGCTGTAGAACGTACTGTTCCTACCGGAGTTAAGTTCATTGCTAGTGACGTTCTGACAGTTTTCCATGCTTTGGACAGATTCTGTGCATCACTATTCTTTGTAACACACAGGGAAAGAAGGTTAGTACCGAGTAACAGAGGTACTTGCGCATGGAATTTCGTGTCTGGGACAACAACAAACAAAGCATCAACAGAAAGACATATTGGGGAAGGGAACTCTACACGACCCTCCACGTAACCTAGGCATTTAAGCTTCTGGCTACCTGCACCCTCCATCTGAAATAGTTCGTCCAAACCATGTATTGGCAAACCTAAAGAAAGACATTGACTGTGACAAATTGTACTAACCTGCGAACCAGTGTCGAGCAAGGCTAGCATTTGCTGATCTTCGAAAATGATTGGACTCGTATTCAACTTACCGACAAATTCTTGATTGGGGCTTTTAAGGACTTTACCCAGGGAAGGCCCCTCATCTCTGGGTTTCTTTAGTTTAACTGAGTGCAGTTCGCCTTCTTGTGTCCAAGTTTACCACAATAGTAACACTTACCATTGAATCTGTAATTGTATTTGTTAGGATTCTGGTTCGTACTATTTTCTTTTTGTTGACCCGTCGCTGTCTGAGGGTTATTCGGATGCTTACTTTCTATCCTTGTGAGGCGCTCCTGAACCTTTGTTAACTGGTCAATCAATGCATCGAGCTTCTGCTCAGTTTGTCCCCCTGCCGAGAGTTGACTGATTCGATGTTTTGATTCTGAATTATATTCTAGTTCTGCTCTGCGGGCTGCAACAAGCAGATCATCGTAACCCAGATCTGAGTCCATTCTATGTCTGAGAGCATTTTTCAAACCTGCATCCCGCAACCCACTCCAGAATTTTGTGCGCAACATCTCTTGTGCTGCCTCACTGGTCACTGTTGGGGAAGAGGTTGAATTAAGATGGCCGATAACATCTTCAAGTCTACAGGCCCACTCTGCGACTGACTCGCTGGAACCCTGTCTTGCTGTATAAAATTTCTCAAGCAAGGACTCAGCGAGAAGAACGCTACCGAAAACGTTATCAAGTTTACGAATAGCGGACTCAACACTAACGGTCTCACCTAGGTGAAGCATCACGTCAGCGGCTCGCCCACGCAAAGAACGACGGATGGCTTGTAGTAGGCTTGACGGGGATACAGTGGGATCTCGTCTGATACCAGCAACTTCTGCTCGCCACTGCTCATAGCCGACATCACCCTTTGTTCCTTCACCATAGAAGGTGGACAACCGGATGCCACTGAATGCTGTCATGGGATAGGACATCGGGGATTGGGAAACTTGCGGCGGCAGCTGTGGTACAGCGTGTATTCCCCGATACTTGGTATCAAGAGGGGTAAATGGAGGGGGATGCACCACTTCCGGTTCACGGGCCGCAGCGGAAAGGTCTACAGGTAGAGCAGCCATAACTGCGGACCGCTCATCGGGGGACAGTGCCTGTAGCATTTTCAAAACTGAAGAGATTGGATCAGAAATAGCGTCCGATAAATCACCTTGGGGCTTACTCGGATACTCGTCCGCTACCTCCGGCTCAGGCGGTGTTATCTGTACTAAACCCGCGATCTTCAGGTTCTCAGATTCTTCCGCTGCCCGGGAACGAAGTTCCGCCCCGAAATGTTTAATTTAGACAATGCACTCACCACATCATCTAATGCCTGTAACTCATGGAACCTTATATAAACTGAACTGGCGTCAATTGGCAGAATGTGCGAGACTCGACCAAATGATGCACAAAGGGCTTTGAGCTCACTCAAAGACTCCTCATCAATCGTCGCTAACCGACTGACATGCACAGTTTGATTGTGATACGCCATGATGATCTGGGCACGACACGACTTTTAAAAGTAAGCAAGTGTTTCAGTGCAACTTAATTACATCACATGCAATCATACAGAATTGAACAATGAGCAATATTAATACCTAATACTCGTAGATACGGCTTCACCAACACAACCTTGTAGAGAGTACACCTGTAAAGCAAAGGAAATACAAAGGTTAACGTTTTTGGAACCAAATACGATTGAACTATAACAGTCAGGGCACTCAATGAAAACTAGTCTGTATCCTGGCAAAAACTATCAAACCAGACAAATGCACCAAAATGCATACCTCTGGATACAAACCAGCGAATGGGACAAAACACAATCCTTCTGATTAAGAACCAGCTATTCAGTCCATTCATCCCAATCATTCAACAAAAGCAGTCAATGACAAAAATCCCATATTTGACAACCCGCGAAACACAAGGTACAAAACATGCATCGTAGCAAACACAAATCAAAATACAAAAGCGCTTCGCGTAATATTACAGCTGCTTAAAGAATCGCGGACGGACGCGGCTCTATCACGATGACGCGTAACAAATTCGCAAATTAGCAGTAAACATACTCTTAGCATATATAAATCTTTGGACACCAATACAAAAAAATAGGCCTGTACTTGAAAAAAATCGAAAAGTGGTACCAATATGTTCAATGCGTATGCAAATGTTGGTTGCAACAGTTCAGCTTACTTGAATTCTTCGGGGAATGAGGTCGACGTTGACGGAACGCTGACGTGGACGTTGACGTTGACGATGACGATGACGATGACGATGACGATGACGTGGACGTTGACGATGACTGAACGAAGACGTGTGCGTTGACGTTGACGTGGACGTTGACGATGACGTGTGCACACAGACGATGCCGACGAGCAAAACTTGTAACCGTATAAAAAGTTACACGGAGATGGAGTTGTACAAACGCTATGCAGACGGAGCATGCAGTTGGTCTCACAAAGACAGGCTGAGCATCAGAACCAGGTCTGACGTAATCTGTACACACAGACAGATAAGTACACACTGTGTACAATCAACGACGAACAGGAACAAGACGGGAGGCCTGGTTTGGTGTCGTTACTAAGACGAGTCCTACTCGTTGCGAGAGGGTTGTCTTACATGGCCGACGAAACTTGTGCAGATGGCGACGCACTCCCGGGTTGCGCACGTCCCTTCTCTCCGCCTAAGAGAGATGCCGTCCTCGGCTCTGCAAACCTATATATGCCTACCACGCAATCTTAGAACACGTCGGGCTCCAATGACACAGACTAAAACAGCCGGTGTGGTTCACTCATTCATTTATTTAACAAATGTACTCAAAAGATTAAGATTGCGTGGTAGTCTGGGGAAAGACGAAAAACATCTAAGTACTCATGGAAGTATATCGAGCGTAAAGACAAGGTATATGACAAGGATAAAGGCATATAGTTATTTAAATCCATACTATTTAAATAATCCAATAGAAACGCATATCTATATCAAAGTATCATACAAACAGGTAACATACCTTTCCAGTCGGACCACAGTGACTAATAAATATCAGCCTGCCCCGAGCTGGGACGGAGCCATAGTCACGAGTCAGAATCCGTTACCTGGGTTGAGTTGCGGAGCACGCTCGACCGCCGCGAACATTTTTGGTCACTCGGAGCTCGCTATGCAACGACATTGGTCACATCGAACTATTTTCATTTGTTGCGGGGATATCTACTAAATAAATGTCCTTACTTTGGAAATAGCAGCACAATCTAAATAGTGTAAATATTGATAAATAAAAGATAACTATAAAGCATCGATATTTACGGGTTATCCGGCCCCACTTATTTGAGAAGAATCGTCGTCCAGAGTTTAATATTATCATGCGGGGCTGCTCTTGATCGCGGCGAACCATACCCCATATCCGGTTCAAAATTGTACGCGTCCTTGACCAATCCGCCAAGTTCAAATCCTTATTTGTCGTTGCCGATGGCGTGCGCACGCGATCGACACCCATGTGCAACGCACCCCTGGTTACGTTTATATACCCGCTGTGACAAGGAAAGGATGGGACAAGACGCATTTTAACGCTGGCGGATTGGCTAATACAGGCCAACAAGCAAATGAACACCTTACGGTGGCCGCTCCCTCACTCTCAAACTCACTTTCATACTCACTTTCATACTCACTCATCACCAACCCGGCGGACCTTACGAAAAACAGTCACTCACACATTCACTCACACACTCACTCACACAGGCGCTATGGCAAGCCGACTTTTCATATCGGTCACACGAAGAAGTATGATTGTCTATTTGCAATTTTATACCAGACTGATCGCACGTGAGGTTACACCGCCAAATAGCCTGAAATAAAAAGAAGGGGGTCATAACGCACCCGACCTCCTGCCTCTCCGATCACCAATATTGTATGATGATACTCACTTGGTCGTGCGCCATTCATCACGGGGATACATGAGGTTGCCTGTTTGTTGATCGGCCGGCTGGTTTTAAATTATATAATTTCAGTTAATACTGTCCACTACGGATTTTAGCTGGGGATGGCTGGGGAATGAGCAGGGCCGATAACAATTAACTGCAGGACCTACAAGACCTAATGGAGCTCTTTTAACTGCCGAACACCCTTGGGTTGATCAATAGCGTGAACATCTTTGAATCTTGAAAGATTTATTCGGTTTCAAGTAAGACATGTAGATCGATCCCGATCGATACGAACGTCGCAAAATTTAAGCGTGATACAATACGACAAATTTCCATACCATGAAATGAGGTTAAATCAGCGGGAAAGTTGCCGAAATCGGGATTTCCCACTACAATTCTTACAATTACCGCGCTGAAACTTTGAATATTCATATACTTCGCTAAATCTGGCGTAAGATAATGTGCTTCCTAAATCTGGCGTAAGATAATGTAATTCCTAAATCTGGCGTAAGATAATGTCATTTCTAAATCTAACAGATATACCTTTCATACCGTATATCTGAGACTACAGCATTATATCTTACTCATTTTAAGTATCTCGTTTAAACATGGTTTACAAGCTCGAGTTCTACGACATTATAGATAAATGGTCCCACCGACGCAATGTTCCAGGTCCTGGTAGTCTTTGACCGCTAACATCTGTAATACTAAAGGATCAATACGAAGATAGGAAGACACTCTACTAGTGTCTACTAGTACAGGGCTACTAAAAATGGCTGATGTACTGGTAGATGTACAGGGATGATGTACCAGGCTAATGTACAGAGGTGATGCAAAGGGCTAATGTACAGAGGTGATGCAAAGGGCTAATGTACAAGGCTGATGTACAGGGCTGATGCACGGGCTAATTACAAGGCTGATGTAAAGGGATGATGTACAGGGCTGATGTAAAGGGCTGATGTACAGGGCTGATGTAAAGGGCTAATTACAGGGCTGATGTAAAGGGCTGATGTACAGGGCTAATTACAAAGCTGATGTAAAGGGCTGATATACAGGGCTGATGTACAGGGCTGATGTACAGGGCTGATGTAAAGGGCTGATGTAAAGGGCTGATGTAAAGGGCTGATGTACAGGGCTGATGCACATGGCTGATTTACAAGGCTGATTTACAAGGCTGATGTAAAGGATTGATGTACAGGGCTGGTGTACAGGGCTGATGTACGGGGCTGATGTACAGGGCTGATGTACAGGGCTGATGTACAGGGCTGATGTACAGGGCTGATGTACAGGGCTGATGTACAGGGCTGATGTAAAGGGCTGATGTAAAGGGCTGATGTAAAGGGCTGATGTACAGGGCTGATGCACTGACATGGCTGATTTACAAGGCTGATTTACAAGGTTGATTTACAAGGCTGATGTAAAGGACTGATGTACAGGGTTGGTGTACAGGGCTGATGTACGGGGATGGTGCACAGGGCTGATGTACAGGGCTGATGTACAGGGCTGATGTACAGGGCTGATTTACAAGGTTCGTGTAAAGGGCTGATGCAAAGGGCTGTTGTACAGGGCCGATGCACAGGGCTGATGTACAGGGCTGGTGTTCAGTGCGGATGTACAGGGCTGGTGTACAGGGCTGGTGTACAGGGCTGGTGTACAGGGCTGATGCACTGACATGGCTGATTTACAAGGCTGATTTACAAGGCTGATGTAAAGGACTGATGTACAGGGTTGGTGTCCAGGGCTGATGTACAGGGCTGATGTACAGGGCTGATTACAGGGCTGATGTACAGGGCTGATGTACAGGGCTGATTTACAAGGTTCGTGTAAAGGGCTGATGCAAAGGGCTGTTGTACAGGGCCGATGCACAGGGCTGATGTACAGGGCTGGTGTTCAGTGCGGATGTACAGGGCTGGTGTACAGGGCTGGTGTACAGGGCTGGTGTACAGGGCTGATGTACATGGCTAATGTACAGGGCTTGTGTACAAAATAGCTGCTGCTTGCCCTTGGCCTACATACCGCCCGGCCGAAGATAATAAACGAGGACGATGGAGCGGTAGCGTATGTCGTTACGGCGTACCCAGCTTGCCAAGGGCGGGATGTGGTCTGTCTTTGTACTCACGAGGGGTGTCCAGGGCGAAGATGGGGGGGGGGGGGGAGGGGGTACATTAGGGGGGGGGGGGGGTGGCGCCGGGGGGTGGGGGGCAGCGAAGGCAATTTATTCGGAAAAAAAAAGAAATGGGAAATAAATTATTATCGATTATATATATATATATAGACTGACGAGTGATCGTATGGGCTACAGACCGGCAGTGTCACACCAGCAACCAATAATCTATGATACACTTTATGTGTGTTTATCCGCAGAAATCAATACACATAAGGTCAATGACCTTGATGGTGTAGGGGTCTGGATGCATAGCTGTACCGGACAGAGCCCCAAGGCCCCTGCACGGCCTTCAACCCGGTAGCCACCCTATCCACCCTATCCATCCTAGCAACCCTAGCCACCATAGCCACCCTATCCACCCTAGCCAATCTAGCCGCCCTATCCACCCTATCCACCCTAACCACCCTAGCCACCCTAGCCGCCCTAGCCACCCTAGCCACCTATCCGCTTATGCACCCTATCCGCCCTAGCCACCCTATCCATCCTAGCCACCCTATGCACCCTATCCACCCTAGCCACCCTATCCATCCTAGCCACCCTATGCACCCTATCCACCCTATCCGCCCTAGCCACCCTATCCATCCTAGCCACCCTATGCACCCTAGCCGCCCTAGCCACCCTAGCCACCATAGCCACCCTATCCACCCTAGCCAATCTAGCCGCCCTATCCACCCTATCCACCCTAACCACCCTAGCCACCCTAGCCGCCCTAGCCACCCTAGCCACCCTATCCGCTTATGCACCCTATCCGCCCTAGCCACCCTATCCATCCTAGCCACCCTATGCACCCTATCCACCCTAGCCACCCTATCCATCCTAGCCACCCTATGCACCCTATCCACCCTATCCGCCCTAGCCACCCTATCCATCCTAGCCACCCTATGCACCCTATCCACCCTAGCCGCCCTAGCCACCCTAGCCACCCTAAGTGCCCTAGCCGCCCTATCCACCCTATCCGCTTGTGCACCCTATCCACTCTAGCCACCCTATGCACCCTATCCACCCTAACCGCCGTATCTATCCTAGCCGCCCTAGCCGCCCCACCCATCCTAGCAGCCCTATCCACCCCAGCCACCCCAGCCACCCTATCCACCCTATCCACCTCAGCCACCCTGTCTACCCTAGCCGCCTTATCCATATCCGCTAGCCACGCTTGCCCTCTGGCCTGGCATTGTGTTTCGCTGTGCTTCGACGAGCAGCGCCATGTGTCACGCGAAAAATACGATTTGTATGTTTCCGGTCGGCCAACGTGGCTTCTTCAAAACCGGAACTGCTCCAAACTGAACATGGAGGCACACAATTCTAGTTTGTTCTTAAAGTTCTACTGGTTATTCGGCGATGTTAAGACAAGGACGTTGCAAGCAGTAAATATGTAGAATCCAAAACAAAGTTGTTAAAAAAGTGTAACATAGCGGAATTAATATCAGCCTTTTGGCAGTCTCGTTTTAAACGTGTTAAGCAGTATTACCTGACGGAACTTGCCATACCATCGAGGCCGATGCAATTAAGGATTCGCTAAACCTTAAAACAGCAGCTTCTCAGCGTTGTTGCAAAAACAGAAAAACAAGCATTGAACCATTGAACAAATATTGCACCTTAACATCCCCATCCACGCAGTCTATCCTTTGAGTTACCCACACGATCAACCGTCCCGGGAGCCACTGGGTGATCATTTAACTCTTGACTGACTTCCTCCCTCCACCCGTTACTCGCACCTGGCCAGCCCAGTAACCCTATGCACCAAGCTAGGGAGCATGCAGCGGGTACTGGAAGTCAAGTCGACTGCATTCATGCAGCAAGTTTAACTTGGGGCCGAGCCGCCAAGTCGAAGACGGGAACGGAGAGAGTGAGAGTTAGACGGGAAAGACCAGGGAAAGAGAGAATGAGAGAAGAGGGAACGAGAGAGGGAGAGTTAGACGGGAAAGACCAGGGAAAGGGAAAATTAGAGAAGAGAGATAGCGAGAGGTGGGGAGAGAGACCGAGAAATAGATAGATGTAGAGTGCGAGACAGAGATAGATAGATGAATAGAGAGAGATTAGGACAGAGAGTGAGAGAGCCCCGACAGAGCTTGCCTCCCCTCTGCTCGCTCCAAGCGGAGTGAGAGCGCCACGTAGCGGTGGGCTGTGGACAGCGTACGCCCTTTGATCTTCTGCTACACGTAGAACGCTGCAGACAGGAAGCCCCCCGCGCTGGTCGGTTGCCACAGGGCGTCAGGCTCCAGGCCCAGCCCCAGTGGCCCAGTAACGTGTAAAAAGTCATTATGCAGAAGCAGACCTGAAGCAGACCGTACAGGCAAGCAACCGCGATGTTTGTGTTGAGTAGGAGACTGCGGGATTGCCAGCGATTGGCGGGACTTTGCCGAAAACAAGTTCAAGGTCAGTGTGCGTACGTGTTTTAGAAAGCGGCGCCGCAATGACCCTTAATTAATTGTGCAGATAATATTTATATATAAGCATTATGTATGGATTTGGGTTAAAAACAGCAATTCAATATAGGAAACTTCGGCTACGTTATACAAACATTTCAGGTAGTGTCTATGCGAAGGGTCTATAAGATGGAGCGGCGAAAGTCGGGATTGGAAGATTAATGATTAAACCGGTGGGGCGTGAACGGGAATACTCGCAGAGTAAAGAGCGATATTATGGGCGTTTAGAAGTCCGCGTTGACCCCCATGCATCTCCACCCGTTAAAAGGGTGCCACTATAACAGGATGTAGTTCTGCCTCAATTGAATTTATTACATTATATCTTATAAACTGGACAAACAGACGATATATCAGCGTATAATTTCTGCCTTTATATTCAGTGTTCTGGTTATTATCAGGCTATTTACCAGAAGCGTTTACCCAAATCCGACAATGCTTGATTTATGCCAGCTAATTATATACCTATGTATGCCTACATGCTGAGATGTTAGGAATCGCTGCTGACATGACTGCGTTAATCAGACGGGAGCTCTTTTGTTTGTGACAACATCGTTCTAGCTCAGTGTAGCTTGTCAATGTTGACAGACACACATTGACAGTCATGAAACGAGACGTGCGAATGGCATATATAGAGAGTATATATATATAGCCTCTATGCATGCCCCTTGCACGTCTCTGTATGACCCAACCGACATATCTTGTGAATATCTTTGGACGATATTAGGGGCAATGACGCCTTCATCTATGCCAAAACATTTCATTCACCTTACGTCGGTGCTGGATCTATTTTTGCACTCCGGCTTCCTGCAGATGGAACCCGTTCCTGATTATAGTATAGGCTGAACCCCCTCGATCTGCCGGGAGATGGCTGTTTTTTGCTGTTCTTTGGGGCAGTCTCCGGGGGGGGGGGGTGCAGTTCCCCGGGGGCAGTCTCATTATCTATTCATGAACCTTTGTGATACGCCCTCCACATTGAAACCCATACCAGCTGATACCCTCACGCTTGGTAGATGGCCTACTATCCTAGCTACTTCATCGGTATTACCTGACCGCCTGATACTGCCTCGACCTCGGTCTTGGCCTCGGTGGGTCGTAAAATACTCTCCTGACGTCGAGACACAGCTGGATGGCTATGGCCTTGACCTTGCTTGCGACATTGCTGTCGAAGGGCAAACCAGGATGTTGACGTTATAGAGCAACCAAGCAGGGACTATACTGAAGTAGTTGAGCCAGGCCGTCCCCGGCGCATAGAGCTGCGATATGCAACATATGAATAAACCATCGGAAACCGTAATACTAATCAAACCATGCGCAATATGTACTTAATCGCGTTGACAAAACACCGCTCTCAAAATAAATACATTGATCGCGATTGGCAGTATTTTCCTAACAAAATCATTTCATATAATCACATCGGCAAAACCATGTTAATATAAAGCGAAATTTGGTTACCGTATAAGACGCCAGTCCGATCGAAGTCCGCAAATGTATCATGTATAATAAACACTATATCTATGCATCAATCTGGCCGATAAACGTTATCTCCTTATGATGATACTGAACGCATGAGATCAATAGTCAGCCTTGGTTCACCAGCTGCCTAAGCCAGAGACCACAACGTGTTGTGCTCAGAGGAGAGGCATTGGACTGGCGTTACACGAACGCGGGTATGTACGTGTACCACAGTGATCGATCCTCGGTCTCCCTACTTTTCCTTATCTTCATTACTCACATAATAGCCCATGTGCAGTGTGATACTTTGCCTCGGTCATAAAACTGTACATGCATGGGTTCCGAAAGTATCAGGCGAGTGATATGAAGTCGTTTCTATGGAATACACTGAGAGATTGGAACAAGCTCTCTGTTGAAAAAAACACATTCAAATTTATAAACGGAATTAAACGGAAACTGTTATACTTTAGACTATCAGATGCGCGTTGTACAATATGATTAACGGTAAAGATTGCATCCATCATGCAAGAACAAAGGGGTGAATACCTTTTCCGATTTGTGCGATTGGCGTCCAAGAATTCTTGGAGATACGCCATTAGCTATTTTTGGGGGATCGTTATTCGTCTAATTCCTGGTTCAACGCCAAAGCCCTCTCCGGCCCTATCTATTTACCGCGATTCGCGCAATAGCAGTCTGTGAATTTCTCAATATTCGCGATATCACATTTAAGATGTTTTTGTTGGCGCCTACACTGTGAGAAGTCCTCATCTTAGAGATTCGATATTACTCTCCCTGATTTTTGGAGAATCACGATTCCCATCCCTTCTAGAATGAGAAAGCTAATCCTGTATATGTGTATATGATGCTGAAAACACCAGAACAAAAATCATCCGGCACTTCTTAAAAATGTTAATCACTGATGGTTATACTCGCATATATCCTTCATTAATAATGGTTGTACCCGCATCTACCTCTCATCAATGATGATTATACCCACATCCATCCCTCATCAATGATGGTTATACTCATATATATCCCTTATCAATGATGGTTCTACCCAATCTATCCTTTATCAATGATGGTTCTACCCAATCTATCCCTTATCAATGATGGTTATACCCGCATCTATCCCTTATCAATGGTGGTTTTACCCGCATGTATCCCTCATCTATGATGGTTATACCGGCATCTATCACTCATCAATGGTGGTCTTACCCGCATCTATCCCTCATCAATGATGGTTATAACCGCATCCATCCCTCATCATCTAGCAATCATCAATGATGGTTATACCCACATCTATCCCTCATCAATGATGGTTATATCCACGTTCACCCCTGATGAACGATAGTTATGCCAATGTTCAATCCTTTCCAATGATGGTTATACCCAGTCACCCCTCGTGAATGATGGTTATATCCATATTCACCCCTCATCAATGATGGTCACTGGCCCCTCGCCAATGATGACTATACCCATTGGTCCCTCATCCACAATGGTTGTATCCAGAGTCATCCTCAGAGATTTCGGATAAGCAATGTTTCATGATCCGTTATTTGCAGCAGGACGGGTGTCACTAGCGGGTGTCAGGTCTGCGTCCGGTCTGTCTGATTTTCAGACAAAGAAAATTCTAGGAGAGTTCGATATCCTATATGGTGAGTTATGCTATTATAATAATATTACTAGTATTATTACTTGTTTCTTTGATACATGTAGCGGTAATGGCAACTACTATTAGTAGCATGAACGCACTATATATCCTAACGTCCTAATGTCAGCTCTATGAAACGTTAAAACAAGAATATCTCCCATTTGTTAGTATAATTCCTAAACCGCCAAGACAGATTTTATTACCTTGTTTAAATACAAAAAAAAACTTAGTGTGGTAAATAACTTTGCCCAATACGTGTACCATGCCGTGTTATGTAAAATGTTAAATTGTTTCAATCTTGTTGAAAATCAGTGCTATCCTCTCATCTTCTAAGGGCGTTGTGCCTAAAGTTCAATAAAGTTCACAATATCCAATTCGAATTTCTTCGGCTAATGAATCTAGTCGCCGTGTTTCTTCTTACAGATAGAAACAAGGATGGTCTCGTTGACAGGCGTGACATCGAGAACTACAGAAGGGTATGTTCTGGTTGAGATTGTAAACGGACCTAAAAGGGTTGTTGGTCAATAAATAGAAATTCTTCGACGCCATTACCTCTATGAACGATATGATTGTTTAGTGAAACCGGTGTGTGTAGTCATCAGAATTCAATAGCCCCCTCCCCCCACCTATGGGTCTGGAAGGGCTGTCCAGTGTCAAATTTTCGTGTCAAAGTGTCGAATGTCGATGTCACGACGTTCTGTGTCTCTTTTTCAAAAATCCGTGTCGACGTCGCTTTTTCAGATCCTCAGTGTCGGCATTTGGGTGTCAATGTCGAATGTCGATTTTTGAAATATGCCTGTGTCGCGTGTCGCCAATTATCCCTTCATGACCCCTCTCCCTCTTCAGTCGATTTGTCCTTTGATGGTTGTGAAAGCGCCCAGTAGTCCTCATCTAGTGCCCTTCATATGAGCTAAGTACAAGACGCGTTCAATTCTTTTTCGTTGGCGTATCAGTATCTGTTATCAGTATATAAGCCCACCTTACATTTAAAGTTGCATGTGGAGTTGTTTCGCTGTTTTTGAATGCCAAATTTGCGTATAAGAGCACAAACCTAAGGCCTTAAAGTTCATAACAGACAATAAACACCTACCATATCGCTCACCAATTATCTGCCAATGAGCAAAACATTTCAAATTCATGAATTGTCCGCCACAAAAATGAAAACTTGTGCTGATTTGAAACGTCATAAACGTGTGTAAACAAGTTGTTTACCGGTGCCACCGACGGGGGGCCCAAGCGCTAAATTATATGAGACAATAGAAGCGTCCGGAGCGCCACTTTTTCTTTGGCGGTGGCTATTGACACTGCTTGTGGTCAAAGGTAACATTTCCTGTTTATGTTTATTTTGGTACAGCCGTTGCAACGGTCAGCTCCACATGTAACTTTAAGTAATTGTGTTTAATTGTGTTCAAGTTATGTTCCGTTTTACAGGAGCTCAATGACTACTATGCCGCCACCCGAGGCCAGATGAGTCAAGCCTCCGATCACGGCTTTGATGACTACTGGATTCTGCTCAAGGAATTGGCAGATGCCAACAAAGATGGTGTCCTCTCTAAGTGCGATAGCATCATGTTCTGCATCATTATTGTTCATTTCTGCAAAAAAAAGAATGTCAATTCAGGTGTTGTTGGATTTATTCTAGGTTAAAGTTTAAGTATAGGTGTAAAATGGCATTATTTTTCTTACATCTTTTGGTACATATTGCGCTGTCAGACGTGTATTTGCGGGAAAAATCACTCTCAGAAGAGTACTTGCGAGATACATGGCTCTCAGAAGTGTATTTGCGTACTGTGCCTCGTAGCTGTACCTTAGAGATTGGGTTGCGAGGTATATATTGATATATACTAAGGTTTTGTTCAGAAGTTGACAGGAATGCTTTGATTAATCTGGTCATTGCCATTGTTTATTTAGACAGGAATGGACGGACATCTGGACTACGATAAACGAGCAGGCCAAGGACATTTCATTCTCCAGTCTACCGCAGTGGGTCCGTCTCATGCCTTGTGTAATGTTCACCATCATGGACATCAAGAGTGCGTACTTTACTCTCCACTTGTCTTGTCACGGTTGCGCACTCCAGATGGTGCAATGAATTGGTGATATTCGGACAAACCTGTGACGTATCACACTTAGCTTCCAACATAAGGTCAGCTGGCCAGCGGAAAAAATACAATACATGTTGAGCCAGATTTACCGTTATATTATAAAGTAAATGTTACAGTTCTGTTAGATGTGAATGTCACTTGTTCAGTATATACTATGCATATTGTGTTAATTGGTGGGAAATATCCTTATAGATAGCTGTAATGTCTGTGCCTGTACATTGTCTTACTCACTTTAACATGTGGTTAATTAAGACTGTGTGGTGTTCCAGGTGACGGCATACTCGACGCGTACGAGTACAAAAACTTCTGGTACTTTATGGGAAATCTGCAAACCGACGACGCGTTCCTTCAACATGTTATGGATACAATGACAGAGGTAACTTTAAATAATTAAAAAAGTAAATACTAACCCCATCCTCGTCGACAATGTAATACACAGTAGTAAGATAACAAGTGGTGTCCATAAATATAGCGCGTTTTCGATAAATATATAGTTTTCATTGCCAACTCATTCAGAAGGTCAACATGTACATAGCAATATATAACAGGTGTAAACAGGATATATCTAAACGTAACTATATCTAATCTTCGACATTGTTAGCTTTCGGTGGCTACGTGTACACCAGACGTGAGGTAATCATAATCAGATTGTTATCTTTTCCAAGTAATCGTAATCGTCATTGATTATATTTTCCAACTAATCGTAATCTATTACATTGGTTTTAAAGGCAATGTAATCGTAATAAAAATTTTTTTAATGATTACTTTACAATGTTCACTCGCGCTGTTTTAGTCTCCAAACCGACATTCTACACCGCACGCGATCACAGCCGCATTCAGCCTCAACAGGTCTCCATTCTTTCCATTCCAGCAAGGGAAATACGACTTGAATTTACACCGCTTCGAAAGTCTCTATGCCGACTTTTATTTATCTCAAGACAAGAGTTCACCGGGGAAGTACATGGCGGGTCCTGTGGAATACGAGTGATGATACATTAACACAGAGGAACCATTGCAACTGAACGCTGTCCCGAAGGCAGAGAGATTTACATGTTACTTGTCAATACCGACTTACTTATCTGTTGGGTTTGACACGGACACCCTGACACCAATGCTCTCTGGCGGACTTCATTAGGACTGTATGCTACACCCGCGTGACATTTTGCCCGGTATATGCGGCCTGTACCTTGCCAGATTTGACATACAGTATTTATTAATTGTACATGTATATTAATTATGTATGGCTTTTATGTGCTTTATTCGTGGTGCCTCTTATTGGTACATGAATGGTTAGCCAAATCCGTCAGTGGTTGACATCTGTCTTAGCAGCCTGAGCAGCTGACGAGTCACTATCACTGGCTCAAACAGTGACAGTATGGACCTATCAACGCACTATATGTATCATGATAATACCACGTGCATGGCATATGCCTAAGTATATAAATATATGAACGGAATATATAATTATAATACATACATAAATTATTTTAAACTATTGAGTTTTTGCAGTCAACCCTGATAATCAATGTTATTAAAATGGTTGATTAAAAGAGTTTCCCTTCCGTTGTATCGATCTCGCACAGTTGTAATTGGGGGAACCGCTTTAATAAAAAAAAAATGACGAAAAGAGTTTCTTTTGAAATGTACCAGTCAGTCAAACCTACTAGCCTACTAAGAGGAAGAATGGCTGACAAGAGATTCTCACGGGGAAACAAACTGGCCCCCGCCGTTACACAAATTTAATTCCTGTTGAAAACAACTATATTTTCTAAGGTTCATTGACTAAGGTTATTTACTAAGCCGCGTCATCGCCGTCCGCCATTAAAATTGAATGGTCTATCCCATGTTGATGGTTTAATGATGGGCTGAGGGAGAGAATATAAGGCTGGTGGGTTGAACGTATTTTGCAACATCCTCTTCGGGAAAGATGGAGTGACCGGTGAACAGAAAGCGTAAGTTTTAGGGAATCTTATATGGGTCTAATTGTCAAGAACCTATTGCGATATTACAAAACATCTATAACGTTATACTATAATACAGAGATCCTTATCTAGGGGCATAATCTAATTTTCTAATTGCGGAAGCCCGCACTATCTGACTATGTAAAGCACAGACCATGACCCTGGCCGCATCAACAGGTTGTGGGTACGAACCCTGACACCTGTATCTGGAGCCAAGTTCCATCCAACCCCATTTCGTCGTCCTGGGAGGTTTCTTGACTCAATTTATGCACAAACGCGGCCTAAATGTAAAGCGGATGTGATGATGGCAGCCGTTAAATGAGAGCAGTTCCACGACAGTTACTTCCGGTTGTCGCACCACAGGGTTTGCTCTCGATCATAGCGAATTATACCACACTTCCGGTTCAAAATTGTGCCCGTCTTTGACCAATCCGCCAAGTTCAAGTACTTAAATGTCTTTGCGAACAGCGCGTAGCGCTCCCAGTTCATTCTCCGTCCCACTGTGCCGGCAGATAGCTTAAAAGCGGGACGCCCTCTGCTGGGCGATTGTTTATGGAGGGGGGGGGGGGGGGGCGGGGAGTGGGGTATAATACATTCCTGGGCTTGAAGGGGGTCCGTAAAAGCGGAACCCCTCCATCAGATTTGTATAACATGAGCGAGTTGCGGGTGCGTTATGACAATCTTCCATTTCTGCCGAAAGAAGGTTGGAGAAGACTGGGAAAGACTGGGCAACACTTGACCCTATTTGACCATTTTGACCTCTAGTTAGCTATGTATTCCATGAAACGATTTTAATTTTAGGCATTTGACAAAGGAGTCATTCAGAAACAAATAGCACGATGTTTTTGGAATGCAGTTGAATAGTCTGCAAAACGGCGCAAAACACGGGCATCCGAACTGGGCCAATTTACCTCGTGGCGGGGAATGTTGACCCCACGCACAGGGCACGTTGGCCCTAGTAATGTAAACATCGCGTTGGTGACAACCAAAACTTTGAACTTGACTATGACATATGATTAAAGTTGCATGTTGAGTTCTTTCCCGCCAAAACTAGGCCCAGGCGAAATTTATATCGAAATTTGCAGAAAAGTCGATTATTTCCTTCTATAAATTCAGAAACCTGATAAACATCGCCGTTTTGGCTGTGATGTGGCAAACGTGTCTATCCCGAGACACCGCAGAACTCTGTCGCGGCACTGCTACTTATACCAAAGCATCGCGAAGCACACAAACTGATGACGTTTGCCACTAAAATGAAAACTTATGGTAAATTGATATCGCGGGCAAGGCTAAAAGACACTATTTGGTAGTCTGGCAAGGGTGGAGTGCAGACAAAGGAAATCTTGAACGATTCGAGGATTGATTGGTATTTTGACCTCTTTAGTTTTACCGGGAAAGAGCTCGACATGCAACTTTAACTAGCCATTCTGACTATCAGCCAACGATACACAACGATATCGCCTAACACTTACTCGCCTATACAGCTACCAATATCCCAATGTGCCCCAGCTTTATAGCTCCACATTTAGCCGACCGCTCTACAAAATGTAATAATCATATTGTGCAAAAACATATACTGCTTTTGAACATTCATTTTATGCAAAGTGTGACTCACAGTATGCGTCAATGTCAGACCGCCGCGGGCCACAAAGGGCCACTGACGGCCTTCACTCCATGTCTCATTGTTATTCTGAAGACTTACCTCACCCCAATATCCACCACCCGTCCCCCTCTCCCCGCCGCAGCTATGCCTATATACCCGGCTCCGTTCCGCTCCTCCATTACGTACCCCGGACTGCCTACCCCCAGCCCCACCCATCCACATAGCCGCGGTATCATGACTTCCTTCCATGATGACACACCCCCCAGCCACACCCATCCCCACAGCCGCGGTACCATGACTTCCTTCCATGATGACACACCCCCGTGCCACACCCATCCCCACAGCCGCGGCACCATGACTTGCCTCCATGATGACCCATACACCCTGCCAGAAACGCCTCGTCATTAATAATAGGCCGAGAGGCGGTGTTGGGGCAAAGAGTCCCACCCATCCCCATCACCTAGACACCGCAGGCTGAATACGTAACCAGTTCAGTGCTAACTTATAGTCTCGTGACGGACATCACGGCCGATGTGATGCGGTAAGCGTTTTGTATTCCATGCGTTAGTGAAATCCTCCTCATGAGGTTTCCTAGATTCTCCACACGACAGGCTTCGAAGGAATCCTCGTTTTTCTGAGACCAAAAGCTGAGTCAGATGGTAAGCCGAAAAGAAAGTGCTGTCGTGACTAAATTGCGTGCTGACCCCGACCTGTAGTTTGGGGCCAGAATTAATTACAAATGCAAACAAGTATAGCATCTCCCGTCGGAAAGTGTGGCCTTTTTGCGTACTACGTCATCAAAGTTCGGAGATTTCTACCTTTTTTGGCCTTGTAATATACACCATATAATTTATTTCATACACTCAGACAATCCGTGTTGTCTTCAGAATTCTCCCAAATTATTTCCTGAAGTGGTCTGTAGCAGGGGTCTGGAAGGGCCTGGGGGGGGGGGGGGAGGGGGGTCCAGTGTCCAGTGTAGCGGGAGACAACCATGCATTTTTATATCCATCGGGACCCGGATGAAGGTATAAAGGAGACCACGTGACCCGATAGGAGGGGGGGGGGGTCAGTGTTTTCAGTTGTGTCGATGTCCACACAACTGCACCCGTCACCCCCATCTGGTCACGTGGTCTGCTTCATACCTTCATCCGGGTCCCGATGGATATAAGAATGCATGGTTGTCTCTCGTGTGATGAGTCGGGGCGGGCGTGGGGGAGGGGAGGGGAGGGGAGGGGGAGGCAACCCCAGTTCTGCAGCCACAGAACTGGGGTAGTGTGGAGGTGGGGCGGACAGCTGGCACGCCACACCCCTGTCGCTCTCTATAACCCACGCGGGCTGCCCATATCTGGCACCCCCCCCCCTCCCCTCCACACCACCTTGCCCTGGCTGCGCTATACCCCAGCCAACAGCGCCACCTCAGTGGAGCTTCCGCTGTTGGCGGGACGTACAGCGCCGCTCGAGCCATGCGTGTCCTTCGTTTGCCCTTGAGCCTCCACTCGGTCAACACATGACTATATATATGCAACATGAGGCATATCATGCAAATGTGAGCGTCGGATTAAAACGATCAAACTTGAAAAACGTATAATATGTGGTTTAACATGGACACAAATATTTAGGGATTGAAATAGACACAGATGAATGTGAAATGAAATGGACACAGATAGAGGTGGATTAAACCGGACGCAGATTAAGGCGGATTAACAGAGCTGTCGATTCAAATGGACACGTGTATGACGGCTGTCAGACACATGTGTCACCAGGTCTGACGTCGGCTGTCAGTCCCATGTGTCACCAGGTGGGACGTTGGCTGTCAGTCACATGTGTCACCAGGTGGGACGTCGGCTGTCAGTCACATGTATCACCGGGTCTGACGTCGGCTGTCAGTCACATGTGTCACCAGGTGGGACGTCGGCTGTCAGTCACATGTGTCACCAGGTCTGACGTCGGCTGTCAGTCACATGTGACACCAGGTGGGACGTCGGCTGTCAGTCACATGTGTCACCGGGTGTGACGTCGGCTGTCAGTCACATGTGTCACCGGGTGTGACGTCGGCTGTCAGTCACATGTGTCACCGGGTGTGACGTCGGCTGTCAGTCACATGTGTCACCAGGTGTGACGTCGGCTGTCAGTCACATGTGTCACCAGGTGGGACGTTGGCTGTCAGTCACATGTGTCACCAGGTGGGACGTTGGCTGTCAGTCACATGTGTCACCAGGTGGGACGTCGGCTGTCAGTCACATGTGTCACCAGGTCTGACGTCGGCTGTCAGTCACATGTATCACCAGGTCTGACGTTGGCTGTCAGTCACATGTGTCACCAGGTGGGACGTTGGCTGTCAGTCACATGTGTCACCAGGTGGGACGTCGGCTGTCAGTCACATGTGTCACCAGGTGGGACGTTCGCTGTCAGTCACATGTGTCACCAGGTGGGACGTTGGCTGTCAGTCACATGTGTCACCATGTGTGACGTTGGCTGTCAGTCACATGTATCACCAGGTCTGACGTTGGCTGTCAGTCACATGTGTCACCAGTTGGGACGTCGGCTGTCAGTCACATGTGTCACCAGGTGGGACGTTGGCTGTCAGTCACATGTGTCACCAGGTGGGACGTTGGCTGTCAGTCACATGTGTCACCAGGTCTGACGTTGGCTGTCAGTCACATGTATCACCAGGTCTGACGTTGGCTGTCAGTCACATGTGTCACCAGGTGGGACGTCGGCTATCAGTCCCATGTGACACCAGGTCTGACGTCGGCCGTCAGACAAATGTATCACCAGGTCTGACGTTGGCTGTCAGACAAATGTATCACCAGGTCTGACGTTGGATGTCAGTCACATGTGTCACCAGGTGGGACGTTGGCTGTCAGACACATGTGTCACCAGGTCTGACGTCGGCCGTCAGACAAATGTATCACCAGGTCTGACGTTGGCTGTCAGACACATGTATCACCAGGTCTGACGTTGGCTGTCAGACACATGTGTCACCAGGTCTGACGTCGGCTATCAGTCCCATGTGACACCAGGTCTGACGTCGGCCGTCAGACAAATGTATCACCAGGTCTGACGTTGGCTGTCAGACAAATGTATCACCAGGTCTGACGTTGGCTGTCAGACACATGTGACACCAGGTCTGACGTCGGCTATCAGTCCCATGTGACACCAGGTCTGACGTCGGCCGTCAGACAAATGTATCACCAGGTCTGACGTTGGCTGTCAGACAAATGTATCACCAGGTCTGACGTCGGCCGTCAGACAAATGTATCACCAGGTCTGACGTTGGCTGTCAGACAAATGTATCACCAGGTCTGACGTTGGCTGTCAGTCACATGTGTCACCAGGTGGGGCGTTGGCTGTCAGTCACATGTGTCACCAGGTGGGACGTTGGCTGTCAGACACATGTGTCACCAGGTCTGACGTCGGCCGTCAGACAAATGCATCACCAGGTCTGACGTTGGCTGTCAGACAAATGTATCACCAGGTCTGACGTTGGCTGTCAGACACATGTGTCACCAGGTCTGACGTCGGCCGTCAGACAAATGTATCACCAGGTCTGACGTTGGCCGTCAGACAAATGTATCACCAGGTCTGACGTTGGCTGTCAGACAAATGTATCACCAGGTCTGACGTTGGCTGTCAGACAAATGTATCACCAGGTCTGACGCTGGCTGTCAGACACATGTGTCACCAGGTCTGACGTCGGCCGTCAGACAAATGTATCACCAGGTCTGACGTCGGCCGTCAGACAAATGTATCACCAGGTCTGACGTTGGCCGTCAGACAAATGTATCACCAGGTCTGACGTTGGCTGTCAGACAAATGTATCACCAGGTCTGACGTTGGCTGTCAGACAAATGTATCACCAGGTCTGACGTTGGCTGTCAGACACATGTGTCACCAGGTCTGACGTCGGCCGTCAGACAAATGTATCACCAGGTCTGACGTTGGCCGTCAGACAAATGTATCATCAGGTCTGACGTTGGCTGTCAGACAAATGTATCACCAGGTCTGACGTTGGCTGTCAGACACATGTGTCACCGGGTCTGACGTCGGCTGTCAGTCACATGTATCACCAGGTCTGACGTCGGCTGTCAGTCACATGTGTCACCGGGTCTGACGTCGGCTGTCAGTCACATGTGTCACCGGGTCTGACGTCGGCTGTCAGTCACATGTGTCACCGGGTCTGACGTCGGCTGTCAGTCACATGTGTCACCGGGTCTGACGTCGGCTGTCAGTCACATGTGTCACCAGGTGGGACGTTGGCTGTCAGTCACATGTGTCACCAGGTGTGACGTCGGCTGTCAGTCACATGTGTCACCGGGTCCGACGTCGGCTGTCAGTCACATGTGTCACCGGGTCTGACGTCGGCTGTCAGTCACATGTGTCACCAGGTGTGACGTCGGCTGTCAGTCACATGTGTCACCAGGTGTGACGTCGGCTGTCAGTCACATGTGTCACCGGGTGTGACGTCGGCTGTCAGTCACATGTGTCACCATGTGTGACGTCGGCTGTCAGTCACATGTGTCACCAGGTGGGACGTTGGCTGTCAGTCACATGTGTCACCAGGTGGGACGTTGGCTGTCAGTCACATGTGTCACCGGGTGTGACGTCGGCTGTCAGTCACATGTGTCACCAGGTCTGACGTTGGCTGTCAGTCACATGTGTCACCGGGTGGGACGTTGGCTGTCAGTCACATGTGACACCAGGTCTGACGTTGGCTGTCAGTCACATGTGTCACCAGGTGGGACGTCGGCTGTCAGTCACATGTGTCACCAGGTGGGACGTTGGCTGTCAGTCACATGTGTCACCAGGTGGGACGTTGGCTGTCAGTCACATGTGTCACCGGGTGTGACGTCGGCTGTCAGTCACATGTGTCACCGGGTGTGACGTCGGCTGTCAGTCACATGTATCACCGGGTCTGACGTTGGCTGTCAGTCACATGTGTCACCAGGTGGGACGTTGGCTGTCAGTCACATGTATCACCAGGTGGGACGTCGGCTATCAGTCACATGTGACACCAGGTCTGACGTCGGCTGTCAGTCACATGTATCACCAGGTGGGACGTTGGCTGTCAGTCACATGTGTCACCAGGTGGGACGTTGGCTGTCAGTCACATGTGTCACCAGGTCTGACGTTGGCTGTCAGACAAATGTATCACCAGGTCTGACGTTGGCTGTCAGACAAATGTATCACCAGGTCTGACGTCGGCCGTCAGACAAATGTATCACCAGGTCTGACGTTGGCTGTCAGACAAATGTATCACCAGGTCTGACGTTGGCTGTCAGTCACATGTATCACCAGGTGGGACGTTGGCTGTCAGACAAATGTATCACCAGGTCTGACGTTGGCTGTCAGTCACATGTATCACCAGGTGGGACGTCGGCTGTCAGTCACATGTATCACCAGGTCTGACGTTGGCTGTCAGTCACATGTGTCACACTGTTCGCTTCACTGGGCGCATGAGAGTTCTACCATTGACGCTAAAACTTGCATGTGATAAAAGAAGAAACGGAAATGTGAGTGTACCTTTCGCAGTTGGGATAATTGAATAAAGAAATGTCGAAGCAATTCCCAAAGTGCGATTAATTATTGTTTTTATCATATTTTTTTTATTTCCTTCAACTAATCGTTTAGATTATATTTTAGATTATAAAGTACCTCTAAAGTATATCTAAATATAATCGTTTAGATTAAAGTGAAAGTATTGCCTTTCACAGGGCTATCGTCTGGGGAAGACTACTGTTTGCTTGACCCCCTCCCCTCTCCCCACCCAAACGGTCACAAGTGGAGGTGCGCCACCCCCCCCCCCTCCCCCGTCACCGTCGCCTGGGCGGCTGAGTCACGCACGCGGCGACCCGTCGGGCTTGTTGATCCAGATTCCACAAATCTGGATCAAAAACCAGGACGAAGGTCGTCTTATTGATAAGGCTGCCTCGGCGCTTCTACGGATTGTTGACGCAGCAGCAGAAAGTCGCGGGAAACTAGGTCGAGGAGTCAGTACTCTATACTGGTCTCCTGGCAGTTATACACACACTGCATTGGGAATACCAGAGAATTTCATCAGGAACGAATCATAGTATTTCTCACGTTGATCAAGCCACGTGGGACGACTGTACACTATGGCTGGGCACCTGTTGGGATCTGTTGTTCGGACCGCTGGAGTCCTCATCGTGGTATTTGGCGCTGGATATCTGGACGTCGCGGTCGATGGAGCCCTGGATTCACGGGTAAGTATCCTTGTCCGGAGCGACTTTCATGAGTACACTGGCCGATCTTGTTTGTAAAGAGGGCATGGGAAGGTGGGGAGGGAGTGTCTCTATTATAAGGACGGGCCTCCTTATATTGTTCTGGTGTGGGCGGAAGTGAGCGTTGCATTTGGGAGAATTACGTTTTTTTTTTATATTCACCTAAGGGACACACAGTTCTTTTGTGGTTATTCCCGTTTAGGGATAGAAGGAAGAGAGGGGTGTATTTTATGTCATTGCATTCCAAATGGTATTGGCAATTTAACTTCGAAAGGGTACTCAGGGACGGATCTAGGGGGTGGGGGGGTTGCAACCCCCGTCCCATTGGGAACTTGAACATACACTTTAAAAGTCAGGTTTGCCGACGAAATACATCGTAAAGTGACATCGCAACCCCAACACCCCTTGTCAAATTCCTACATCCGCCCCTAGCACTTGTGCTGAATAGGTAACACTGTATCATCATTCAAGTCACACCCCCCTCCCCCACCCCCTTAATCCGGTCGGTCGTCTGCTGCGTCAGTATTGGCGCTGAATCGATAATGCTGCTCCATTGTGCCTCCGACCACCCGAAACCAAAACGGCACATAATCAATCTCAATATCATTACAACAATGAAAGCCTTATTTCCAGGTGCACCAGAGGTATGATTTAGATTTTTATGACTGAAGTCGAGGGGGTATATTTGTTACCAGAAATAGGCATGGCAACGTATGTTATTAACGTAGTGATCCAGGTAGGTTCCCATGGGGTCCCCCCCCCCCCCTATTAGCAGATTAGTGTGAAGGGAAGTCCATTTGAGTCACAGCGCTATATCCACTCGAAGGAAGACACCGGCTCACTCCATCCAAAGTGAACTCTGCCCACCCCCTCCCAACTCCCTCCCTGGTCTTCAGAATCCTGGATCCGCCCTGAACATTTCGGTTGTTCAATGGCGTCACCGTATTTTCTGTAGTCAACACATTTTTTTTCATACTGACATCTCAGGTAGAGATCTATTGTTTGCATGTAATGTGAACGGGCTCATTATCTTTTGACGGTATGTATTCAACGGATATGCTATGCCCAGCCCTGGAAAAGGTTTACATCTCTGCAGGACAGTTGCAGAAAACGCAAACACCGTCAAAGATGGCGGATATCTAAAGAGTTATCTTATTGAAGCGTAAACTTAGAAAGCAGATGGGGACACATTAACTGGGTTACACAGTGGACCAACTTAAGTAATACGTCGAATCCCAGATTAATATGGTTAGAGATGTCAGGGATTAGTGCCCACCCCTTGGAATCCCAGGTTAATATGGTTAGAGATGTCAGGGATTAGTGCCCACCCCTTGGAATCCCAGATTAATATGGTTAGAGATGTCAGGGATTAGTGCCCACCCCTTGGCATCCCAGGTTAATATGGTTAGAGATGTCAGGGATTAGTGCCCATCCCTTGGCATCCCAGGTTAATATGGTTAGAGATGTCAGGGATTAGTGCCCACCCCTTGGCAACCCAGGTCAATATGGTTAGGGAGGTCAGGGATTAGTGCCCACCCCTTGGAATCCAAGGTAATATGGTTAGAGATGTCAGGGATTAGTGCCCACCCCTTGGAATCCCAGGTTAATATGGTTAGAGATGTCAGGGATTAGTGCCCACCCCTTGGAATCCCAGATTAATATGGTTAGAGATGTCAGGGATTAGTGCCCACCCCTTGGCATCCCAGGTTAATATGGTTAGAGATGTCAGGGATTAGTGCCCATTCCTTGGCATCCCAGGTTAATATGGTTAGAGATGTCAGGGATTAGTGCCCACCCCTTGGCAACCCAGGTCAATATGGTTAGGGAGGTCAGGGATTAGTGCCCACCCCTTGGAATCCAAGGTAATATGGTTAGAGATGTCAGGGATTAGTGCCCACCCCTTGGCATCCCAGGTTAGTATGGTTAGAGATGTCAGGGATTAGTGCCCACCCCTTGGCATCCCAGGTTAATATGGTTAGAGATGTCAGGGATTAGTGCCCACCCCTTGGCATCCCAGGTTAATATGGTTAGAGATGTCAGGGATTAGTGCCCACCCCTTGGCATCCCAGGTTAATATGGTTAGAGATGTCAGGGATTAGTGCCCACCCCTTGGCATCCCAGGTCAATATGGTTAGAGATGTCAGGGATTAGTGCCCACCCCTTGGCATCCCAGGTTAATATGGTTAGAGATGTCAGGGATTAGTGCCCACCCCTTGGCATCCCAGGTTAATATGGTTAGAGATGTCAGGGATTAGTGCCCACCCCTTGGCATCCTAGGTTAATATGGTTAGAGATGGCAGAGATTAGTGCCCACCCCTTGGCATCCCAGGTTAATATGGTTAGAGATGTCAGGGATTAGTGCCCCCCCTTGGCATCATAGGTTAATATGGTTAGAGATGTCAGGGATTAGTGCCCACCCCTTGGCATCCCAGGTTAATATGCTTAGAGATGTCAGGGATTAGTGCCCACCCCTTGGCATCCCAGGTTACTATGGTTAGAGATGTCAGGGATTAGTGCCCACCCCTTGGCATCTCAGGTGAATATGGTTAGAGATGTCAGGGATTAGTGCCCACCCCTTGGCATCCCAGGTTAATATGGTTAGAGATGTCAGGGATTAGTGCCCACACCTTGGCATCCCAGGTGAATATGGTTAGAGATGTCAGGGATTAGTGCCCACCCCTTGGCATCCCAGGTTAATATGCTTAGAGATGTCAGGGATTACTGCCCACCCCTTGGCATCCCAGGTTAATATGGTTAGAGATGTCAGGGATTAGTGCCCACCCCTTGGCATTCCAGGTTAATATGGTTAGAGATGTCAGGGATTATAGCACCAACCCCTTGCAATTATGAGCTGCGATATCCTTAAAATATGTCAAGCAATAGGTTGGATGTCACTTGACCTGAGGGGATCTCGGATCCTGCTGGCGCCAAGGTTTGCTTCTTGGCATTGTTCATTGGGCCGGTTTGACTCAAAAGTTATGTCACCGGAATTTTGCAGTCACTGTCCATGGGCCGAATTCATAATCCCCTCGTAAGTTACGCACGAAAAGTGCATTTTCATCTTATCCTCACCAGCTCGTTGTGGTCATGCTCATGAGTAAGAAATCCTCTTCAATATAATTTTAGCACTTTCTTAATTCAGAAAATCCACTTCTTGGGCGACTACTTATGTATTGTGAACCCGATAATCGCTCGACAGATTAAGAATACGGCCCCTATATCTCCATGTCCCCCGCCACGCCACGCCACTCCCATCACGTGAGTCCCTGCATTAAGCCGGGGATATGTTTTGCTTATCTTATACTAATAAAATGAAGCTGTCTGTCCCACTATGCCGCGGCATGCAAGAGCCCATTGGCCCCAGCAGCCGCCTTGAGAACCTACGCCATGAGAACCTATTAATATCCAGCCGTCGCTCTTAGATGTGTCAAAGCTATCGCATGTGTCAACACAACCGCGTGCTTATCACCTTATCCCGCGGCCTGCGGCGGGCTACCTGGCTTGGTGCCAACAGTAATAATATTTCTCCCAACGCCTTATCGCCCGAACCGTCATCAAAACAAACAAATCCCATACTGTCTCGCTTCCACAACTTCCCATTAGTAGCAAGAGAACGAACTCCGCCCGGGAAACCTATAATACGCTGCTCTTAACATCAGTCACGGCAGTATCCAATTCCACCCACACCAACCAGGGTTAACAGTGGTTAATGGACTCCTCTCTGCTCATCCCCCACACCCATCCACCCGACTCCTGCAGCCCCACGCCCCGTCGACATTCATTAGACTCAGTCTTTACTGGCCCGCCCCCCCGCCCACGGCACCCACTAGACTTAAGGTTTATGCACTTCTGTATTTGTTCGTACCCTCTACTGACTTAACGACAACAGCTATCGTTCACCAACTTTTATGGAAATGTGGCATGTCCGAGCCTCTACAATTTTCAAGTATTATTGTATCCAGTACAGAATACGCAAATTGCAGCTAAAGCACGCTGACAAAAATGTGTACATGGCGTATATGTATCTCAGTTGGAATAACAACAACATGTCTAGATGCAATCTGTACCAATATAGTACCGGAAGCGTGACGTTAAAGACCGACGTACAGAAACAATTCTATGTTATCGTATATGTTGAAATTATCCTTAACCTTTATGTCCCGTTATTCAGTAGCTCCCGGTCAATATTATTATCGATATTATTTCTGCCCAATGTCTACCTTCTGCCTGCTACTATTTGACGTATAAACCTAAATACTGTCATACTGTTATTTCTTGGGGCGGCTAGTGTCTTAAATATCAAGGGGGAGGGAAGGAGAGGAGACGGGCGTGGACCTTTTTTTCATGAGCAACTGAATGACGATTGCCTTGGCATGTGTTTCACAGCCACTGAAGGAAGAAATGTGTGGCGGGTTCCTCTGGGAGTGGGGAGGGGGAGGGGGGAGGGGGGGGGGGGGTTATCGTGTACATATACATCTCGTTACTTCATGAAATGTTCACGTTAAAGGGGTGCGCATGTTTGTATTCGCGCGATTCAGAGGGGGTATCACCCCCCTCCCACCCCCCCCCCCCCCCATGGCATGCATTGACCGCAATGCTCCGCCCAAACACAAGTGAATCTGTTTGGTGCCAACAACGTTAATTACTATTTTGGATAGGTAAGGGTCTGAAAGGGGTAAATGACATATTTGAAAAATGAACATTGGACATTGAGACGCCAAATTCCGACACCGAGGATCTGAAAAAGCGACATCGACACAGGTTTTGGCACAGAAACGACACTCACTTTAGGCAAAAAGGCGTGAGAGACAATTTTGATAAATCGACACTAGACACTGGTTCCCCCCCCCCCTTCCAGACTCCTATAGCTACACCTCCGAACGTGCCTTGATTTACAATAACTGCGAGCTATTGTAGTAATTGTGCAACTCAACTTCACGTGACTATGATAATCTGAGTAGACTTTTAGTTGGTTTACCTTATTTTCAGAAATTGGCAGAAGGTAGCGAAAGCGGTACACCTGGTAAGTGTCTTCTTTATGTCCTTGCTATTAATCTAAGATATCAATAGACATCAGTTTGTAAGGATTATATGAATTCGCCAATGCACACCGATGTATACGTTATATTGCCTTAACGATATTCATTGATAGTTGTTTTAGTGACTGTGAGATCCAATCATGTGGGAAGTAAAATCACTAAATACATTCACGAAAGCGTGACAGTTTGTCAACGACACGGATGGGGAAAAGATTTAGCCCCAGTTCTTTGGCTATAGGACACGTATAAATATGACAGGGTCATGTCCGATATTTGGTCGTCCTACAGAACTGGGGCCAGGGAATGATTATGATTTTAAAATACATAGAGGCCTAGTGAATGAGTGGATCAGTGGTGCAATATGACGAAGAAACCGCCAATGAGTAAGCAATACATCAGTCCGCCATCAGCAGGGATGACTGAATCGATCGGCCACCAGTCTAGATGGCATCATTGTAGTATATCCGGTACACCGGGCTCGGCGATGGCATAAGAAAAGGCGGACATCCCGGTTGTTGCCATGTGTGGCATTCTTAGTTCATTGCATAGCAGCGTTCGTCCTTTAGGAAGAGCCTTCCTAGTGTGAAGGATCGTTTCAGGTATCATAGACGTCGCAAGCAGTAGGCATTTACATCGAAATGACAACTTCTTCCAGGGTGGATTTTATGACCGACAGGTGAGCACATTAATACTGGTTATACATATCGGTTAAGAGTTTCCTTCATCCTACAAAGACTTTCATGGCATAACTATGATATGTATATACACAATGTAATATAACAGTTGATTAAAGTTACGCTGCATCTTTTTCTGAAACGGGTGCCTGCCTCAATAAGTAAATGGCGTACCAAGTGTCAATCGGCGAACATGTGGGTTATATTACTGAAAAATAAATAAATGTAGATACCGTTCCGGGTTTATTGGCCGGATGAACATATTTTCGTTCATTTCGACAATATTTCATCTTTTTGCTATGGATGGCGATAGTTTGAGTACGCTGTCGAAAAACATGTGTCGTTGACTCCGGCAGTCTGGACGCAAGCGGCGCGCAGCTGGTGGGGCTGACGACTCGCGTGATTCGGGGCTTCCTCGGGCCATCCGCACCGCAACACGCCACCCCCGCAGGCACAGGGGACACCCCAGCGGGAGCAGGGCGACTGGCGTCGTCCAAAGGTCCCAAGAACCCACGTCGCCACAGCGTCACGCGCTGCGGTTGCGTGGTCAGCAGCCAATCGGCTTCCACTCGACCTTGACCTTGAACCAAGAGGCGCTGAGCGCTGACACGAATTGGTGGCTTCAGTGGGAGCAGCATGCTGGGGGGTCGTCGCCACCCCCCGGGACAGGCGGTGAAGGTGGCGGTGGCGGCCAGGAGACGAGCCCTAGACACCAGCCCACTGTTATCCGCAGCGGCCAGCAGATAAGGTGACGGCGAGGCGTTTACTAGGATCTTAATACCATGATTAAATCAATGATCACAACAACTATTACTTCATTGTTGTCCGATGATGATGTTCGTATTTACCCTGATGGTGATTATAGCGATGAGAATTATCGTAATGATTACGGTAATTATTATCACATTTACCCTGATGGTGATTATAGCGATGAGAATTATCGTAATGATTACGGTAACTATTATCACATTTATTACGATGTTTTTTTCGCGATGATTACTATAAGGAATATCGTTATTATCAAGATGTAGATTATCGCAATCATGATGATGGTGAATATTGCGATTTTCGTATTACAATAGTTAGATATTTTATATATTTGTTCGAAACCAGACGCGGATTCGCAAATGGGTAAGCGTTAGAAAGATCGATGAATTGAAGTGGATTACACCAAGGATAGTTTATTATACACGATCCCTGGTTGCACTTAATAACCAATTATTGCTGTTAATCTATCGTTAGCCTCTTTATCATCTATACGGTAAACGATTTCCCGGTGGCATTCATAGAGGCTTTGGGCTCCGGCTGCGGATTCATCTTTCCAGATAATATGCTGCATTACCCGCGGTCGTTGGCATGGCAGTCTGTAGGGCCAGAGGGTATCTGTCCAGATAATATGCTGCATTAACTGCGGTCGCCGTCATAGCTGTAGGCCGAGAGAGTTTTGGGCATGACGGATGTCCCTCGAGGAAGGTCCTTTAATCGGCTACCGCCAGACCTCATCACCCTTGCCTTGTGTGCCTTGGTTCCCTGTTCCTGTGTGGTGGTGGTCCCGCACAGATCAAGTGCCAAGAGCCCTTTATCCGAGGCGGTGCGTTAATTAATAACCTCGGTAGCGAAGGCGGCGAGGAGGTCCGGGGTGGAAGGGGGTAGGAGGAGGGGAATGGGGGGGGGGGGGGGTGCAGGGCATGAAAGCAGCGATCAGTCCCCACCGGGAGCGTAGCCAGTGACACGATGGCTGGGATGATGAGGGGGATGGGGTAGGGGGGGGGTGGATGTGCAGTGTTGACCAGGCCCCAAGGCAGCCTTTGCTCAGTTGATTGCATCCCCTCCCCCGCCACCCCAGCTTAGGACGAAGCAGGCACATATTTGCCTGGTGGTGGTAATGCTTATGAATGAGGAGCCGACTACGCGAACTGACTTTCTATGTCACCGAGTATAATATTTCTATGTCACCGAGTAGAATATTTCTATGTGTAGGATATGTTTTGGGTTCGACACAATTTCCGTTCTCGTTTCCGTTCATGTGAGACCTACGTAAAAAAAAACAAAAAAAAAACACAGGCAACGAATGCTCGGTGACTAGATCGTACCGTATCATGTGTCTCGACTGTTATAGATTCGGTTCTGTGACTCTAGATTATGTCTCTTTATTCATTCAAATCCATCTGTTGAGCCCATATTGTATTCTCTGCCGACGATACACTAAATCGGACAAATTAATAACGGAAAACACCGACATTGGCGTTAATTACCCAAGGGTAATTACCGATAAAGGTAGTACGCAAATAGCGATTCGGAAACCTGTTTCAACTAAAATTCTCCCATTTTGCTCCGCCGGGTCTGAAAACAGCTTGGTATCGTATTCATCTCTAGCTCGTAAACATTTATCCCGAGAAAACGAATACTTTACACTTATTTTCCACAGTAATTATGTTACCATGTCTGTTTACTGCTCGTCGTCGTGACATGCAGACTGCGTGGTGGTGGCTCTATGGCAGAGGGGCGTGTCGAGGTCTTCCACAACGACCGCTGGGGAATTGTCTGTGACGATCACTGGGACACCAACGACGCCAATGTCGTCTGCCAACAACTCGGCTTTCCAAGGTAAGATATAAATGTCGTCTGCCAACAAATCGGCTATCCGAGGTAAGGTATAAATGTCGTCTGCCAACAAGTCGGCTTTCCCAGGTAAGATATAAATGTCGTCTGCCAACAAGTCGGCTATCCTAGGTACGGTATAAATGTCGTCTGCCAACAAGTCGGCTATGTCAGGTAGGGTATAAATGTCGTCTGCCAACAAATCGGCTATCCCAGGTACGGTATAAATGTCGTCTGCTATGGTAACGTAAGTACTGTTATTATCTGATGCCATTTAAGGACTAAGATTCAGTACAATTTATAATTCCTATTCCATTTGAGCTTTATGTTACCGGCTAGAGATAAGCACGATGCCAAGCTGTTGTCAAATCCGGCCGAGCAAAATGGGAGAATTTTAGTTTAAACAGGTTTCCGAATCGCTATTTGCGCACTACCTTTATCGGTAAATCGGCTATCCGAGGTACGGTATAAATGTCGTCTGCCAACACATCGGCTATCCCAGGTACGGTGTAAATGTCGTCTGCCAACAAGTCGGCTATCCCAGGTACGGTATAAATGTCGTCTGCCAACAAGTCGGCCATCCCATGTTCAGTATAAATGTAGTCTGCCAACAAGTCGGCTATCCCAAGTACAGTAAAAATATCGTCTGCCAACAAGTCGGCTATCCCAGGTACGGTATAAATGTCGTCTGCCAACAACTCGGCTATCCCGGGTACGGTATAAATGTCGTCTGCCATCAAGTCAGCTATCCAAGTTACGGTATGAATGTCGTCTGCCAACAACTCGGCTATCCCAGGTACGGTATAAATGTCGTCTGCCAACAAGTCGGCTATCCCAGGTACGGTATAAATGTCGTCTGCCAACAAGTCGGCTATCGCAGGTACGGTGTAAATGTCGTCTGCCAACAACTCGGCTTTCCCAGGTACGGTATAAATGTCGTCTGCCAAAAAGTCGGCTTTCCTAGATACGGTAAACATGTCCTCTGCCAAGTTCCAAACATTAGTATGCACCATGAAAGGAAGATTTACTTCCAGCTGCACTTCCGCCCAGCTCAGTCGGTCATACGAAGGATAGTTATCGTAAAATCTTTTGATTTAAAGTAATATGCTCTGTAAAAGTCGGCTTTCCCAGATACGATATAAATGTACATCTACTCATATTTTTTACATATAGAATATCGTGAACGTTCAGCGTCATCAATATAAAAACCAATAAAATTATAAATATAAAGCATCAGCAAAAGTCCGTGTCATCTGTATTTAGTATCTTGAATATAAAATAACCATTCATTGTTGGTCCGGGACATGTTTCTTGGCACAATGCGGTACCTTCTTTCATTGTGATAGTGGGTTTGCTCTTCATCCCCAGAGGTGCCATAGCCGCCAAGTCCCGCAGCCACTATGGCTGGGGCAACTTCAGCGCAGAGGACATCTTAATGGACGAGGTCACCTGTTCCGGGTCGGAATCTAGACTTCAAGACTGCGACCACTCACCGGAACACGACTGTTACATATCGGAAGTGGCCGGGGTGAATTGCAGACCAAACATTGGTACGCACCATGAAAGGAAGATTTAATTCCAGCTGCACTTCCGCCCAGCTCTGTCGGTCATACGGAGGATAGTTATCGTTAAATCTTTTCATTTAAAGTAATATATGCTCTGTGATTTTTTTATTATCAACCTCTTCTCTATATCAAATAAGTATATTCTGTCTGAAATCGAAATTCTGAAAGCCTGTGGGCTATCCGGAGAGGGGCCAATTTGTTCCCCGGAGCAGAAGTTGGAGGCCGGCTTTATATTACTGCGCGCCTGTTCGCTGTTCGGAGTTCTGTGTGATGTCGACAGCGACTCGCTAGGACGCCCACGCGCGATGAAAATAGTCCGCGTAGTCTATGTTAAAATTATTGTTTTACAGACACAACGAGATAGATCTATAAAACATATGCATCATAACTTTAAGATACTTTTAGTCTTGATTCTAAAATGTAAAAAATCTAAGATGGTGCATGTAAGAAGGCTGCTTTAATGGGACGTAAGATGTGCTATTGCATGGCGACATTTTCCTTTCTACTCCAGGATGTGAACCGGGTTGGGCGTCCAGCAATGACCTTTGCTACCGTTATGTCTCCAATATGTTGACATTTGACCTTGCCTTTGACCGATGCGAGGAGCTGGGATCTCACCTTCTCACCATCGAAAGCCAGGACGAGAGCAACTTCATCAACAACTGGCTCTTCGCCGAAACAGGTCAGTGTCTTGTGCCAATGGGGAATTGGGCTTGCGTGTGGTCACAAGATATACCATAGTTGCCAAATAACCGCCCTCGACTAAAGAATAATAATAATTTGTTGTCACAATTTTACGATACTGTATACACATATATATAAAGATAATTTTTGCTTTATTTTAATTTTTATATATCGATACCATAAAACTTAGTGAAAAATATGTTCGCCGCAAGCCAACGTCACTCTGGATACATGAGTGGTATGTCGATGTTTTTGCAGACGCTCCTTACATCTGGACATCGGGTCGTCGCACGGAGCCGAGCCCTACATCCGGTTCCGTGTGGAGATGGCACGGAACGATCAATGACTTGGGATACAACAAGTGGTTTCCAGGTGAGGATTCAGGGTGAGGCCTTGGGGTCAGGGCTCGAGGTGAAGGCATGGGGTGAGGGCTTGGGCTGAGGGGTTGGGGTGAGGGTTAGGGGTGAGGCCTTGGGGTGAGGGCTCGGGGTGAGGGCTCGGAGTGAGGGCTTGGGATGAGGACTCGAGGTGAGGGCTTGTGGTGAGGGCTTGGGGTGAGAGGCTCGGAGTGAGGGCTTGTGGTGAAGGCTCGGGGTGAGGGCTCGGGGTGAGGACTCGGTGTGAGGGCTTGGGATGAGGACTCGAGGTGAGGGCTTGAGGTGAGGGCACGGGGTGAGGGCTCGGAGTGAGGGCTTGTGGTGAGGGCTTGGGGTGAGGGCTCGGGGTGAGGGTTCGGAGTGAGGGCTTGTGGTGAGGGCCCGGGGTGAAGGCTCGGGGTGAGGGTTCGGAGTGAGGGCTCGTGGTGAGGGCTCGGGGTGAGGTCTTGGGGCGAGGGCTCGGGGTGAGGGCTCGGGGTGAGGGCTCGGGCTGAGGGCTCGGGGTGAGGGTTAGGGGTGAGGGCTCGGGATGAGGGCTCGGGGTAAGGGCTCGGGGTGAGGGTTCGGGGTGAGAGCTCCGGGTGAGGGCTCGGGGTGAGGGTTAGGGGTGAGGCCTTGGGGTGAGGGCACGGGGTGAGGGCTCGGAGTGAGGGCTTGTGGTGAGGGCTTGGGGTGAGGGCTCGGGGCTCGGGCTTGGGGTGAGGGCTTGAGGTGAGGGCTCGGGGTGAGGGCTCGGGGTAAGGGCTCGGGGTGAGGGTTCGGGGTGAGAGCTCCGGGTGAGGGCTCGGGGTGAGGGTTAGGGGTGAGGCCTTGGGGTGAGGACTCGGAGTGAGGGCTTGTGGTGAGGGCTTGTGGTGAGGGCTTGGGGTGAGGGCTCGGGGCTCGGGCTTGGGGCTCGGGCTTGGGGTGAGGGCTCGGGGTGAGGGCTTGGGGTGAGGGCTTGGGGTGAGGGCTCGGGGTGAGGGCTCGGGGTGAGGGCTCGGGGTGAGGGCTTGAGGTGAGGGCTCGGGGTGAGGGCTCGGAGTGAGGGCTCGGAGTGAGGGCTTGTGGTGAGGGCTTGGGGTGAGGGCTCGGGGCTCAGGCTTGGGGTGAGGGCTTGGGGTGAGGGCTCGGGGTGAGGGCTTGGGGTGAGGGCTTGGGGTGTGGGCTCGGGGTGAGGGCTCGGGGTGAGGGCTCGGGGTGAGGGCTTGAGGTGAGGGCTCGGGGTGAGGGCTTGGGGTGAGGGCTCGGGGTGAGGGCTTGGGGTGAGGGCTCGGGGTGAGAGCTCGGAGTGAGGGCTTGTGGTGAGGGCTTGTGGTGAGGGCTTGGGGTGAGGGTTAGGGGTGAGGCCTTGGGGTGAGAGCTCGGGGTGAGAGCTCGGAGTGAGGGCTTGCGGTGAGGGCTTGTGGTGAGGGCTTGGGGTGAGGGCTCGGGGTGAGGGCTTGGGGTGAGGGCTTGGGATGAGGACTCGAGGTGAGGGCTTGAGGTGAGGGCACGGGGTGAGGGCTTGGGGTGAGGGCTCCGAGTGAGGGCTCGGGCTGAGGGCTCGGGGTGAGGGCTCGGGGTGAGGGCTTGAGGTGAGGGCTTAGGGTGAGACCACGGGGTGAGGGCTCGGAGTGAGGGCTTGGGGTGAGGGCTCGGAGTGAGGGCTTGTGGTGAGGGCTTGTGGTAAGGGCTTGTGGTGAGGGCTCGGGGTGAGGGCTTGTGGTGAGGGCTCGGGGTGAGGGCTCGGAGTGAGGGCTTGTGGTGAGGGCTTGGGGTGAGGGCTCGAGGTGAGGGCTCGGGGTGAGGGCTTGAGGTGAGGGCTCGGGGTGAGGGCTCGAGGTGAGGGCTTGGGGTGAGGGCTTGTGGTGAGGGCTTGTGGTGAGGACTCGAGGTGAGGGCTTGAGGTGAGGGCTTGGGGTGAGGGCTCGGAGTGAGGGCTTGTGGTGAGGGCTTGGGGTGAGGGCTTGGGGTGAGGGCTTGAGGTGAGGGCTCGGGGTGAGGGCTTGGGGTGAGGGCTTGGGGTGAGGGCTTAGGGTGAGGGCACGGGGTGAGGGCTCGGAGTGAGGGCTTGGGGTGAGGGCTTGGGGTGAGGGCTTAGGGTGAGGGCTTAGGGTGAGGGCACGGGGTGAGGGCTTGGGGTGAGGGCTTGGGGTGAGGGCTTAGGGTGAGGGCTTAGGGTGAGGGCACGGGGTGAGGGCTTGGGGTGAGGGCTTGGGGTGAGGGCTCGGGGTGAGGGCTTGGGGTGAGGGCTTGGGGTGAGGGCTTAGGGTGAGGGCGCGGGGTGAGGGCTCGGGGCTCGGGCTTGGGGTGAGGGCTTAGGGTGAGGGCACGGGGTGAGGGCTCGGAGTGAGGGCTTGTGGTGAGGGCTTGGGGTGAGGGCTCGGGGTGAGGGCTTGGGGTGAGGGCTTGAGGTGAGGGCTTAGGGTGAGGGCACGGGGTGAGGGCTCGGAGTGAGGGCTTGGGATGAGGACTCGAGGTGAGGGCTTGAGGTGAGGGCACGGGGTGAGGGCTCGGAGTGAGGGCTTGTGGTGAGGGCTTGGGGTGAGGGCTCGGGGTGAGGGCTTGGGGTGAGGGCTCGGGGTGAGGCCTTAGGGTGAGGGCACGGGGTGAGGCCTTGGGGTGAGGGCACGGGGTGAGGGCTCGGAGTGAGGGCTTGTGGTGAGGGCTTGGGGTGAGGGCTCGGGGTGAGGGCTCGGAGTGAGGGCTTGTGGTGAGGGCTTGGGGTGAGGGCTCGGGGTGAGGGCTCGGGGTGAGGACTCGGTGTGAGGGCTTGGGATGAGGACTCGAGGTGAGGGCTTGAGGTGAGGGCACGGGGTGAGGGCTCGGAGTGAGGGCTCGGAGTGAGGGCTTGTGGTGAGGGCTTGGGGTGAGGGCTCGGGGTGAGGGCTCGGAGTGAGGGCCCGGAGTGAGGGCTTGTGGTGAGGGCTTGGGGTGAGGGCTCGGGGTGAGGGCTTGGGGTGAGGGCACGGGGTGAGGCCTTGGGGTGAGGGCACGGGGTGAGGGCTCGGAGTGAGGGCTTGTGGTGAGGGCTTGGGGTGAGGGCTCGGGGTGAGGGCTTGGGGTGAGGGCTTGAGGTGAGGGCTTAGGGTGAGGGCACGGGGTGAGGGCTCGGAGTGAGGGCTTGTGGTGAGGGCTTAGGGTGAGGGCTTGGGGTGAGGGCTCGGGGTGAGGGCTCGGGGTGAGGGCTTGGGGTGAGCGCTCGGAGTGAGGGCTTGTGGTGAGGGCTCGGGGTGAGGGTTAGGGGTGAGGCCTTAGGGTGAGGACACGGGGTGAGGGCTCGGAGTGAGGGCTTGTGGTGAGGGCTTGGGGTGAGGGCTCGTGGTGAGGGCTCGGGGTGAGGCCTTAGGGTGAGGGCACGGGGTGAGGGCTCGGAGTGAGGGCTTGGGGTGAGGGCTTGGGGTGAGGGCTCGGGGTGAGGGCTCGGGGTGAGGACTCGGTGTGAGGGCTTGGGATGAGGACTCGAGGTGAGGGCTTGAGGTGAGGGCTTGGGGTGAGGGCTCGGAGTGAGGGCTTGGGGTGAGGGCTTGGGGTGAGGGCTCGGGGTGAGGCCTTAGGGTGAGGGCACGGGGTGAGGCCTTGAGGTGAGGGCACGGGGTGAGGGCTCGGAGTGAGGGCTTGTGGTGAGGGCTTGGGGTGAGGGCTTGGGGTGAGGGCTCGGAGTGAGGGCTTGTGGTGAGGGCTCGGGGTGAAGGCTCGGGGTGAGGGCTCGGAGTGAGGGCTCGGGGTGAGGGCTCGGGGTGAGGGCTTGTGGTGAGGGCTTAGGGTGAGGGCACGGGGTGAGGGCTCGGGGTGAGGGCTCGGGGTGAGGGCTTGAGGTGAGGGCTTGAGGTGAGGGCTTGGGGTGAGGGCTCGGAGTGAGGGCTTGTGGTGAGGGCTCGGGGTGAAGGCTCGGGGTGAGGGCTCGGAGTGAGGGCTCGGGGTGAGGGCTCGGGGTGAGGGCTTGTGGTGAGGGCTTAAGGTGAGGGCTCGGGGTGAGGGCTCGGAGTGAGGGCCCGGAGTGAGGGCTTGTGGTGAGGGCTTGGGGTGAGGGCTCGGGGTGAGGGCTTGGGGTGAGGGCACGGGGTGAGGCCTTGGGGTGAGGGCACGGGGTGAGGGCTCGGAGTGAGGGCTTGTGGTGAGGGCTTGGGGTGAGGGCTCGGGGTGAGGGCTTGGGGTGAGGGCTTGAGGTGAGGGCTTAGGGTGAGGGCACGGGGTGAGGGCTCGGAGTGAGGGCTTGTGGTGAGGGCTTAGGGTGAGGGCTTGGGGTGAGGGCTCGGGGTGAGGGCTCGGGGTGAGGGCTTGGGGTGAGCGCTCGGAGTGAGGGCTTGTGGTGAGGGCTCGGGGTGAGGGTTAGGGGTGAGGCCTTAGGGTGAGGACACGGGGTGAGGGCTCGGAGTGAGGGCTTGTGGTGAGGGCTTGGGGTGAGGGCTCGTGGTGAGGGCTCGGGGTGAGGCCTTAGGGTGAGGGCACGGGGTGAGGCCTTGGGGTGAGGGCACGGGGTGAGGGCTCGGAGTGAGGGCTTGTGGTGAGGGCTCGGGGTGAGGCCTTAGGGTGAGGGCACGGGGTGAGGCCTTGGGGTGAGGGCACGGGGTGAGGGCTCGGAGTGAGGGCTTGTGGTGAAGGCTTGGGGTGAGGGCTCGGGGTGAGGGCTTGGGGTGAGGGCTTGAGGTGAGGGCTTAGGGTGAGGGCACGGGGTGAGGGCTCGGAGTGAGGGCTTGGGGTGAGGGCTTGGGGTGAGGGCTCGGGGTGAGGGCTCGGGGTGAGGACTCGGTGTGAGGGCTTGTGATGAGGACTCGAGGCGAGGGCTTGAGGTGAGGGCTTGGGGTGAGGGCTCGGAGTGAGGGCTTGGGGTGAGGGCTTGGGGTGAGGGCTCGGGGTGAGGCCTTAGGGTGAGGGCACGGGGTGAGGCCTTGAGGTGAGGGCACGGGGTGAGGGCTCGGAGTGAGGGCTTGTGGTGAGGGCTTGGGGTGAGGGCTTGGGGTGAGGGCTCGGAGTGAGGGCTTGTGGTGAGGGCTCGGGGTGAAGGCTCGGGGTGAGGGCTCGGAGTGAGGGCTCGGGGTGAGGGCTCGGGGTGAGGGCTTGTGGTGAGGGCTTAGGGTGAGGGCACGGGGTGAGGGCTCGGGGTGAGGGCTCGGGGTGAGGGCTTGAGGTGAGGGCTTGAGGTGAGGGCTTGGGGTGAGGGCTCGGAGTGAGGGCTTGTGGTGAGGGCTCGGGGTGAAGGCTCGGGGTGAGGGCTCGGAGTGAGGGCTCGGGGTGAGGGCTCGGGGTGAGGGCTTGTGGTGAGGGCTTAAGGTGAGGGCACGGGGTGAGGGCTCGGGGTGAGGGCTCGGGGTGAGGGCTCGGGGTGAGGGCTTGGGGTGAGGGCTCAGAGTGAGGGCTTGAGGTGAGGGCTTAGGGTGAGGGCTCGGGGTGAAGGCTCGGGGTGAGGGCTCGGAGTGAGAGCTCGGGGTGAGGGCTCGGGGTGAGGGCTTGTGGTGAGGGCTTAGGGTGAGGGCACGGGGTGAGGGCTCGGAGTGAGGGCTCGGGGTGAGGGCTTGGGGTGAGGGCTCGGAGTGAGGGCTTGAGGTGAGGGCTCGGGGTGAGGGCTCGGGGTGAGGGCTTGGGGTGAGGGCTCGGAGTGAGGGCTTGTGGTGAGGGCTCGGGGTGAGGGTTAGGGGTGAGGCCTTAGGGTGAGGGCACGGGGTGAGGGCTCGGAGTGAGGGCTTGTGGTGAGGGCTTGGGGTGAGGGCTCGGGGTGAGGGCTCGGGGTGAGGGCTCGGGGTGAGGGCTCGGGGTGAGGGCTCGGGGTGAGGGCTTGGGGTGAGGGCTCGGAGTGAGGGCTTGAGGTGAGGGCTTAGGGTGAGGGCTTGGGGTGAGGGCTCGGGGTGAGGGCTCGGGGTGAGGGCTCGGGGTGAGGGCTTGGGGTGAGGGCTCGGAGTGAGGGCTCGGGGTGAGGGCTTAGGGTGAGGGCTTGGGGTGAGGGCTCGGGGTGAGGGCTCGGGTACCTTATATGTATGCCTGGAGTGTATGTGTCATATCGTACCTTACACGTTGGCCTCCCGATGGCTACAGCAGACAGCCCAGTAACCAGACAGGTCTGGAGTGTATGTGTCATATCGTACCTTACAGGTTGGCCTCCCGATGGCTACAGCAGACAGCCCAGTAACCAGACAGGTCTGGAGTGTATGTGTCATATCGTACCTTACAGGTTGGCCTCCCGATGGCTACAGCGGACAGCCCAGTAACCAGACAGGTCTGGAGTGTATGTGTCATATCGTACCTTACAGGTTGGCCTCCCGATGGCTACAGCAGACAGCCCAGTAACCAGACAGGTCTGGAGTGTATGTGTCATATCGTACCTTACAGGTTGGCCTC
This sequence comes from Arenicola marina, assembly GCA_964019135.1. Taxonomy (NCBI): domain Eukaryota; kingdom Metazoa; phylum Annelida; class Polychaeta; family Arenicolidae; genus Arenicola; species Arenicola marina. Next base: position 12,413,233 of record OZ025251.1, read on the forward strand.
CCGATGGCTACAGCAGACAGCCCAGTAACCAGACAGGTCTGGAGTGTATGTGTCATATCGTACCTTACAGGTTGGCCTCCCGATGGCTACAGCAGACAGCCCAGTAACCAGACAGGTCTGGAGTGTATGTGTCATATCGTACCTTACAGGTTGGCCTCCCGATGGCTACAGCAGACAGCCCAGTAACCAGACAGGTCTGGAGTGTATGTGTCATATCGTACCTTACAGGTTGGCCGCCTGATGGCTACAGCAGACAGCCCAGTAACCAGACAGGTCTGGAGTGTATGTGTCATATCGTACCTTACAGGTTGGCCTCCCGATGGCTACAGCAGACAGCCCAGTAACCAGACAGGTCTGGAGTGTATGTGTCATATCGTACCTTACAGGTTGGCCGCCTGATGGCTACAGCAGACAGCCCAGTAACCAGACAGGTCTGGAGTGTATGTGTCATATCGTACCTTACAGGTTGGCCGCCTGATGGCTACAGCAGACAGCCCAGTAACCAGACAGGTCTGGAGTGTATGTGTCATATCGTACCTTACAGGTTGGCCTCCCGATGGCTACAGCAGACAGCCCAGTAACCAGACAGGTCTGGAGTGTATGTGTCATATCGTACCTTACAGGTTGGCCGCCTGATGGCTACAGCAGACAGCCCAGTAACCAGACAGGTCTGGAGTGTATGTGTCATATCGTACCTTACAGGTCGGCCTCCCGATGGCTACAGCAGACAGCCCAGTAACCAGACAGGTCTGGAGTGTATGTGTCATATCGTACCTTACAGGTTGGCCGCCTGATGGCTACAGCAGACAGCCCAGTAACCAGACAGGTCTGGAGTGTATGTGTCATATCGTACCTTACAGGTTGGCCTCCCGATGGCTACAGCAGACAGCCCAGTAACCAGACAGGTCTGGAGTGTATGTGTCATATCGTACCTTACAGGTTGGCCTCCCGATGGCTACAGCAGACAGCCCAGTAACCAGACAGGTCTGGAGTGTATGTGTCATATCGTACCTTACAGGTTGGCCGCCTGATGGCTACAGCAGACAACCCAGTAACCAGACAGGTCTGGAGTGTATGTGTCATATCGTACCTTACAGGTTGGCCTCCCGATGGCTACAGCAGACAGCCCAGTAACCAGACAGGTCTGGAGTGTATGTGTCATATCGTACCTTACAGGTTGGCCTCCCGATGGCTACAGCAGACAGCCCAGTAACCAGACAGGTCTGGAGTGTATGTGTCATATCGTACCTTACAGGTTGGCCTCCCGATGGCTACAGCAGACAGCCCAGTAACCAGACAGGTCTGGAGTGTATGTGTCATATCGTACCTTACAGGTTGGCCTCCTGATGGCTACAGCAGACAGCCCAGTAACCAGACAGGTCTGGAGTGTATGTGTCATATCGTACCTTACAGGTTGGCCTCCCGATGGCTACAGCAGACAGCCCAGTAACCAGACAGGTCTGGAGTGTATGTGTCATATCGTACCTTACAGGTTGGCCTCCCGATGGCTACAGCAGACAGCCCAGTAACCAGACAGGTCTGGAGTGTATGTGTCATATCGTACCTTACAGGTTGGCCTCCCGATGGCTACAGCAGACAGCCCAGTAGTCAGACAGGTCTGGAGTGTATGTGTCATATCGTACCTTACAGGTTGGCCGCCTGATGGCTACAGCAGACAGCCCAGTAACCAGACAGGTCTGGAGTGTATGTGTCATATCGTACCTTACAGGTTGGCCTCCCGATGGCTACAGCAGACAGCCCAGTAACCAGACAGGTCTGGAGTGTATGTGTCATATCGTACCTTACAGGTTGGCCTCCCGATGGCTACAGCAGACAGCCCAGTAACCAGACAGGTCTGGAGTGTATGTGTCATATCGTACCTTACAGGTTGGCCTCCCGATGGCTACAGCAGACAGCCCAGTAACCAGACAGGTCTGGAGTGTATGTGTCATATCGTACCTTACACGTTGGCCTCCCGATGGCTACAGCAGACAGCCCAGTAACCAGACAGGTCTGGAGTGTATGTGTCATATCGTACCTTACAGGTTGGCCTCCCGATGGCTACAGCAGACAGCCCAGTAACCAGACAGGTCTGGAGTGTATGTGTCATATCGTACCTTACAGGTTGGCCTCCCGATGGCTACAGCGGACAGCCCAGTAACCAGACAGGTCTGGAGTGTATGTGTCATATCGTACCTTACAGGTTGGCCTCCCGATGGCTACAGCAGACAGCCCAGTAACCAGACAGGTCTGGAGTGTATGTGTCATATCGTACCTTACAGGTTGGCCTCCCGATGGCTACAGCAGACAGCCCAGTAACCAGACAGGTCTGGAGTGTATGTGTCATATCGTACCTTACAGGTTGGCCTCCCGATGGCTACAGCAGACAGCCCAGTAACCAGACAGGTCTGGAGTGTATGTGTCATATCGTACCTTACAGGTTGGCCTCCCGATGGCTACAGCAGACAGCCCAGTAACCAGACAGGTCTGGAGTGTATGTGTCATATCGTACCTTACAGGTTGGCCGCCTGATGGCTACAGCAGACAGCCCAGTAACCAGACAGGTCTGGAGTGTATGTGTCATATCGTACCTTACAGGTTGGCCTCCCGATGGCTACAGCAGACAGCCCAGTAACCAGACAGGTCTGGAGTGTATGTGTCATATCGTACCTTACAGGTTGGCCGCCTGATGGCTACAGCAGACAGCCCAGTAACCAGACAGGTCTGGAGTGTATGTGTCATATCGTACCTTACAGGTTGGCCGCCTGATGGCTACAGCAGACAGCCCAGTAACCAGACAGGTCTGGAGTGTATGTGTCATATCGTACCTTACAGGTTGGCCTCCCGATGGCTACAGCAGACAGCCCAGTAACCAGACAGGTCTGGAGTGTATGTGTCATATCGTACCTTACAGGTTGGCCGCCTGATGGCTACAGCAGACAGCCCAGTAACCAGACAGGTCTGGAGTGTATGTGTCATATCGTACCTTACAGGTCGGCCTCCCGATGGCTACAGCAGACAGCCCAGTAACCAGACAGGTCTGGAGTGTATGTGTCATATCGTACCTTACAGGTTGGCCGCCTGATGGCTACAGCAGACAGCCCAGTAACCAGACAGGTCTGGAGTGTATGTGTCATATCGTACCTTACAGGTTGGCCTCCCGATGGCTACAGCAGACAGCCCAGTAACCAGACAGGTCTGGAGTGTATGTGTCATATCGTACCTTACAGGTTGGCCTCCCGATGGCTACAGCAGACAGCCCAGTAACCAGACAGGTCTGGAGTGTATGTGTCATATCGTACCTTACAGGTTGGCCGCCTGATGGCTACAGCAGACAACCCAGTAACCAGACAGGTCTGGAGTGTATGTGTCATATCGTACCTTACAGGTTGGCCTCCCGATGGCTACAGCAGACAGCCCAGTAACCAGACAGGTCTGGAGTGTATGTGTCATATCGTACCTTACAGGTTGGCCTCCCGATGGCTACAGCAGACAGCCCAGTAACCAGACAGGTCTGGAGTGTATGTGTCATATCGTACCTTACAGGTTGGCCTCCCGATGGCTACAGCAGACAGCCCAGTAACCAGACAGGTCTGGAGTGTATGTGTCATATCGTACCTTACAGGTTGGCCTCCTGATGGCTACAGCAGACAGCCCAGTAACCAGACAGGTCTGGAGTGTATGTGTCATATCGTACCTTACAGGTTGGCCTCCCGATGGCTACAGCAGACAGCCCAGTAACCAGACAGGTCTGGAGTGTATGTGTCATATCGTACCTTACAGGTTGGCCTCCCGATGGCTACAGCAGACAGCCCAGTAACCAGACAGGTCTGGAGTGTATGTGTCATATCGTACCTTACAGGTTGGCCTCCCGATGGCTACAGCAGACAGCCCAGTAGTCAGACAGGTCTGGAGTGTATGTGTCATATCGTACCTTACAGGTTGGCCGCCTGATGGCTACAGCAGACAGCCCAGTAACCAGACAGGTCTGGAGTGTATGTGTCATATCGTACCTTACAGGTTGGCCTCCCGATGGCTACAGCAGACAGCCCAGTAACCAGACAGGTCTGGAGTGTATGTGTCATATCGTACCTTACAGGTTGGCCTCCCGATGGCTACAGCAGACAGCCCAGTAACCAGACAGGTCTGGAGTGTATGTGTCATATCGTACCTTACAGGTTGGCCTCCCGATGGCTACAGCAGACAGCCCAGTAACCAGACAGGTCTGGAGTGTATGTGTCATATCGTACCTTACAGGTTGGCCTCCTGATGGCTACAGCAGACAGCCCAGTAACCAGACAGGTCTGGAGTGTATGTGTCATATCGTACCTTACAGGTTGGCCTCCCGATGGCTACAGCAGACAGCCCAGTAACCAGACAGGTCTGGAGTGTATGTGTCATATCGTACCTTACAGGTTGGCCTCCCGATGGCTACAGCAGACAGCCCAGTAACCAGACAGGTCTGGAGTGTATGTGTCATATCGTACCTTACAGGTTGGCCTCCCGATGGCTACAGCAGACAGCCCAGTAGTCAGACAGGTCTGGAGTGTATGTGTCATATCGTACCTTACAGGTTGGCCGCCTGATGGCTACAGCAGACAGCCCAGTAACCAGACAGGTCTGGAGTGTATGTGTCATATCGTACCTTACAGGTTGGCCTCCCGATGGCTACAGCAGACAGCCCAGTAACCAGACAGGTCTGGAGTGTATGTGTCATATCGTACCTTACAGGTTGGCCTCCCGATGGCTACAGCAGACAGCCCAGTAACCAGACAGGTCTGGAGTGTATGTGTCATATCGTACCTTACAGGTTGGCCTCCCGATGGCTACAGCAGACAGCCCAGTAACCAGACAGGTCTGGAGTGTATGTGTCATATCGTACCTTACAGGTTGGCCGCCTGATGGCTACAGCAGACAACCCAGTAACCAGACAGGTCTGGAGTGTATGTGTCATATCGTACCTTACAGGTTGGCCTCCCGATGGCTACAGCAGACAGCCCAGTAACCAGACAGGTCTGGAGTGTATGTGTCATATCGTACCTTACAGGTTGGCCTCCCGATGGCTACAGCAGACAGCCCAGTAACCAGACAGGTCTGGAGTGTATGTGTCATATCGTACCTTACAGGTTGGCCGCCTGATGGCTACAGCAGACAACCCAGTAACCAGACAGGTCTGGAGTGTATGTGTCATATCGTACCTTACAGGTTGGCCTCCCGATGGCTACAGCAGACAGCCCAGTAACCAGACAGGTCTGGAGTGTATGTGTCATATCGTACCTTACAGGTTGGCCTCCCGATGGCTACAGCAGACAGCCTAGTAACCAGACAGGTCTGGAGTGTATGTGTCATATCGTACCTTACAGGTTGGCCTCCCGATGGCTACAGCAGACAGCCCAGTAACCAGACAGGTCTGGAGTGTATGTGTCATATCGTACCTTACAGGTTGGCCTCCCGATGGCTACAGCAGACAGCCCAGTAACCAGACAGGTCTGGAGTGTATGTGTCATATCGTACCTTACAGGTTGGCCTCCCGATGGCTACAGCAGACAGCCCAGTAACCAGACAGGTCTGGAGTGTATGTGTCATATCGTACCTTACAGGTTGGCCGCCTGATGGCTACAGCAGACAGCCCAGTAACCAGACAGGTCTGGAGTGTATGTGTCATATCGTACCTTACAGGTTGGCCTCCCGATGGCTACAGCAGACAGCCCAGTAACCAGACAGGTCTGGAGTGTATGTGTCATATCGTACCTTACAGGTTGGCCTCCTGATGGCTACAGCAGACAGCCCAGTAACCAGACAGGTCTGGAGTGTATGTGTCATATCGTACCTTACAGGTTGGCCTCCCGATGGCTACAGCAGACAGCCCAGTAGTCAGACAGGTCTGGAGTGTATGTGTCATATCGTACCTTACAGGTTGGCCGCCTGATGGCTACAGCAGACAGCCCAGTAACCAGACAGGTCTGGAGTGTATGTGTCATATCGTACCTTACAGGTTGGCCTCCCGATGGCTACAGCAGACAGCCCAGTAACCAGACAGGTCTGGAGTGTATGTGTCATATCGTACCTTACAGGTTGGCCTCCCGATGGCTACAGCAGACAGCCCAGTAACCAGACAGGTCTGGAGTGTATGTGTCATATCGTACCTTACAGGTTGGCCTCCCGATGGCTACAGCAGACAGCCCAGTAACCAGACAGGTCTGGAGTGTATGTGTCATATCGTACCTTACAGGTTGGCCTCCCGATGGCTATAGCAGACAGCCCAGTAACCAGACAGGTCTGGAGTGTATGTGTCATATCGTACCTTACAGGTTGGCCGCCTGATGGCTACAGCAGACAACCCAGTAACCAGACAGGTCTGGAGTGTATGTGTCATATCGTACCTTACAGGTTGGCCTCCCGATGGCTACAGCAGACAACCCAGTAACCAGACAGGTCTGGAGTGTATGTGTCATATCGTACCTTACATGTTGGCCGCCTGATGGCTACAGCAGACAGCCAAGTAACCAGACAGGTCTGGAGTGTATGTGTCATATCGTACCTTACAGGTTGGCCTCCCGATGGCTACAGCAGACAGCCCAGTAACCAGACAGGTCTGGAGTGTATGTGTCATATCGTACCTTACATGTTGGCCTCCCGATGGCTACAGCAGACAGCCCAGTAACCAGACAGGACTGGAGTGTATGTGTCATATCGTACCTTACAGGTTGGCCGCCTGATGGCTGCAGCAGACAGCCCAGTAACCAGACAGGTCTGGAGTGTATGTGTCATATCGTACCTTACAGGTTGGCCTCCCGATGGCTACAGCAGACAGCCCAGTAACCAGACAGGTCTGGAGTGTATGTGTCATATCGTACCTTACAGGTTGGCCGCCTGATGGCTACAGCAGACAGCCCAGTAACCAGACAGGTCTGGAGTGTATGTGTCATATCGTACCTTACAGGTCGGCCTCCCGATGGCTACAGCAGACAGCCCAGTAACCAGACAGGTCTGGAGTGTATGTGTCATATCGTACCTTACAGGTTGGCCGCCTGATGGCTACAGCAGACAGCCCAGTAACCAGACAGGTCTGGAGTGTATGTGTCATATCGTACCTTACAGGTTGGCCTCCCGATGGCTACAGCAGACAGCCCAGTAACCAGACAGGTCTGGAGTGTATGTGTCATATCGTACCTTACAGGTTGGCCTCCCGATGGCTACAGCAGACAGCCCAGTAACCAGACAGGTCTGGAGTGTATGTGTCATATCGTACCTTACAGGTTGGCCGCCTGATGGCTACAGCAGACAACCCAGTAACCAGACAGGTCTGGAGTGTATGTGTCATATCGTACCTTACAGGTTGGCCTCCCGATGGCTACAGCAGACAGCCCAGTAACCAGACAGGTCTGGAGTGTATGTGTCATATCGTACCTTACAGGTTGGCCTCCCGATGGCTACAGCAGACAGCCCAGTAACCAGACAGGTCTGGAGTGTATGTGTCATATCGTACCTTACAGGTTGGCCTCCCGATGGCTACAGCAGACAGCCCAGTAACCAGACAGGTCTGGAGTGTATGTGTCATATCGTACCTTACAGGTTGGCCTCCTGATGGCTACAGCAGACAGCCCAGTAACCAGACAGGTCTGGAGTGTATGTGTCATATCGTACCTTACAGGTTGGCCTCCCGATGGCTACAGCAGACAGCCCAGTAGTCAGACAGCTCTGGAGTGTATGTGTCATATCGTACCTTACAGGTTGGCCGCCTGATGGCTACAGCAGACAGCCCAGTAACCAGACAGGTCTGGAGTGTATGTGTCATATCGTACCTTACAGGTTGGCCTCCCGATGGCTACAGCAGACAACCCAGTAACCAGACAGGTCTGGAGTGTATGTGTCATATCGTACCTTACAGGTTGGCCTCCCGATGGCTACAGCAGACAGCCCAGTAACCAGACAGGTCTGGAGTGTATGTGTCATATCGTACCTTACAGGTTGGCCTCCCGATGGCTACAGCAGACAGCCCAGTAACCAGACAGGTCTGGAGTGTATGTGTCATATCGTACCTTACAGGTTGGCCGCCCGATGGCTACAGCAGACAGCCCAGTAACCAGACAGGTCTGGAGTGTATGTGTCATATCGTACCTTACATGTTGGCCTCCCGATGGCTACAGCAGACAGCCCAGTAACCAGACAGGTCTGGAGTGTATGTGTCATATCGTACCTTACAGGTTGGCCGCCTGATGGCTACAGCAGACAGCCCAGTAACCAGACAGGTCTGGAGTGTATGTGTCATATCGTACCTTACAGGTTGGCCTCCCGATGGCTACAGCGGACAGCCCAGTAACCAGACAGGTCTGGAGTGTATGTGTCATATCGTACCTTACATATTGGCCTCCCGATGGCTACAGCAGACAGCCCAGTAACCAGACAGGTCTGGAGTGTATGTGTCATATCGTACCTTACAGGTTGGCCTCCCGATGGCTACAGCAGACAGCCCAGTAACCAGACAGGTCTGGAGTGTATGTGTCATATCGTACCTTACAGGTTGGCCGCCTGATGGCTACAGCAGACAGCCCAGTAACCAGACAGGTCTGGAGTGTATGTGTCATATCGTACCTTACATGTTGGCCTCCCGATGGCTACAGCAGACAGCCCAGTAACCAGACAGGTCTGGAGTGTATGTGTCATATCGTACCTTACACGTTGGCCGCCTGATGGCTACAGCAGACAACCCAGTAACCAGACAGGTCTGGAGTGTATGTGTCATATCGTACCTTACATATTGGCCTCCCGATGGCTACAGCAGACAACCCAGTAACCAGACAGGTCTGGAGTGTATGTGTCATATCGTACCTTACAGGTTGGCCTCCCGATGGCTACAGCAGACAGCCCAGTAACCAGACAGGTCTGGAGTGTATGTGTCATATCGTACCTTACAGGTTGGCCTCCCGATGGCTACAGCAGACAGCCCAGTAACCAGACAGGTCTGGAGTGTATGTGTCATATCGTACCTTACAGGTTGGCCTCCCGATGGCTACAGCAGACAGCCCAGTAACCAGACAGGTCTGGAGTGTATGTGTCATATCGTACCTTACAGGTTGGCCTCCCGATGGCTACAGCAGACAGCCCAGTAACCAGACAGGTCTGGAGTGTATGTGTCATATGGTACCTTACACGTTGGCCGCCTGATGGCTACAGCAGACAACCCAGTAACCAGACAGGTCTGGAGTGTATGTGTCATATCGTACCTTACATATTGGCCTCCCGATGGCTACAGCAGACAACCCAGTAACCAGACAGGTCTGGAGTGTATGTGTCATATCGTACCTTACAGGTTGGCCTCCCGATGGCTACAGCAGACAGCCCAGTAACCAGACAGGTCTGGAGTGTATGTGTCATATCGTACCTTACAGGTTGGCCTCCCGATGGCTACAGCAGACAGCCCAGTAACCAGACAGGTCTGGAGTGTATGTGTCATATCGTACCTTACAGGTTGGCCTCCCGATGGCTACAGCAGACAGCCCAGTAACCAGACAGGTCTGGAGTGTATGTGTCATATCGTACCTTACAGGTTGGCCTCCCGATGGCTACAGCAGACAGCCCAGTAACCAGACAGGTCTGGAGTGTATGTGTCATATCGTACCTTACAGGTTGGCCTCCCGATGGCTACAGCAGACAGCCCAGTAACCAGACAGGTCTGGAGTGTATGTGTCATATCGTACCTTACAGGTTGGCCTCCCGATGGCTACAGCAGACAGCCCAGTAACCAGACAGGTCTGGAGTGTATGTGTCATATCGTACCTTACAGGTTGGCCGCCTGATGGCTACAGCAGACAGCCCAGTAACCAGACAGGTCTGGAGTGTATGTGTCATATCGTACCTTACAGGTTGGCCTCCCGATGGCTACAGCAGACAGCCCAGTAACCAGACAGGTCTGGAGTGTATATGTCATATCGTACCTTACAGGTTGGCCTCCCGATGGCTACAGCAGAAAGCCCAGTAACCAGACAGGTCTGGAGTGTATGTGTCATATCGTACCTTACAGGTTGGCCTCCCGATGGCTACAGCAGACAGCCCAGTAACCAGACAGGTCTGGAGTGTATGTGTCATATCGTACCCTACAGGTTGGCCTCCCGATGGCTACAGCAGACAGCCCAGTAACCAGACAGGTCTGGAGTGTATGTGTCATATCGTACCTTACAGGTTGGCCGCCTGATGGCTACAGCAGACAGCCCAGTAACCAGACAGGTCTGGAGTGTATGTGTCATATCGTACCTTACAGGTTGGCCTCCTGGTGGCTACAGCAGACAGCCCAGTAACCAGACAGGTCTGGAGTGTATGTGTCATATCGTACCTTACAGGTTGGCCTCCCGATGGCTACAGCAGACAGCCCAGTAACCAGACAGGTCTGGAGTGTATGTGTCATATCGTACATTACAGGTTGGCCACCCGATGGCTGCAGCAGACAGCCCAGTAACCAGACAGGTCTGGAGTGTATGTGTCATATCGTACCTTACAGGTTGGCCGCCTGATGGCTACAGCAGACAGCCCAGTAACCAGACAGGTCTGGAATGTATGTGTCATATCGTACCTTACAGGTTGGCCTCCCGATGGCTACAGCAGACAGCCCAGTAACCAGACAGGTCTGGAGTGTATGTGTCATATCGTACATTACAGGTTGGCCACCCGATGGCTGCAGCAGACAGCCCAGTAACCAGACAGGTCTGGAGTGTATGTGTCATATCGTACCTTACAGGTTGGCCTCCCGATGGCTACAGCAGACAGCCCAGTAACCAGACAGGTCTGGAGTGTATATGTCATATCGTACCTTAGAGGTTGGCCTCCCGATGGCTACAGCAGACAGCCCAGTAGTCAGACAGGTCTGGAGTGTATGTGTCATATCGTACCTTACAGGTTGGCCTCCCGATGGCTACAGCAGACAGCCCAGTAGTCAGACAGGTCTGGAGTGTATGTGTCATATCGTACCTTACAGGTTGGCCGCCTGATGGCTACAGCAGACAGCCCAGTAACCAGACAGGTCTGGAGTGTATGTGTCATATCGTACCTTACAGGTTGGCCTCCCGATGGCTACAGCAGACAGCCCAGTAACCAGACAGGTCTGGAGTGTATGTGTCATATCGTACCTTACAAGTTGGCCTCCTGATGGCTACAGCAGACAGCCCAGTAACCAGACAGGTCTGGAGTGTATGTGTCATATCGTACCTTACAGGTTGGCCTCCCGATGGCTACAGCAGACAGCCCAGTAACCAGACAGGTCTGGAGTGTATGTGTCATATCGTACCTTACAGGTTGGCCTCCCGATGGCTACAGCAGACAGCCCAGTAACCAGACAGGTCTGGAGTGTATGTGTCATATCGTACCCTACAGGTTGGCCTCCCGATGGCTACAGCAGACAGCCCAGTAACCAGACAGGTCTGGAGTGTATGTGTCATATCGTACCTTACAGGTTGGCCTCCCGATGGCTACAGCAGACAGCCCAGTAACCAGAGAGGTCTGGAGTGTATGTGTCATATCGTACCTTACAGGTTGGCCGCCTGATGGCTACAGCAGACAGCCCAGTAACCAGACAGGTCTGGAGTGTATGTGTCATATCGTACCTTACAGGTTGGCCGCCTGATGGCTACAGCAGACAGCCCAGTAACCAGACAGGACTGGAGTGTATGTGTCATATCGTACCTTACAGGTTGGCCGCCTGATGGCTACAGCAGACAGCCCAGTAACCAGACAGGTCTGGAGTGTATGTGTCATATCGTACCTTACAGGTTGGCCTCCCGATGGCTACAGCAGACAGCCCAGTAACCAGACAGGTCTGGAGTGTATGTGTCATATCGTACCTTACAGGTTGGCCGCCCGATGGCTACAGCAGACAGCCCAGTAACCAGACAGGTCTGGAGTGTATGTGTCATATCGTACCTTACAGGTTGGCCGCCTGATGGCTACAGCAGACAGCCCAGTAACCAGACAGGTCTGGAGTGTATGTGTCATATCGTACCTTACATGTTGGCCTCCCGATGGCTACAGCAGACAGCCCAGTAACCAGACAGGTCTGGAGTGTATGTGTCATATCGTACCTTACAGGTTGGCCGCCTGATGGCTACAGCAGACAGCCCAGTAACCAGACAGGTCTGGAGTGTATGTGTCATATCGTACCTTACAGGTTGGCCTCCCGATGGCTACAGCGGACAGCCCAGTAACCAGACAGGTCTGGAGTGTATGTGTCATATCGTACCTTACATGTTGGCCTCCCGATGGCTACAGCAGACAGCCCAGTAACCAGACAGGTCTGGAGTGTATGTGTCATATCGTACCTTACAGGTTGGCCTCCCGATGGCTACAGCAGACAGCCCAGTAACCAGACAGGTCTGGAGTGTATGTGTCATATCGTACCTTACATGTTGGCCTCCCGATGGCTACAGCAGACAGCCCACTAACCAGACAGGTCTGGAGTGTATGTGTCATATCGTACCTTACAGGTTGGCCTCCCGATGGCTACAGCAGACAGCCCAGTAACCAGACAGGCCTGGAGTGTATGTGTCATATCGTACCTTACAGGTTGGCCTCTCGATGGCTACAGCAGACAGCCCAGTAACCAGACAGGTCTGGAGTGTATGTGTCATATTGTACCTTACAGGTTGGCCTCCCGATGGCTACAGCAGACAGCCCAGTAACCAGACAGGTCTGGAGTGTATGTGTCATATCGTACCTTACAGGTTGGCCGCCTGATGGCTACAGCAGACAGCCCAGTAACCAGACAGGACTGGAGTGTATGTGTCATATCGTACCTTACAGGTTGGCCGCCTGATGGCTACAGCAGACAGCCCAGTAACCAGACAGGTCTGGAGTGTATGTGTCATATCGTACCTTACAGGTTGGCCTCCCGATGGCTACAGCAGACAGCCCAGTAACCAGACAGGTCTGGAGTGTATGTGTCATATCGTACCTTACAGGTTGGCCGCCCGATGGCTACAGCAGACAGCCCAGTAACCAGACAGGTCTGGAGTGTATGTGTCATATCGTACCTTACAGGTTGGCCGCCTGATGGCTACAGCAGACAGCCCAGTAACCAGACAGGTCTGGAGTGTATGTGTCATATCGTACCTTACATGTTGGCCTCCCGATGGCTACAGCAGACAGCCCAGTAACCAGACAGGTCTGGAGTGTATGTGTCATATCGTACCTTACAGGTTGGCCGCCTGATGGCTACAGCAGACAGCCCAGTAACCAGACAGGTCTGGAGTGTATGTGTCATATCGTACCTTACAGGTTGGCCTCCCGATGGCTACAGCGGACAGCCCAGTAACCAGACAGGTCTGGAGTGTATGTGTCATATCGTACCTTACATGTTGGCCTCCCGATGGCTACAGCAGACAGCCCAGTAACCAGACAGGTCTGGAGTGTATGTGTCATATCGTACCTTACAGGTTGGCCTCCCGATGGCTACAGCAGACAGCCCAGTAACCAGACAGGTCTGGAGTGTATGTGTCATATCGTACCTTACATGTTGGCCTCCCGATGGCTACAGCAGACAGCCCACTAACCAGACAGGTCTGGAGTGTATGTGTCATATCGTACCTTACATGTTGGCCTCCCGATGGCTACAGCAGACAGCCCAGTAACCAGACAGGTCTGGAGTGTATGTGTCATATCGTACCTTACATGTTGGCCTCCCGATGGCTACAGCAGACAGCCCAGTAACCAGACAGGCCTGGAGTGTATGTGTCATATCGTACCTTACAGGTTGGCCTCTCGATGGCTACAGCAGACAGCCCAGTAACCAGACAGGTCTGGAGTGTATGTGTCATATTGTACCTTACAGGTTGGCCTCCCGATGGCTACAGCAGACAGCCCAGTAACCAGACAGGTCTGGAGTGTATGTGTCATATCGTACCTTACAGGTTGGCCTCCCGATGGCTACAGTAGACAGCCCAGTAACCAGACAGGTCTGGAGTGTATGTGTCATATCGTACCTTACAGGTTGGCCTCCCGATGGCTACAGCAGACAGCCCAGTAACCAGACAGGTCTGGAGTGTATGTGTCATATCGTACCTTACAGGTTGGCCTCCCGATGGCTACAGCAGACAGCCCAGTAACCAGACAGGTCTGGAGTGTATGTGTCATATCGTACCTTACAGGTTGGCCTCCCGATGGCTACAGCAGACAGCCCAGTAACCAGACAGGTCTGGAGTGTATGTGTCATATTGTACCTTACAGGTTGGCCTCCCGATGGCTACAGCAGACAGCCCAGTAACCAGACAGGTCTGGAGTGTATGTGTCATATCGTACCTTACAGGTTGGCCTCCCGATGGCTACAGCAGACAGCCCAGTAACCAGACAGGTCTGGAGTGTATGTGTCATATCGTACCTTACAGGTTGGCCTCCCGATGGCTACAGCAGACAGCCCAGTAACCAGACAGGTCTGGAGTGTATGTGTCATATCGTACCTTACATGTTGGCCTCCCGATGGCTACAGCAGACAGCCCAGTAACCAGACAGGTCTGGAGTGTATGTGTCATATCGTACCTTACAGGTTGGCCTCCCGATGGCTACAGCAGACAGCCCAGTAACCAGACAGGTCTGGAGTGTATGTGTCATATCGTACCTTACAGGTTGGCCTCCCGATGGCTACAGCAGACAGCCCAGTAACCAGACAGGTCTGGAGTGTATATGTCATATCGTACCTTACAGGTTGGCCTCCCGATGGCTACAACAGACAGCCCAGTAGTCAGACAGGTCTGGAGTGTATGTGTCATATCGTACCTTACAGGTTGGCCTCCCGATGGCTACAACAGACAGCCCAGTAACCAGACAGGTCTGGAGTGTATGTGTCATATCGTATCTTACAGGTTGGCCTCCCGATGGCTACAGCAGACAGCCCAGTAACCAGACAGGTCTGGAGTGTATGTGTCATATCGTACCTTACAGGTTGGCCTCCCGATGGCTACAGCAGACAGCCCAGTAGTCAGACAGGTCTGGAGTGTATGTGTCATATCGTACCTTACAGGTTGGCCGCCTGATGGCTACAGCAGACAGCCCAGTAACCAGACAGGTCTGGAGTGTATGTGTCATATCGTACCTTACAGGTTGGCCGCCTGATGGCTACAGCAGACAGCCCAGTAACCAGACAGGACTGGAGTGTATGTGTCATATCGTAACTTACAGGTTGGCCGCCTGATGGCTACAGCAGACAGCCCCGTAACCAGACAGGTCTGGAGTGTATGTGTCATATCGTACCTTACAGGTTGGCCTCCCGATGGCTACAGCAGACAGCCCAGTAACCAGACAGGTCTGGAGTGTATGTGTATCGCCAACACGTTCTTTACCGCTGACCGTGGTCTCCGTCAAGTCGACTACTACTACTGGAACGACGCGCCCTGCTCAGTGCGACTTCCGTATGTGTGCGAGAAAGTGGCCAGGAGCCCGGATGGTGAGTACCAATAAACTCCCCAATGGGCACCCTAGGTGGAGAGAACGTGGTAAATACGGGAATTTTGCCACGTGTTAAATACGCGACTTGCCACGTCAAGTCATGAATATGCAATCGATTTCACGTGGATGTCACGTACCCTCCGAAATGCATGTGGCAAAACCCATATATAATCAGTCCATATGCCCCCCAAAGACAAAACGATCTCCTAATCTCCAGATTGATGAAAGCCAAATCAAACAAGTTGATAACTTCAATTTATCAGGTCTTATAATTGACAATTGGTAATATCATACGTGTAAAGTAGCTACACAAATTAGTAACGTTATCGGTATACTCTGCAAGTTGCAAAAGATACTTCCTCCAAATATCTTAGTCACCATTTAATAATTTCTTAAATCCGCCGCACTTATTGTATGCTGGCATGGGGTCACTAAACAGCCATACACCAAAATGGCTCTTATATTAGGATCATTACTAATAATAGATACATTTTTCACAGAGAATCGCTTCTTCAAGGAGTTAAAACAGCTAAAATTAAGGGACTTTCATAAATAACAAGAACTTAAATGTTACTTGTTGGTAACCATCGATGTACCATTATATCTCAATCAAGCCTGGACCGTCCCTCAACTACACGACATACGTACCTATGATACCAGACAAAATCACACTTTTTACATTCAAAGAAGGAAAACATCGCTGCCGATCCGTGCATTAGACGCAATGCGTAAACATAAGAAATGACAAAAATCATCTTAGACAAAACAAAATCACATAGTTCATCACGTTATGTTCGCACTAAACCCACGACGACCCATGCGTACACTATCAGTGTAACATCTATCATTGCTGCACATGTAATAATTAATGACCGTGTAGGTATGACGCGCATACAATCGCGCATACAATCATTGATCTCTTATGGCGGCAAATTACACATTTGTATATACATGATATCAGTTTAATTTGAATAATATTAATATTATTTCTTGTTAGTATGATCTACTGCATTTATTTCTTGGCAAGTTGAAACACGATGTCGCAACACGACAACGCAAGGATGCAAGCTAATGGAATTGAGAACACGCAATGGAAGTAATATTTAATCACTGATATTGCTGATAGACTATAATGTTGGCCACCTGCAGATTGTTACCTTGGCAACGGCGACCGGTATCGCGGCTACCTGGCCCGAACAGAGAGGGGGACCCTCTGTCAGAACTGGACCAGGTCGGGGCGAATCAACCCCACCTCTCACCCTGATAAGGTAAACATTTCATTTTGCGCTAATCTAAACCAGCATTAGCTATAGGTGTAGACATATCTCTTTGCACCCACACAACACAGGGCACGCCAAGTCCTTTCATCAGCGTTTTGGACGCACCCCCCTGTCGGGCAGTTGGTAGACGTAGGCCTGCCGCTAAATGTGTATTGACCTTGGCCGGGACATCCTGTTTGATGCTTTTTTTGGTGTAATATTCTCAAGCTTAAAATCCCGTAATACTCTAAATGTTTTGTTGAACACTGTTTTTGGGAAACCTATAAAATCTATCAAACCTATGAAAATCTGTAAAAACCCATAAAAACCTATAAAGGCCTATGAAAACCTATAAATGCCTATGAAAACCTATGAAAACCTATAAAGATGACGCTTAAAACACAGGGACTCGGCGACCACAACTACTGCCGTAACCCTGACAACGACCTGCGCCCGTGGTGCTGGGTGGACGCCGAGGCCGGACGCTTCGGCTACTGTTCCATGACTCGCTGTGACGTCACCTCACCGAGCACGCCTCCGCCACCGACGCCCGAGAATGCTGACGTCACTTCTGGATTCACAACGCCGGCAGTTCTCTCCTCGACTGAAGGTAAACATGCACCGCCATAGTCAATCAGTATCGAAGAAACATGCACCGCCAAAGCCAATCAGTATCGAAGAAACAAGCACCGCCAAAGCCAATCAGTATCGAAGAAACATGCACCGCCAAAGCCAATCAGTATCGAGGAAACATGCACCGCTAAAGCCAATCAGTATCGAAGAAACATGCACCGCCAAAGCCAATCAGTATCGAAGAAACATGCACCGCCAAAGCCAATCAGTATCGAGGAAACAAGCACCGCCAAAGCCAATCAGTATCGAAGAAACATGCACCGCCAAAGCCAATCAGTATCGAAGAAACATGCACCGCCAAAGCCAATCAGTATCGAAGAAACATGCACCGCCAAAGCCAATCAGTATCGAAGAAACATGCACCGCCAAAGCCAATCAGTATCGAAGAAACATGCACCGCCAAAGCCAATCAGTATCGAGGAAACAAGCACCGCCAAAGCCAATCAGTATCGAAGAAACATGCACCGCCATAGCCAATCAGTATCGAGGAAACATGCACCGCTAAAGCCAATCAGTATCGAAGAAACATGCACCGCCAAAGCCAATCAGTATCGAGGAAACATGCACCGCCAAAGCCAATCAGTATCGAAGAAACATGCACCGCCAAAGCCAATCAGTATCGAAGAAACATGCACCGCCAAAGCCAATCAGTATCGAAGAAGCATGCACCGCCATAGCCAATCAGCATCGAGGAAACATGCACCGCCATAGCCAATCAGTATCGAGGAAACATGCACCGCCAAAGTCAATCAGTATCGAAGAAACATGCACCGCCAAAGCCAATCAGTATCGAAGAAACATGCACCGCCATAGCCAATCAGCATCGAGGAAACATGCACCGCCAAAGCCAATCAGTATCGAAGAAACATGCACCGCCAAAGCCAATCAGTATCGAGGAAACAAGCACCGCCAAAGCCAATCAGTATCGAGGAAACATGCACCGCCAAAGCCAATCAGTATCGAAGAAACATGCACCGCCAAAGCCAATCAGTATCGAGGAAACATGCACCGCCAAAGCCAATCAGTATCGAAGAAACATGCACCGCCAAAGCCAATCAGTATCGAGGAAACCAGCACCGCCAAAGCCAATCAGTATCGAAGAAACATGCACCGCCAAAGCCAATCAGTATCGAGGAAACATGCACCGCCATAACCAATCAGTATCGAGGAAACATGCACCACCATAGCCAATCAGTATCGAAGAAACATGCACCGCCATAGCCAATCAGTATCGAGGAAACATGCACCGCCAAAGCCAATCAGTATCGAAGAAACATGCACCGCCAAAGCCAATCAGTATCGAGGAAACATGCACCACCATAGCCAATCAGTATCGAGGAAACATGCACCACCATAGCCAATCAGTATCGAGGAAACATGCACCGCCAAAGCCAATCAGTATCGAGGAAACATGCACCGCCAAAGCCAATCAGTATCGAGGAAACATGCACCACCATAGCCAATCAGTATCGAGGAACCATGCACCGCCAAAGCCAATCAGTATCGAGGAAACATTGATGTTAGCAGGGGTCCATTTCCATTAGTGCGGTAAGGCGCGGCGGGACATGGAATGCATGATTTCTGTTGGTCAAAAACAATGGAAGATTTCTGGGCGCTCTTATTTCTGGGCGCATATTTTTCTAATAGTAAATCAGTTTAAGTCTCTAAGTTCTAGTTTAATCCTTGAATTTATTATGTACGATAATAACGTACCTAAATATCTTGCAGTCATCACCCCTAGCCCATTTTGAATTCGTCTCAATAAATTTCTTTTAACGATTTGCAGGTTCCCAAGTGGACAATGCCGAGGGTTGCTTGCCGGGCCAGATGTCGTGCATCATCTCACGTACTCCACTGTAAGCACACAGCCAACGCCAGAAAATATAGGGGAGGGCACTTAGAGTGGGCCTCTTGCCTTCCGCACCACGAGGGAGGGGACTTGGGGTGGGCCTATTGCCTTCCGCACCACGAGGGAGGGGACTTGGGGTGGGCCTCTTGCCTTCCGCACCACGAGGGAGGGGACTTGGGGTGGGCCTCTTGCCTTCCGCACCACGAGGGAGGGGACTTGGGGTGGGCATCTTGCCTTCCGCACCACGAGGGAGGGGACTTGGGGTGGGCATCTTGCCTTCCGCACCACGAGGTAGGGGACTTGGGGTGGGCCTCTTGCCTTCCGCACCACGAGGTAGGGGACTTGGGGTGGGCCTCTTGCCTTCCGCATCACGAGGGAGGGGACTTGGGGTGGGCCTCTTGCCTTCCGCACCAAGAGGGAGGGGACTTGGGGTGGGCCTCTTGCCTTCCGCACCACGAGGGAGGGGACTTGGGGTGGGCCTCTTGCCTTCCGCACCACGAGGGAGGGGACTTGGGATAGGCCTCTTGCCGTCCTCACCACGAGGGAGGGGACTTGGTGTGGTCCTCTTGCCTTCCGCACCACGAGGGAGGCGACTTGGGTGGGCCTTTTGCCCTCCGCACCACGAGGGAGGCGACTTGGGTGGGCCTCTTGCATTCCGCACCACGAGGGAGGGCACTTGGGTTGGGCATTTTGCCTTCCGCACCACGTGGGAAGGCACTTGGGGTGGGCATTTTGCCTTCCGCACCACGGGGGAGGGGACTTGGGGTGGGACTTAGGGTGGGTTAGGCATTTGTAACCCTACTTTAAACTGTGGTAGATCAGTGGATCCACCCCGATGTCTGCGCTGGCTCTTTACACGTATCTATATCTTACATGGGGTTGTTCAATTGTTTCCTGCTCCATCACTTAACAGTTTGCATGTTAATTTAAGTGACCTCTCCCTTGCCACAGCTGCGTTCCCGGTCACTGGCGCTGTGACGGGATGGAGGACTGCCTAGGAGGCACCGACGAAATGGCCTGCCGTAAGATACCCCACAACAGTTTACCTTCTAGTACTTCTAGCTAAACGTTTGCGATGCAGATGAACACGTACATTCAGGGATAGATGGCAAACTATTATTGTTTTTTAAAAATACATTTTATAAATGCATTTTTTTTTAAAAATAAATGTTATCAATGCATGATGTTTTTATACATTTTATAAATGCATAACATTTTTTAAATAAATGTTATAAATGTTAATAAATTGTATATGCATAACACGCATTGTATAGTATGCCAAACCATTATTGTACTAGTTGGCAGATACACGCATTCAGTTCACATTGTCCGCGTGTTAGTTAAGTGCTAAATGTATCCTTTTTTCTCATCAGCCAATCCACTCGAGCAATTCAAGGAGCGGAAATTTCACCGCTTTTCGCCGCCAGAGGACGTTGCTTACTACACTGTGACGTATGTCCAGATGACCGTATTTCAGGTATGTTAGTTCAGCTTCACGACAAAGTTGTCCAACAGGCTGGGCCAACGGCGGATCCAGGGAGGGGGGGGGGGATCCAGGGGCTCCGGACTCCCCGCATTTGAGGAAGAAAGCATTTTTTTCAATGCAAAATTTAGGCCACCTGTGGCGTGGACCCCCGCCCCCCACTTTTTTTTAGGAAGAACGCTATCTGAGGCGGCGTGGACTCCCCCCCCCCCCCCTGTCGCAAGTTTTCAGTTGACCCCCCCCGCTTCCGTGATCCGCCCCTGCTTGGCCAGATAGTTTGGAGTTTGTCGAAGCGAATGAACGCGCCCACAAGTCATACGAGTTATTTTCTAAACGATCCAATAGAAACAATACTTAACGCCTATAGTGATAGGAAGTTTTTACAACATGAAAGCTATTTTATGCGAGGCAGTGTATTTCTCGTTCCTCTCTCTGGAGGAGTCGATCATCTTCACAGGTTTACGGTATATTCTACCACTTAGCAACACATGTGTATTTATGTACCTTTCGTCGGCCGTTTTATAACACTAAGGTGTTCATCTTTGCTATCTTTTCAGTGCGCAAAGAAATGTTTAGGGACGAAGGAATTTGTCTGCAGATCCTTCAACTATGTCAGAACCTCACCTGATCGGGATTGTCAGCTGTTTAACACCAGTCTCTCTCTGGTTGGAGGCTTGGAATTTCAAGTCAGATCAAAGTACTATGAGCTGTCTGTACAATCAGGTACAACCCACCGTCTGATTATATGTATAAAGTCATTATATATGCGGTGTACATTGTTGGGGAATAGATTGATTGCATAACTAAAAATACTATAATAATAAGCACAAATTGTTCTGGCTTTACAGTTTCGTGAACTTACATAATCGCCTTTTGTTTGTTTCAGAGAATTGCACCGCTGGAGGCTACTTTCTGTGTGACTCGGGCAGATGTATCCCGTTGGACCAGGTGTGCAATCATCAAGACGATTGCAACGATTTCTCAGATGAACAGGACTGCGGTCAGTACCAATGTATAACAGAACTGAGGTCAGTACCAATGTATAACAGGACTGCGGTCAGTACCAATGTATAACAGGACTGCGGCCAGTACCAATGTATGACAGGACCGATGTCAGTATCAATGTATAACAGGACTGAGGTCAGTATCCCTGCATAACAGGACTGAGGTCAGTATCCCTGTATAACAGGACTGAGGTCAGTATCCATGTATAACAGGACAGAGGTCAATATCCCTGTATAACAGGACTGATATCCGCGTCAATGTATAACAGAACTGATGTCAGTACCATTGTATAACAGGACTGAGGTCAGTACCAATGTATAACAGAACTGAGGTCAGTACCAATGTATAACGGGGCTGATATCAGTATCACTCTATAACAGGACTGATGTCAGTACCAATGTATAACAGGACTGATGTCAGTATCATTGTACAACAGGACTGATGTCAGTATCCCAGCATAACAGGACTGAGGTCAGTATCCCTGTATAACAGGACTGAGGTCAGTATCCATGTATAACAGGACTGAGGTCAGTATCCCTGTATAACAAGACTGATATCCGCGTCAATGTATAACAGGACTGATGTCAATACCATTGTATAACAGGACTGAGGAAGTAGATCAGTTTCCCTGTATAACAGTTTCCCTGTATAACAGGAATTTAAGCCATCTGAAGGTATAACTGGATTGCTTGCATTATCAATATTTATTAATATAAACTATGGACTATATAACCGACGGCTCTATTTGTCGCATGAAATGCACTCCGTAACTAAAGCTCGCACCCGACTGATGTCTGACGCTGGTTGCCATGGCGACTGTCTGCAGGCACGCGGCCGCCGTTCACGCTGCGT
This sequence comes from Arenicola marina, assembly GCA_964019135.1. Taxonomy (NCBI): domain Eukaryota; kingdom Metazoa; phylum Annelida; class Polychaeta; family Arenicolidae; genus Arenicola; species Arenicola marina. Next base: position 12,435,740 of record OZ025251.1, read on the forward strand.
CTGGTGGGGGGTGAGAGCGAGCACGAGGGACGCGTGGAGGTGCGCTATGTGGGCGAGTGGGGCGTCGTCTGCGATGACTCCTGGGACCTTAAGGACGCTACAGTCGTCTGCAAGCAGCTGGGATACGTGTAAGCTCATCTTAAACTTAAACTAGTTAGCTTAAGTTTAAGTTATTAAACTAGCTGGCAATTCAATCAACTTGTGATATATATTTGGGGTTATAATATCTAAATTAATATAAAACTTCCACGGAATTGTGGAAATGTAAGATAACGTGTTGATGATAGCGGAAAGAAAAGTAACGTTAATTATTACCACCAATAGTTGTTTAACTTTAAGTTATATCTACTTGCCAATAAACATAATACTTTATTTTTATTACTTATAAGTGAAGTCAACACTTAATAAATGTAATTAAGGCTATACAGTGGTATAATGTTTATCATATTACAGTCGTCTTGCTCTTTAATTATCAACGAAAGTGACAATTGTCCACGCTCTTTTGCATATGTTTTCTATTGACTCGGGCAGCGGGGCTGTTCGGGCGACCTTGAGATCCGAGTTCGGTAACGGAAACGGGAATGTGCTGCTGGACCAGGTGGATTGTAGCGGTAACGAGACGTCACTGGAACATTGCGACCACGACCCCTGGCGACAACACGACTGTCATCGGTCCGAGGCTGCTGGGGTCGTGTGCAAAGTCGGCAAAGGTCGGCCACCTAGCGGTTGTGTAGCCATAGCAAAACTGTAATTAGGGGTGGGGGGTTGAATCGCGAATCCCCAAGAGTTATAGAGAGTAATGTGGATGTGGATGTGGATTGCTGAAGACTGGGCGCGAAAAACAACCCACCCTAAGGGTGATAGAATATCGAGGAATTCATTGTAACTGACTGCTGTAACGGTCTTCGCGTTCAACCAGGAATTGTTCGGATAACGACCCCTAACAATTGCGCACAGCTCATCGCGAATCTCCAAGAATTCCTGGACGCCATTCGCGGAGGTCGGTAATGGTACCCCGCCCACTGCCCCACCCCTGTATATTATTGAGCGTACATAACGACACTTAGACTAAGCTGGTAGGAAACATGCCAAGATCTTCCTCCTCCTGTCCGATGCTACTGGTCATGTTCTGTGTCATATTTGTTGTAATGTTCACAGCAATATTTTCCTTGAGATTTGACTGGAAATGATGTATTTAGATTTGTAGCTTATAAGTTGACCTACATTGTATGTAGTTAATCACCAGACATGCCGTTAAGCCACTTTTTTTAGCCAAATCTCGTGTGGACAAGTGTGGCTTTCTTGTGTACTATGCCATCAAAATGCGCACATTACAGCATTGTCTTTACCTTTTAACATATGGTAACACATCAATATTAAGATTTACATAGCCAAACATTGTTCCCAGAAAGTTTTTCCAAAATATTTCAAAAATCATACTGTAGGTGATAAATTGTTGTAAGAGCAGCTTTAAAGTAATATGTTCTGTATTTTTTTTGTATTACCAACCTCTTCTCCATCTCAAATAAGTATATTCTGTCTGGAATTTAAATCCTGAAAGCCTGTGGGTTATCCGGAGAGAAGTGAATTTGTTTACCGGATCAGAAGTTGGTGGCCGGCTTTATATCCCTGCGCGCCTGTTCGCTGTTTGGTATTCTGTGTGATGTCGATCGCGGCTCGCTAAGACGTCCGCGCGCGATAAAATAATCTAGACAATTTTGTATTGAAGTTGTTGTTTTACAGACTCAACGAGATACAAATCATATGCATCATAATTTTGAGATATTTTGGGGTCTTTATTTTTAAATGTAAAAAATCTGGCGCATTTAAGTATACTCCTTTAATGTCCGTTTCTCCGTTGTGCAGTGTGTGACGCGGACGTCGAGTTTCAGTGCGGCTCCGGGATGTGTATCCCCATCCGCTATGTCTGTGACGGGGAGAACGACTGCGTGGACGGCGCGGATGAACACGAGTGTGGAGGTGAGTAGGCTTGGGGAGCCCACTTTTCGGGGGCCTGGCCCGATAGCTCAGTGGGTTAGAGTGCTTTGGTCACCTGGGAGCCCAACGGCACGTGGATCAGTGGTTCGAGCCCCGCTGTGGCCATGTCTGTGTGGTCGCAGGATAAAGAGCCCATGTTCTTCTTCGCAAAAAGTATACGGGGGTTACCCCCGGGGACATAGCTCCACTCTCCCTTCCTTCTCGCATTGACGCGATATGGCCAAAAGTGGTTAACGCGTCCTGAATATACAATTAAACAAGTTCACTTTTTGGTCTGTCACCAGATGGAGAGACTTTCAAGCTCGTAACCCAATGTTTATTTTGCGACTGACGAAATTATGGATCCCACAGTAATTATAAGCGTGCAGCCATCTTCGGGTAATTAGTTTTCCAGCCATTAATATTCAAATATTCCTGTCGCAGTGCGCGGCGCTGACTACCATACTTACTAGAAGCAGTGCGCGGCGCTGACTACCATACTTACTAGAAGCAGTGCGCGGCGCTGACTACCATACTTACTAGAAGCAGTGCGCGGCGCTGACTACCATACTTACTAGAAGTAGTGTGCGGCGCTGACTATACCATACTTACTAGAAGTAGTGTGCGGCGCTGACTACCATACTTACTAGAAGTAGTGTGCGGCGCTGACTACCATACTTACTAGAAGTAGTGTGCGGCGCTGACTACCATACTTACTAGAAGTAGTGTGCGGCGCTGACTACCATACTTACTAGGAGTAGTGTGCGGCGCTGACTACCATACTTACTAGAAGTAGTGTGCGGCGCTGACTACCATACTTACTAGAAGTAGTGTGCGGCGCTGAATACCGCGCACTGTTTATTTATTGACTCTCTGGCTTACAGATATCCAAATTCAGTTAGTCGGAGGTGGAAGTGCCATTGAAGGTCGAGTAGAGGTGACAGTGAATGGGATCAGAGGCACAGTCTGTGATGACGAGTGGACCGAGGAGGACGCTCGTGTGGTCTGCCGACAGCTGGGCATCAGGTAATGACTCCCTGAGGCATCAGGTAATGACTCACTGAGGCATCAGGCAGTGACCCACTGAGGCACAAGGTAATGACTCACTGAGGCACCAGGTAATGACTCACTGAGGAATCAGGTGATGACTCACTGAGGCATCAGGCAGTGACCCACTGAGGCACCAGCTAATGACTCACTGAGGCACCAGGTAATGACTCACTGAGGCACCAAGTGATGACTCACTGAGGCACCAGGTAATGACTCACTGAGGCATCAGGTAATGACTCACTGATGCACCAGTTAACGACTCACTGAGGCACCAGGTAATGGCTCACTGAGGCACCAGGTAATGACTCACTGAGGCCCGAGGTAATGACTCACTGAGGCACCAGGTAATGACTCACTGAGGCACAAGGTGATGACTCACTGAGGCACCAGGTAATGACTCACTGAGGCACCAGGTAATGACTCACTGAGGCACCAGGTAATGACTCACTGAGGCACCAGGTAATGACTCACTGAGGCACCAGGTAATGACTCACTGAGGCACCAGGTAATGACTCACTGAGGCATCAGGCAGTGACCCACTGAGGCACCAGGTAATGACTCACTGAGGCACCAGGTAATGACTCACTGAGGCACCAGGTAATGACTCACTGAGGCACCAGATAATGACTCACTGAGGCACCAGATAATGACTCACTGAGGCATCAGGTAATGGCTCACTGAGGCACCAGGTAATGACTCACTGAGGCACCAGGTAATGACTCACTGAGGCATCAGGCAGTGACCCACTGAGGCACCAGGTAATGACTCACTGAGGCACCAGGTAATGACTCACTGAGGCACCAGGTAATGACTCACTGAGGCACCAGGTAATGACTCACTGAGGCATCAGGCAGTGACCCACTGAGGCACCAGGTAATGACTCACTGAGGCACCAGGTAATGACTCACTGAGGCACCAGGTAATGACTCACTGAGGCACCAGGTAATGACTCACTGAGGCACCAGGTAATGACTCACTGAGGCACCAGGTAATGACTCACTGAGGCACCAGGTAATGACTCACTGAGGCACCAGGTAATGACTCACTGAGGCACCAGGTAATGACTCACTGAGGCACCAGGTAATGACTCACTGAGGCATCAGGCAGTGACCCACTGAGGCATCAGGTAATGACTCACTGAGGCATCAGGTAATGACTCACTGAGGCATCAGGCAGTGACCCACTGAGGCACCAGGTAATGACTCACTGAGGCACCAGGTAATGACTCACTGAGGCACCAGGTAATGACTCACTGAGGCACCAGGTAATGACTCACTGAGGCACCAGGTAATGACTCACTGAGGCACCAGGTAATGACTAACTGAGGCATCAGGTAATGACTCACTGAGGCACCAGGTAATGACTCACTGAGGCATCAGGCAGTGACCCACTGAGGCACCAGGTAATGACTCACTGAGGCACCAGGTAATGACTCACTGAGGCACCAGGTAATGACTCATTGAGGCACCAGGTAATGACTAACTGAGGCACCAGGTAATGACTCACTGAGGCACCAGGTAATGACTAACTGAGGCACCAGGTAATGACTCACTGAGGCACCAGGTAATGACTCACTGAGGCACCAGGTAATGACTCATTGAGGCACCAGGTAATGACTCACTGAGGCACCAGGTAATGACTCATTGAGGCACCAGGTATTGACTCACTGTGTGTGGCTGCAAATGTAATAAACTATTTTTGTTCTGGGTAATATGGCATACATCGATTTATTAGACAGTGCGGCTGGGAGGGAATGCAAAGTAGTTCAACATCTTCAAAGTAAGAAGATCACAGTTGATTAGTAAGAATTATTAACACGGCACTCGGCCATAACACAGCTGTTGCTGGAGTGCCTGACTGGGGCCGGCCGGGTAGCTCAGTGGGTAAGAGCGGTGGGTAAGGGCCACCTGAGAGCCTAACGGCACGTGGATCGGTGGTTCGAGCCCCGCTGTGGCCATGTCTGTGTGGTCGCAGGATAAAGATCCTATGTCCTTCTTCGCAAAGAGCTGGGGGGTTACCCCCGGGTACATGGCTCTACTCTCCCTCCCATTGACGCGATATGACCAACAGTGGTTAAAGCGTCCTGAATCTACAACCAACCAACAACCAAACTTTGCTGCGTGGGTTGCAGCGGTCTGGCGGAGGCTTACGGCGCCGCGGCGTACGGTCGTGGCAGTGGCGCCATCTGGCTGGATGACGTAGAGTGTGACGGGGATGAGCGCCGCCTGGCGGACTGCGGCCACAACGGCTGGGGTCAACACAACTGTGGTCACGGAGAGGACGCGGGGGTGCGGTGTGGGGTGCTGCCCACCACCACCCCGCCCCCAACCACCCCACGGGCCACCACTCCATATATAGGTAACGTGTTTATTTTGCTGTGTCAGCAAATGTACGATGTTGTAGGCTGGATTGCGAGATTATCCATTTAAAGGGAATATCTACATCGTAATTACGTGAAGTTTTTTGATTCAGTGCATATTACGTCTGTTACTCTGTTAGTGAACCCAGGATTGCCTCTAAATATCCGTTATCCGTCAAGTCTTTTGCGCACATATAGTGGCGTCTTAAGTTTTTAGAAAAGATTATCTCAAATTTGTCATAAGCTTCATATTTAGACCATTTTAAATAGTCCATTTTCGATACTTTATTCAGGTTTTTAAGCAAGCTTTTCGTCTGTTTACAACTTGACGTGCTGGTTTGTTACATTGCTATGAAGATTTATCTTGTTAATTTGCCACGTTGCGTTAACACAAATGAGCCGATGATGGATTTGTGGGATCGATTGGATGTTGTTTTCAGACCTGACTCCAGCCTGCGGTGACCGGCCGATAGCCCAGTTGGTGGGCCGGGTGGTGGGGGGCAACGAGGCGGTGTACGGAGCCTACCCCTGGCAGGCGGGTATCCGGCGCTCCCGGCCCAGCCTTGAGGGGGAGTTCGGCCACTGGTGTGGGGCGACCATCCTTAACCAACGCTGGGTGCTCAGCGCCGCGCACTGCTTCTAGTGAGTATGGTAGTCAGCGCTGCGCACTGCTTCTAGTGAGCAAGGTAGTCAGCGCCGCGCTACTTCTAGTGAGTAAGGCATTGATAGGGCTATACAGTTCCCGCGATCGGGCCGCGAGACTTCAGTTTTGGGGACAAACAAACACACGTGCTCCATGTTGAAGTATAGGCAGCTATAAGTCAATTTCTTTCCAGGTTTATTCTAAAGGCTATGAGTACCATTTCACTAAACATGGCTATGGGAGATATAGGTTAAAATATTTGGAGGCAATGAAGCGCAGAACTTTGGGAATATACAAGGAAAAGTCCGTCTTCAAAACACTCGAAAGCTAAAAATAACGTTCTAAATTTAGTCCTGCACCCGGGCTTTCGAAAGTTCACCAAACAGCGAGTGACGTCACAGAGTTTCGCGTGCCTCCGCGGTAACAAAAATGGCGAGAGCAAGTGATCGACTTAACCATTCCGCTGTCAAAATGTGCAGTGCATGGAGTAACAACACACGGGTGCGTCATTAAACCACATGGTAAAGATAAAATAAGACCAGTTGGATGTTTTCGTATCACTTTTGGATCACGAAAAGACTTACTTTTGTAAGTTTTCTGTTTGAACCTTTGCCCCAACGTTGTCACCGGGGAGAATCCGTGTGACGTCATAATGCCTCGTTTCCGTAGGAAATGCAAAAAAACGTTAGTTTCTCAGTCGTATCGTCCTGTCGTAACAAATATTCGTCATTGTGATGGCGCAAACGAATAAAAAATATGTCATCTATCCGTTTTGTGAAGCTATGTTTCTTAAATATTCTTAATCATAGCGCTAGGCCTTCCGCAATGGACCCACCCCTCGGCGCCTGGCTTTTGCGCAGGTAGTCTGGTTCCCAGTTTCTCTTTGTGCGTAACATGCACGTCACCCCTACATCACAGATAGTCAGGATACCAGTGTGCGCAGAGATTCTCGTTCCGAACACGTGCTTCCTTTGTTTGTCCCCAAAATGAGTAAACCGAAAGTCTAAGCGAACGAGACTTTATAGCCTATTCGTAAGTAAGGTACTGAGCGCCGCGTCGTCGCTTCTAGCTAGTACGGTAAACAACTGGATACACGGGAACCGGAGGAGCCGACTGAACTCAACTTTCTATCAGTCTTACAATCACAGATTACGATCGAAGACGTCAGTAAACGCACAAAAATGGCCAATGAACGCAGGATCAGATGTCTGAAATTCTTCCAGGCTTCACAGTGAATGGTGGCGTTTGTGTGCGCCTAAATATAGGGCCCCATAGGGGCTTTTTCGACACGGCGACACGGCGATTTGTAAAATCGACAACGCGACATTGGGGTTGTCTTAGAATCGACATGCGACATAAGACTTAGCGACACGCGACATGGAACTTTTCTTAAAATCGACACGCGACATGGACCTTTTCTTAAAATCGACACGCGACATGGACCTTTTTCTTAAAATCGACACGCGACATGGCTACCCCCCCTCAGGGACCCTAAATCTGAACTCACGAAACCATTCCAGAATGAACCTGGGATGTACGACCACCTTCCCCCTTTACCAACACCCCGCCCCCGCCAGACGTCATTCATACGCGGGCAATTCTCTTTATAGCTTCAGATCCAAGGAAACGTTCCGCGTTCGAGTAGGCGACCATGACAACGTCAATTCAGATATACACGAGCAGGAATTTGAAGTGGAAGAAATCCTTTCTCACCGGAATTATTCACGTACGTGTCAGTGTGACGCCCCTGGGCATTGTATTCCTACGAACAGGGAGAGCGAATCAATTAAAAGCACGTGGCGTTTGTTAGCAATGTACGTATATAGGGTCTTAGCTGTTCATGTAATATAAATAGACATGTAGGTACATAATGTGCCAGACTGGAAGAAATTTACAATGAAAAATGTGGCGCTCTTGTTGAGTAAGCAATTACGGATATTGCTGCCAATTACGCAATTTAAATCAAGATATATGGAACTATTTAATTGACTCTTACGGTCGGTGTTGGGGTTTTGGAGATTGGTATGGTTTCAATAAGGGGTGGCATGGTAGAGGGGGGTTTAACGTTCCCTGTGGTTTATACCTGATGTGGGTGATTGCTTTCAGGCAGCACCCATGACAATGACATTGTCCTCCTAAAGTTGCGCCCTGGGCCCGATGGTCGATACATCCGGTTCAACAGCCACGTGCAGCCGGCCTGCCTACCGGAAGTGACGACAGAGTACACCCCAGGGACGCGCTGCTTTGTGTCTGGTTGGGGCAGCACTGGGTGGGGGCGTTTGGGACATTGTGAGTAGCCAAACAGATGTTTTTTTAATGTTGTGGCGCAGCTGGCCTGTCAACACTCTAGGTGTATTAATTACATGTATGACTATCCATCTGTCGAGTGTTTCTGTGCGCCTGACGCATGCCTCCATGATTTCCAACATCACCCTTCAACGTACGGTTGACCAATCTCATTGTACACGAAGCAATATTCATTCGAAATGACTGGTAACCTCAATTAAACTTATCATGTCACAATTTCTATTTTGTGGGGTAAGGGTGCTTCTTATATGACGTTGTAGAAGCCTCGTTTGAAGCTCTCCCATATGTAGACGAATAACTGAAGCATGCATTCATCTGTTCCTTAATTTTTAACCATAATATAGAATATAATTATAATGTATACAGGCGCGGATCCCCCCACCCCCTAAATGTTAAAAAGTGGACCTATATGAGACCATTTGCTTAGCTTTGCAAAAACCGTCACCACCCCTCATCTACTGACGAACATTCACCCCCCCCCCCCCCTCCCTATGACGAAATCCTGGCTCCACGACTGATATCTTAGATTGCATGTGCACATGAAATCGGAAGACCCTAAATAAAAGATCTAAGTGCTTTCTGCAATCCTCAGCGTACCCCAGGACGCTTCAGGCCGCAACGGTTCCCATCCTGGACCGGAGTACGTGTAGGGAGTCGTACGCGGACAAGCTGAAGGGCGGTATGTTCTGTGCCGGCTACCTGGAGGGGAACATCGACACGTGCCAAGGAGACAGCGGCGGCCCGCTGGTCTGTGCCGTGAACGGTGAGTGGTCACAAGTACCACCAGGGGCGTAGCTACCCGTACGCATGTACGCACGTGCGTACACATTAGGCGGTGCAAGCACGTGCAATCTTGGTGGTGGTGGTGGGGGGGGGGGGGGGGTATTTACGTTCCTCGGGAATGGGCTTTCCAATTCACCGTGAACTGGGAACGAGAAAAATAATTCTTCATAAACTGGGAACGGGGTATTAGCCGATCGTCGTGATCAAAGATTTTCATTAATCGTGAGCTGGGAATTTCCATATTAAATAACCGTGAATCGGGAAATCGTCAATTTAGTATCATGGGTCCGCCCTATGCGGGGAATTCTTCTTTTAATTCATTGTGATATGGGAATAAAGAAATGTATTCTTCGTGATCTGGGAACATGACCCCCCCCTTGCCCCCCTCCCCCCCCAAATCTTGTTGTTCGGGAGTATTTTTTTCATCGGCAGCTGGTGCGTACACTTGCTCAAGTCACTGCCTACGCTCCCTGACCACCATCAACATTAGCGATATCATTCTTAATACATAAATACATATCATCGTCGAAACAAAACTAATTAGTGTCTAAATGTATATAGACCTATATGTCTATCAGGTGGGGGAGATCAAGGATATGTCTAAGAGGGGATGGGGGGAAGGGGTGGAACTCCTCTATTACTGAGATCTTTCTTTTCAGGCCGCTTTACCGTGATGGGCGCGACGTCCTGGGGTAACGGGTGCGCCAAGGTCAAATCCCCCGGCGTCTACACCAAGGTCAAATTGTTCCTGGACTGGATACAAACCACGATGGAGCGCCACTCACGCTAAGCTGTCACTGCTGTCAAGGAGTCTAGGCTGTCACTGCGCTTGCGCTGTCACTGCGCCTAGACTGTCACAGCGCCTAGACTGTCACTGCTGTCATCGCGCCTGGACTATCACTGCGCCTAGACTGTCACGGCTGTTAATGAGCTTAGATTGTCACTGCTGTCACTGCGCCTGGACTGTCACTGCGCCTAGGCTGTCACTGGGCCTAGGCTGTCACTGATGTCAATCCGCCTAGGCTGCCACTGCGCTTTAGCTGTCAAGGCTGTCATTGCGCCTAAACTGCCACCATTGTCATCGCGCCTAGGCTGTCACCGCTGTCACTGGACCTAGGCTGTCACTGCGCCTAGGCTGTCACTGCGCCTAGGCTGTCACTGCCTAGGCTGTTATTGCGCCCAGACTGTCACGGCTGTCAATGAGCTTAGATTGTCACTGCTGTCACTGCGCCTAGGCTGTCACTGCTGTCACGGGACCTAGGTTGTCCCTGTGCCTAGGCTACCACTGCGCCTAGGCTGTCACTGCGCCTAGGCTGTCATTGCGCCTAGGCTGTCACTGCGCCTAGGATGTCACTGCTGTCATTGCACCTAGGCTGTTAGTGCTGTCACTGCGCCTAGGCTGTCACTGCGCCTAGGCTGTCAATCCGCCTAGGTTGTCACTGCTATCACTGCACCTAGGGTGTCCCTGCTGTCACTGCACCTAGGCTCTCACTGCTGCCAGTGCTGTAACAGCACATGACCTGGGGTAACATCCATTCCCATGCGTGGTGAAACATTTCTATCGGGCAGTGACGAAATCGGGTTTCTTATTGCTTCAGCAACGATAGCTACAGAAAAGCGGACAATGCAATGTGACAATTGACATTAATTCCCATGTACAAGTTTTAGTTATACGCATATAGGCATAATGTCCTTGTGTATCGTTTAATAAATAGATTAGAGTGAGTACTACGTTACACACTCCCATACATGTTAGCACATGATGTAATATATCTTGATTGTCTTCCTGAATGTAAGGATATCGGCGTGATGTTTTTGATTTGAAATAGTTTGTTAATAAAATGTTTACACAATTTAAAATGTAACCGATTACCCTGTGTGATTGTACTCAATATGTAAATATAACTCTTAACAATAACTACAATAAAATGTATACTCAGTACGAAAGTACTCAGTGCACGCTCGATCGAACAAAAACTCGGTTTATCGACATAATGCGAAATACTGGGTCGATATTATCGAATACGTTAGGGGTCATGTGAATACATTAGGGGTCATGTGAATACGTTAGGGGTCATGTGAATACGTTAGGGGTCATGTGAATACGTTAGGGGCCATGTGAATACGTTAGGTGCCATGTGAATACGTTAGGGGCCATGTGAATACGCTAGGGGTCATGTGAATACGTTAGAGGTCATGTGAATACGTTAGGTGTCATGTGAATACATTAGGGGTCATGTGAATACGTTAGGGGTCATGTGAATACGTTAGGGGCCATGTGAATACGTTAGGTGTCATGTGAATACATTAGGGGTCATGTGAATACGTTATGGGTCATGTGAATACGTTAGGGGCCATGTGAATACGTTAGGGGTCATGTGAATACATTAGGGGCCATGTGAATACGTTAGGGGCCATGTGAATACGTTAGGTGCCATGTGAATACGTTAGGGGCCATGTGAATACGTTAGGGGTCATGTGAATACGTTAGAGGTCATGTGAATACGTTAGGTGTCATGCGAATACGTTAGGGGTCATATGAATACGTTAGGGGTCATGTGAATACGTTAGGGGTCATGTGAATACGTTAGGGGTCATATGAATACGTTAGGGGTCATGTGAATACGTTAGAGGTCATGTGAATACGTTAGGTGTCATGCGAATACGTTAGGGGTCATATGAATACGGTAGGGGTCATATGAGTACGTTAGGGGTCATATGAATACGTTAGGGGTCATGTGAATGCGTAAGGGGCCAGCTACACTGGAATTAATTGATAGAACCATACATAAACTAGATAACGGGGAGATTCCGATAAACATCTATCTTGATTTATCAAAAGCCTTTGACACCATTAATCACGACATAATATTAACTAAACTAAAGCACTATGGGGTTTCTGTGCTGGCGCTCAAGCTGCTACAAAATTATCTTCACAATCGCAAACAGTACGTAAGCATAGGCAATGTTCATTCACACGAAGTTCTGATCTCCCGAGGAGTACCGCAGGGGTCAATACTTGGCCCTCTTCTATTTATAATATATATAAACGACATATCAAGAGCGAGTTCAATATTTAGTGCAATTATTTACCCTGACGATACAACCCTTTCTAGCACACTAAGTACATTAGCGCCAAAAAGTAATGTACACCGAAGTAGTGAAGTGTTAAACCACGAACTGTCTCTAGTAAGCAATTGGCTTAAACTTAACCAACTATCTCTAAACATTAAAAAGACAAAATTTATGTTATTTTATATGCCACAAAAGCGGGTAACGATACCGGAACTTTATATTGAAAATACCAAGCTGGAATGCGTTGACGACTTTGATTTTCTCGGATTGACCCTACATAAACATCTGAAATGGTCCAGTCACTGTGATAGAATTGCTTTTAAAATATCTAAGGTAGTTGGAGTCATGCAGCATCTAAAATATACCCTTCCTCAACATATTCTGCTAACCATTTATAACTCGCTCATTTTACCTCACTTGCACTACTGCATATTAACCTGGGGATACAAAAGTGACCGGTTGAACAAAATCCAGAAAAAAGCTATTCGCATCTTCACGAAGAGTCACTATATTGCGCACACTGAGCCATTATTTAAGCGTTTGAATCTTCTTCAAATAGTCGACATTCATGAGTTACAGACATTGAAGTTTTATTATAGGCTGCTGCATCATGATCTCCCTGCATATTTTACCTTTTTTCCATTTTCCCCGTATATTAGACCAACATGAGTATAACACCAAATGTAAGCACAATATAATTATACCCAGAACCAGGCACAAATTTGCCGAACATTGCATCCGCTATTACTTGACTCATTTAATAAACCGAACTTCAAAAGACATTTTAACGAAGATATTTACCCATTCAATAGCGGGCTACTCTACATATATAAAAAATAGCCTTAATGATAGGTACTGTGTTGACTGTTTTAAAGTTAATTGTTATATCTGCCACAAAGAATTATAGAGATATTTATATAGCGGGCTACTCTACATACATGTATATAATTTTTTTCTGTTTTTTTTTTGTTTTTTGCTTTCTTCTGAGGTGGCCACCATGCCAGCGACTATGTCATAATGGTGGTCTCCTCGGCCAGGGATTATATTTTGCTCGTTTTTGCTGTATGATGTATTGTATTGTTGTTGTTTTCCTGGTCGAAATAAATGATGATTCTCTCTCTCTCTCAAAACATTAGGGGTCAGGTGAAAGCATTAGGGGCTATGTGAATACGTTAGGGGCCAGATGAATTCCTTCTTGAGAAGTAGTCCGGGCAACCTAGGGATGTACCCAAAACAAATTGCAATAATAAATCAAACTTTTTTTTATTCCTTATAAATAAACGGTATGTGGCATTTCCATAATCTACCAAAATCTATTGAATGGAACATCATTTTTAAGGGGGTGGCTTAGTTTACCATTTTAACTTCACAAGAAGCAACATATTTTTACATAAAACGAAAGGGTAGGGAGGCGGGGCAGTTGAGACCCGCACTACGAATTGTGACCTTCTACATACATATATGTCCAGTGTCCGTGATACAGAGTTATGTAATATACAAAATACAACAAACATAGATAAAATATCTTGCATATTAAAGTTTCTACGAAATTTTAAAGTAGGGACCTCTCTTCGTGTTTTCCGTCTGTCGATCGACAGTGTATTTACATGCTCAGGTTTGACGTATGGGGGAGGGAAAGAGTGGGGGGGGGCGGTAAGAAATCACAATTTGTGTTCGCTGGACAGCCGGCAAACCGGGAGAGTGGTCCCTTATTAGGAAATATGTAGAAACTTTGTTTTCGTTTTTTTGGTAGAATAAATAACACTCCATTACATATTGTAAGCGTAGGGTTTTCAGGTCATAATTCGTAGTAGGGGTCTCAATTACAGCGCTTCTCTGCCACTTCGTGTTAGGACAAATACGTAACCATTCTGGTGTGACGACGGGGGTAGGTTAAACCCCCACCTCCATACAAAAATATGCGCAAATCAATAGATTTTGGTAGATTTTGGAACCGATATTAACTTGACTACTATTACAATTTGTTTTGGGTTGACCCATGATTCAGCACAGCCTGCCCAGACTAAAATGCTTAGACGTCAACGAACCACTCTAGCTACCTGATCCTGTCTGGCGATTTGAAAGCATTCCGACGTCAAGCCCACGTCATTTTAAAGAAACAAATCAAAATAAATGGAAAATGATGTTCTTAAATTCCACTTCCCCCCTCTCCACCTGCCCCCCTCCACCTTCCACCGCTACCTGGATGGCGACTCGCCGTTCCGTAGTACAGTAGCCAAGGTTTTAGATTTCGGACCCTGGTTGGGTGGCAATTTGCACCCATAGCCATCTCCACATCATCGGATGTGTCTCTCGTCACCTGATACGGCTCGGTAAGAAAGCCATACCACCGGCCATCCCCATGCTTCCGGTACCGGGTGCATCATTACACGAGGAACGCCGTGAGACACTTGTCGAACCTGTGATTAACCACACAGGCATTTTTCCATCCGGGACCGTTCCCGCCCTCCCGCAGTGACTCCCCAGCTCGCTGTCGTGGCCGCCTCCGGCTGTGAGTGTCGTCTGCCCCGAGGCGCCAAACAGCCAAAGTCATGTCGTCTGCCTTGATACCACATGGCGCGAAACGCACAGCGCTTGGCACTTTTGGCGCGAAACTCAAGGGACCGTCTTGGCACGAGCTGACGGCAAGGGAAGGCTCTCACCTGTCGCCCATTATCACCCCGGGGGCATCCAGGGGTTTGTTGCAAATAAACAAATATTGTGACTATAATCTGTAATCTAATAAAAGAAAAATGTAATAAAAGAAAAAAATCAACATGAACGTGAATGAAGCGTGAATAGTTTGTAATAATTGTGTCTTAAAACAATGTCTGACAAACAAAATACCATGTTATTGAATGCGGTATCTGCATTAGGACTGTGTTATTGACTGAGAGTGATAACATAAAATGACATCATTTCATGAGTTACATGATATGTACATATGATAATGGCGAAATAACAACCATTCCATCACCTCTACTATTACAGTTACACAAGCACACATCCGATGCTAAAAACATAGTTTTGCTTTCCTTGTCAGATTTTACTGACTTGTTTCCTTGCTGCGCATATTCCACAGCTTTAACGTATGCCATTAAGGTAGCTGCCCCCAATTTCGTTGATATTCTTGTAACTTCTAATGCCATGCTGCGCAATCGTTCAACATATAGCCAAGCTCTACCCGCTCTCTTCCTTAACTCTGTAGATATTCTAATCTAAAATCATTAGAAACGTACCTCAACGCAAGCTTCTGTATCTTTTCAATGTTTAAGTTTTTCATATCACAAAAATGTCACGCAACGGGACAATAATTAAAATGTGAAACGATGAAAGAATGTGAGGATGCTATTTATGCTAGGCAAGAACCCGTTGCTTTCTTGGTGCATATCTATCAACGACCTCTTTGTTCGATATGCTACAAAACCAATATGAACCATCAACATCTTCAAACACTTCACTCACATGAAAAGGTAACGAGGTCGTCTTTGTATGTAACATCATCAAATTGTTTACAACTGTTAGCTTCTATTCGTTGCTATGCATACCATATGGTGAAAATAGCTAATGCCCGTACCTAACCACGATTGTTAATCATTCGAAGCATCACTACGTCACAGCACACAATTCATGAAATAATTTCTAATTAAATGCACAATTCAGAATCCAGGGTCTCAGTTCAACCACGACCTTTCTGCAAGTAAAGTGGAGTTGATTCACTTCGCCTTTCTTGTCAGCTTATCTTGCGAACCACATATATGTGTAAGATACGAAGACCAGGATCATTCTCAACCCTGATCGGGGGCATGCAAGTCCCATATATAGTAACTCCCTTAAAGGCTTTTCCTTTTCGTGAGTTGAGCAGCAGAAGAGGAGAGACTGCCTCACTTATTAGGGACTTTTTAGTTCGAGGGAGATTCTTTATTCCGGGAATCCCGGGATCCGACCCTGTAATGATATAATTTAAAAACTCCTCCCACCTCCCTCCTCCCCCCCCCCCCGCCAACCTACCCCCAGCCCCTCGCCCTTCCCGCGCCCACCTCGCCCCATTCCCCTCCCCCCACCCCTCCCACCTTCTAGACATGACCATTGCTACAGTTACCCACCATTCAGGTAGTAAATACATCGAGTGTAAAGCCATCTTGGATTCACCTACTCGTTACAATGCCATGTCCCCTAAGGAATACTTGTAGAGACGGAAAAAGCCCTTATGACGTGCCATTGGGCTTTATACAGGGTTTACAATCGATAATTGGTAGCTAGGATTTCTATGATCGTCCATATCTATGCCTGTTGTGTCGATGCGAGGCATGACACGCCATTACTCGGACACGCCGTCTGTGCCGCCCGGCTTGACAATGAAGTGACCGCCGGCAGAAAAGTAATTCCCGCTCCTAATAGGCTTGATCCACCACTGTAATGGATTTAAGGTTACGAAGCGACTGACACCAACAAAATAAACAGCGGCTAAATATAGCCTGCAATCAATGGAGCGGCTTTCATTGGCGGACATGTGACGGGCCATGGTCGTTGGCTATCCGTTACAACGGGAGTGGTGGGACCCAAATAACAGTCTTCAGCGTCTCTAAAGGATTTAAACAAGGACGCGGAACGTGTCGTTGACGTCATCACAATTGTCACGTGACTGACCGGGCCGCTGCATGGTGTCAATTGGCGTTGCTTTTTTTTGTAATACCTTGAACACACTGGATTTAGTCACCTGAGAGCCTAACGGCACGTGGATCGGTGGTTCGCGCCCTGCTGTGGAACATGTCTGTGTGGTCGCAGGATAAAGATCCCATGTCTCTCTTCGCAAAGAGTAGGGGGGTTACCCCCGGGGACATGGCTCCACTCTCCCTTCCTTCTCCCATTGAGGCGATATGACCAAAAGTCGTTAAAGCGCCCTGAATATACAACCATACACTATGGATGCTCGCATTTTTCTTCGACTTATGTCCTGGTACAATACCGTAAATATCAGCGGTTAATCCAGGGCCGAACAGGTGCGCATTAATTGATACACGAATTGATTTTATTTTGCGGAGAGGGGCGGGGGGGGGGGGTGGGGGCGCACATGAAGGTAAATTAGGTCAAGAAAACCTCCCGGAACAATGAAATGGGGTTGGCTGAAACTTGCCCCAGGGCCAGGAGCCAAGATCTACAATAGACCGATCCGCACACCGACACTAAGCCCCGCCTACCCTTGTCACTCCGACACTAAGCCCCGCCTACGCTTGTCACTCCGACACTAAGCCCCGCCTACCCTTGTCACTCCGACACTAAGCCCCGCCCACGCTTGTCACTCCGACACTAAGCCCCGCCCACGCTTGTCACTCCGACACTAAGCCCCGCCCACGCTTGTCACTCCGACACTAAACCCCGCCCACGCTTGTCACTCCGACACTCAGCCCCGCCCACGCTTGTCACTCCGACACTAAGCCTCGCCCACGCTTGAGTCCTTTTTCCTTAATTGTGAGTATGCAATTTACACTCATAGCTGATGGTACAAGTGAGAAGTACTAATCTCTGAAACTGACAACAAAGTGACATGCTGCTTTGTTTGCCCGACTTGTTTGTCCGACATAACGCACGTGCAAAACCTTTTTCCACTACATGATTGGATAAAATCAGCAGTGACGTCAGTGAATGATTGACAGCCTGGATCGGTCTATTGAGCTAGAGAGCTCTCCCCACCCCATAATAAAGGAAACTGCCCTGTTATTGTCTGGTGTGAAATGTGGTTTCTTGAGATCGCTGATGCCGCCAAAGACAGCGATACACGACCTTTGCCGAAATATAAGATAAGACGCCAGTCTTTCCATCCTTTAGATAGATTCGACAACATATTATGCCGTCTGAGCCCTGCGTTTGACCGAAAATACCCTAGTAAGTTAGATGTTTGAATAATTGTCAAATCTACGTTGCGTGAACCATAAGTGCAAACTATGGCCAACTTGCCTTCAGCAAGATTGGTAAAATTGCTGCACTCTATACAAACTGTACAGTTGGTGCCCGAGTTGTTACCATGGTCCCAGCTAAAATCCCAAAGATGCACTTTGCCATTACTATATAAGTCAGGCCCTGGCCTTGTGGGCGAGAACACATATACTCTGGCGTGTTCAGCGTCACTATAGTCCGGAGCCAGTGTGTCCCGGGTATAATTCCGGCCAATCCGCGAGCACCCATTTGAAGGCTCTATTTCGGGAAGGTTAACTCGTTCTGGAATCTGGCCCTTACTGTTTAAAAGACGGCAGTTGGATTGATTATAAATTGATACTTGGTCTGTTGATGAACGGGCAGGTTAGTTGTATATTCAGGACGCTTTAAACAATTCTGGTCATATCGCGTCAATGGGGGAAGGGGAAAGGGTTATTTCCGTTCCTCGTGAAAGGGCTTTTAATTTCACCGTGAACTGGGAATGAGGAAAATAATTACTCGTGAACTGGGAATGGTGTATTAGCCGACCGTCGTGATCAAGGATTAGTAATGAACTCGGAGCGTATATATTAAATAGCCGTGAAACGGGAAATGGTCAATTTAGTATCATGTATCCGCATTTCCTTTGTATGCGGGAATCCTCATGTTAATTCATCGTGACCTGGGAATAAAGACATTCGGCGTGATCTGGAAACACGACCCCCCCCCCCATTGCCCCCCCCCCCCCCGAGAAGGTAGGGAAGGGCGGGGCCATGTCTCCAGGGTATAACCACTTACTCTTTACCCACCAACCACACGCCCCCCCCCCTACCCGATCCCTCTCTCTCCTCTGCCCGCCCCGCTCACTCCCCAACCCTACCCGACCCGCCCCCTCCCTCATTCCCCAACCCTACCCGACCCACCCCCTCTCTCACTCCCCAACCCTACCCGACCCGCCCCCTCTCTCACTCCCCAACCCTACCCGACCCGCCCCCTGTCTCATTCCCCAACCCTACCCGACCCGCCCCCTCTCTCGCTCCCCAACCCTACCCGACCCGCCCCCTCTCTCACTCCCCAACCCTACCCGAACTACCCCCTCTCTCATTCCCCAACCCTGCCCGACCTACCCCCTCTCTCACTCCCCAACCCTGCCGGACCTACCCCCTCTCTCATTCCCCAACCCTGCCCGACCTACCCCCTCTCTCATTCCCCAACCCTGCCGGACCTACCCCCTCTCTCATTCCCCAACCCTGCCCGACCCACCCCCTCTCTCACTCCCCAACCCTACCCGACCCGCCCCCTCTCTCATTCCCCAACCCTACCCGACCCACCCCCTCTCTCATTCCCCAACCCTGCCGGACCTACCCCCTCTCTCATTCCCCAACCCTGCCCGACCCACCCCCTCTCTCACTCCCCAACCCTACCCGACCCGCCCCCTCTCTCACTCCCCAACCCTACCCGAGCCACCCCCTTCCTCATTCCCCAACCCTGCCGGACCTACCCCCTCTCTCATTCCCCAACCCTGCCCGACCCACCCCCTCTCTCACTCCCCAACCCTACCCGACCCGCCCCCTCTCTCACTCCCCAACCCTACCCGACCCGCCCCCTCTCTCATTCCCCAACCCTGCCCGACCTACCCCCTCTCTCATTCCCCAACCCTGCCGGACCTACCCCCTCTCTCATTCCCCAACCCTGCCCGACCCACCCCCTCTCTCACTCCCCAACCCTACCCGACCCGCCCCCTCTCTCACTCCCCAACCCTACCCGAACCACCCCCTCTCTCATTCCCCAACCCTGCCGGACCTACCCCCTCTCTCATTCCCCAACCCTGCCCGACCTACCCCCTCTCTCATTCCCCAACCCTACCCGACCCACCCCCTCTCTCACTCCCCAACCCTACCCGACCTACCCCCTCTCTCATTCCCCAACCCTACCCGACCCACCCCCTCTCTCATTCCCCAACCCTACCCGACCTACCCCCTCTCTCATTCCCCAACCATACCCGACCCGCCCCCTCTCTCACTCCCCAACCCTACACGACCCGCCCCCTCTCTCATTCCCCAACCCTACCCGACATACCCACTCTCTCATTCCCCAACCCTGCCCGACCCACCCCCTCCCTAACTCCCCCACCCTGCCCGACCCGCCCCCTCTTTCATTCCCCAACCCTACCCGACCCGCCCCCTTTCTCACTCCCCAACTCTACCCGACAAGCCCCCTCTCTCACTCCCTAACCCTCCCTGACTCGCCCCCTCTTTCATTCCCCAACCCTACACGACCCACCCCCTCTCTCACTCCCCAACCCTACCCGACCCACCCCCTCTCTCATTCCCCAACCCTACCCGACCCGCCCCCTCTCTCACTCCCAAACCCTACCCGAACCACCCCCTCTCTCATTCCCCAACCCTACCGGACCCACCCCCTCTCTCATTCCCCAACCCTGCCGGACCTACCCCCTCTCTCACTCCCCTACCCTACACGACCCGCCCCCTCTCTCACTCCCCAACCCTACCCGAACCACCCCCTCTCTCATTCCCCAACCCTGCCGGACCTACCCCCTCTCTCACTCCCCTACCCTACACGACCCGCCCCCTCTCTCACTCCCCAACCCTACCCGACCCGCCCCCTCTCATTCCCCAACCCTACCCGACCCGCCCCCTCTCTCATTCCCCAACCCTACCCGACCCGCCCCCTCTCTCACTCCCCAAACCTACCCGACCCGCCCCCTCTCTCACTCCCCAACCCTACCCGACCCGCCCCCTCTCTCACTCCCCAACCCTGCCCGACCTACCCCCTCTCTCATTCCCCAACCCTACACGACCCGCCCCCTCTCTCATTCCCCAACCCTACACGACCCGCCCCCTCTCTCATTCCCCAACCCTACCCGATCCGCCCCCTCTCTCATTCCCCAACCCTACCCGACCCGACCCCTCTCTCACTCCCCAACCCTACCCGACCCGCCCCCTCTCTCACTCCCCAAACCTACCCGACCCGCCCCCTCTCTCATTCCCCAACCCTACCCGACCCGCCCCCTCTTTCATTCCCCAACCCTACCCGACCCGCCCCCTCTCTCACTCCCCAACCCTACCCGACCCGCCCCCTCTCTCACTCCCCAAACCTACCCGACCCGCCCCCTCTCTCATTCCCCAACCCTACCCGACCCGCCCCCTCTCTCATTCCCCAACCCTACCCGACCCGCCCCCTCTCTCACTCCCCAACTCTACCCGACCCGCCCCCTCTCTCACTCCCCAACCCTACACGACCCGCCCCCTCTCTCACTCCCCAAACTTACCCGACCCGCCCCCTCTCTCATTCCCCAACCCTACCCGACCCGCCCCCTCTTTCATTCCCCAACCCTACACTACCCACCCCCTCTCTCATTCCCCAACCCTACCCGATCCGCCCCCTCTCTCATTCCCCAACCCTACACGACCCGCCCCCTCTCTCACTCCCCAACCCTACCCGACCCGCCCCCTCTCTCCCTCCCCAACCCTACCCGACCCGCCCCCTCTCTCACTCCCTAACCCTACCCGACCCGCCCCCTCTCTCACTCCCCAACCCTACCCGACCTACCCCCTCTCTCATTCCCCAGCCCTACCCGACCCGGCCCCTCTCTCATTCCCCAACCCTACCCGACCCACAACCTCTCTCACTACCCAACCCTACCCGACCCACCCCCTCTCTCATTCCCCAACCCTGCCGGACCTACCCCCTCTCTCACTCCCCTACCCTACACGACCCGCCCCCTCTCTCATTCCCCAACCCTACCCGACCCACCCCATCTCTCATTCCCCAATCCTACCCGACCCGCCCCCTCTCTCACTCCCCAACCCTACACGACCCGCCCCCTCTCTCATTCCCCAACCCTACACGACCCGCCCCCTCTCTCATTCCCCAACCCTACACGACCCGCCCCCTCTCTCATTCCCCAACCCTACCCGATCCGCCCCCTCTCTCATTCCCCAACCCTACACGACCCGCCCCCTCTCTCACTCCCCAGCCCTACCCGACCCGGCCCCTCTCTCATTCCCCAACCCTACCCGACCCACAACCTCTCTCACTACCCAGCCCTACCCGACCCGGCCCCTCTCTCATTCCCCAACCCTACCCGACCCACAACCTCTCTCACTACCCAACCCTACCCGACTCGCCCTTCTTTCATTCCCCAACCCTACCCGACCCGCCCCCTCTCTCACTCCCCAACCCTACCCGACCCGCCCCGTCTCTCACTCCCCAAACCTACCCGACCCGCCCCCTCTCTCATTCCCCAACCCTACCCGACCCGCCCCCTCTCTCATTCCCCAACCCTACCCGACCCGCCCCCTCACTCACTCCCCAACCCTACCCGACCCGCCCCCTCTCTCACTCCCCAAACCTACCCGACCCGCCCCCTCTCTCATTCCCCAACCCTACCCGACCCGCCCCGTCTCTCACTCCCCAAACCTTCCCCGACCCGCCCCCTCTCTCATTCCCCAACCCTACCCGACCCGCCCCCTCTCTCACTCCCCAAACCTACCCGACCCGCCCCCTCTCTCACTCCCCAACCCTACCCGACCCGCCCCCTCTCTCACTCCCCAAACCTACCCGACCCGCCCCCTCTCTCATTCCCCAACCCTACCCGACCCGCCCCCTCTCTCATTCCCCAACCCTACCCGACCCGCCCCCTCTCTCACTCCCCAAACCTACCCGACCCGCCCCCTCTCTCATTCCCCAACCCTACCCGACCCGCCCCGTCTCTCACTCCCCAAACCTACCCGACCCGCCCCCTCTCTCATTCCCCAACCCTACCCGACCCGCCCCCTCTCTCATTCCCCAACCCTACCCGACCCGCCCCCTCTCTCACTCCCCAACCCTACCCGACCCGCCCCCTCTCTCACTCCCCAAACCTACCCGACCCGCCCCCTCTCTCATTCCCCAACCCTACCCGACCCGCCCCCTCTTTCATTCCCCAACCCTACACGACCCACCCCCTCTCTCACTCCCTAACCCTCCCTGACTCGCCCCCTCTTTCATTCCCCAACCCTACACGACCCACCCCCTCTCTCACTCCCCAACCCTACCCGACCCACCCCCTCTCTCATTCCCCAACCCTACCCGACCCGCCCCCTCTCTCACTCCCCAACCCTACCCGAACCACCCCCTCTCTCATTCCTCAACCCTGCCGGACCTACCCCCTCTCTCACTCCCCTACCCTACACGACCCGCCCCCTCTCTCACTCCCCAACCCTACCCGACCCGCCCCCTCTCTCATTCCCCAACCCTACCCGACCCGCCCCCTCTCTCACTCCCCAAACCTACCCGACCCGCCCCCTCTCTCATTCCCCAACCCTACCCGACCCGCCCCCTCTCTCATTCCCCAACCCTACCCGACCCGCCCCCTCTCTCACTCCCCAAACCTACCCGACCCGCCCCCTCTCTCATTCCCCAACCCTACCCGACCCGCCCCGTCTCTCACTCCCCAAACCTACCCGACCCGCCCCCTCTCTCATTCCCCAACCCTACCCGACCCGCCCCCTCTCTCATTCCCCAACCCTACCCGACCCGCCCCCTCTCTCACTCCCCAACCCTACCCGACCCGCCCCCTCTCTCACTCCCCAAACCTACCCGACCCGCCCCCTCTCTCATTCCCCAACCCTACCCGACCCGCCCCCTCTTTCATTCCCCAACCCTACACGACCCACCCCCTCTCTCACTCCCTAACCCTCCCTGACTCGCCCCCTCTTTCATTCCCCAACCCTACACGACCCACCCCCTCTCTCACTCCCCAACCCTACCCGACCCACCCCCTCTCTCATTCCCCAACCCTACCCGACCCGCCCCCTCTCTCACTCCCCAACCCTACCCGAACCACCCCCTCTCTCATTCCCCAACCCTGCCGGACCTACCCCCTCTCTCACTCCCCTACCCTACACGACCCGCCCCCTCTCTCACTCCCCAACCCTACCCGACCCGCCCCCTCTCTCATTCCCCAACCCTACCCGACCCGCCCCCTCTCTCACTCCCCAACCCTACACGACCCGCCCCCTCTCTCATTCCCCAACCCTACACGACCCGCCCCCTCTCTCATTCCCCAACCCTACACGACCCGCCCCCTCTCTCATTCCCCAACCCTACCCGACCCGCCCCCTCTCTCACTCCCCAACCCTACCCGACCCGCCCCCTCTCTCACTCCCCAAACCTACCCGACCCGCCCCCTCTCTCATTCCCCAACCTTACCCGACCCGCCCCCTCTTTCATTCCCTAACCCTACCCGACCCGCCCCCTCTCTCACTCCCCAACCCTACCCGACCCGCCCCCTCTCTCACTCCCCAAACCTACCCGACCCGCCCCCTCTCTCATTCCCCAACCCTACCCGACCCGCCCCCTCTCTCATTCCCCAACCCTACCCGACCCGCCCCCTCTCTCACTCCCCAACTCTACCCGACCCGCCCCTCTCTCACTCCCCAAACTTACCCGACCCGCCCCCTCTCTCATTCCCCAACCCTACCCGACCCGCCCCCTCTTTCATTCCCCAACCCTACACTACCCACCCCCTCTCTCATTCCCCAACCCTACCCGATCCGCCCCCTCTCTCATTCCCCAACCCTACACGACCCGCCCCCTCTCTCACTCCCCAACCCTACCCGACCCGCTCCCTCTCTCCCTCCCCAACCCTACCCGACCCGCCCCCTCTCTCACTCCCTAACCCTACCCGACCCGCCCCCTCTCTCACTCCCCAACCCTACCCGACCTACCCCCTCTCTCATTCCCCAGCCCTACCCGACCCGGCCCCTCTCTCATTCCCCAACCCTACCCGACCCACAACCTCTCTCACTACCCAACCCTACCCGACCCACCCCCTCTCTCATTCCCCAACCCTGCCGGACCTACCCCCTCTCTCACTCCCCTACCCTACACGACCCGCCCCCTCTCTCATTCCCCAACCCTACCCGACCCACCCCATCTCTCATTCCCCAATCCTACCCGACCCGCCCCCTCTCTCACTCCCCAACCCTACCCGACCCGCCCCCTCTTTCATTCTCCAACCCTACACGACCCGCCCCCTCTCTCATTCCCCAACCCTACACGACCCGCCCCCTCTCTCATTCCCCAACCCTACCCGATCCGCCCCCTCTCTCATTCCCCAACCCTACACGACCCGCCCCCTCTCTCACTCCCCAGCCCTACCCGACCCGGCCCCTCTCTCATTCCCCAACCCTACCCGACCCACAACCTCTCTCACTACCCAACCCTACCCGACTCGCCCTTCTTTCATTCCCCAACCCTACCCGACCCGCCCCCTCTCTCACTCCCCAACGCTACCCGACCCGCCCCCTCTCTCACTCCCCAACCCTACCCGACCCGCCCCGTCTCTCACTCCCCAAACCTACCCGACCCGCCCCCTCTCTCATTCCCCAACCCTACCCGACCCGCCCCCTCTCTCATTCCCCAACCCTACCCGACCCGCCCCCTCTCTCACTCCCCAAACCTACCCGACCCGCCCCCTCTCTCATTCCCCAACCCTACCCGACCCGCCCCCTCTCTCATTCCCCAACCCTACCCGACCCGCCCCCTCTCTGACTCCCCAAACCTACCCGACCCGCCCCCTCTCTCATTCCCCAACCCTACCCGACCCGCCCCGTCTCTCACTCCCCAAACCTACCCGACCCGCCCCCTCTCTCATTCCCCAACCCTACCCGACCCGCCCCCTCTCTCATTCCCCAACCCTACCCGACCCGCCCCCTCTCTCACTCCCCAACCCTACCCGACCCGCCCCCTCTCTCACTCCCCAAACCTACCCGACCCGCCCCCTCTCTCATTCCCCAACCCTACCCGACCCGCCCCCTCTTTCATTCCCCAACCCTACACGACCCACCCCCTCTCTCACTCCCTAACCCTCCCTGACTCGCCCCCTCTTTCATTCCCCAACCCTACACGACCCACCCCCTCTCTCACTCCCCAACCCTACCCGACCCACCCCCTCTCTCATTCCCCAACCCTACCCGACCCGCCCCCTCTCTCACTCCCCAACCCTACCCGAACCACCCCCTCTCTCATTCCTCAACTCTGCCGGACCTACCCCCTCTCTCACTCCCCTACCCTACACGACCCGCCCCCTCTCTCACTCCCCAACCCTACCCGAACCACCCCCTCTCTCATTCCCCAACCCTGCCGGACCTACCCCCTCTCTCACTCCCCTACCCTACACGACCCGCCCCCTCTCTCACTCCCCAAATCTACCCGACCCGCCCCCTCTCTCATTCCCCAACCCTACCCGACCCGCCCCCTCTCTCACTCCCCAACCCTACACGACCCGCCCCCTCTCTCATTCCCCAACCCTACACGACCCGCCCCCTCTCTCATTCCCCAACCCTACACGACCCGCCCCCTCTCTCATTCCCCAACCCTACCCGATCCGCCCCCTCTCTCATTCCCCAACCCTACCCGACCCGCCCCCTCTCTCACTCCCCAACCCTACCCGACCCGCCCCCTCTCTCACTCCCCAAACCTACCCGACCCGCCCCCTCTCTCATTCCCCAACCCTACCCGACCCGCCCCCTCTTTCATTCCCTAACCCTACCCGACCCGCCCCCTCTCTCACTCCCCAACCCTACCCGACCCGCCCCCTCTCTCACTCCCCAAACCTACCCGACCCGCCCCCTCTCTCATTCCCCAACCCTACCCGACCCGCCCCCTCTCTCATTCCCCAACCCTACCCGACCCGCCCCCTCTCTCACTCCCCAACTCTACCCGACCCGCCCCTCTCTCACTCCCCAAACTTACCCGACCCGCCCCCTCTCTCATTCCCCAACCCTACCCGACCCGCCCCCTCTTTCATTCCCCAACCCTACACTACCCACCCCCTCTCTCATTCCCCAACCCTACCCGATCCGCCCCCTCTCTCATTCCCCAACCCTACACGACCCGCCCCCTCTCTCACTCCCCAACCCTACCCGACCCGCTCCCTCTCTCCCTCCCCAACCCTACCCGACCCGCCCCCTCTCTCACTCCCTAACCCTACCCGACCCGCCCCCTCTCTCACTCCCCAACCCTACCCGACCTACCCCCTCTCTCATTCCCCAGCCCTACCCGACCCGGCCCCTCTCTCATTCCCCAACCCTACCCGACCCACAACCTCTCTCACTACCCAACCCTACCCGACCCACCCCCTCTCTCATTCCCCAACCCTGCCGGACCTACCCCCTCTCTCACTCCCCTACCCTACACGACCCGCCCCCTCTCTCATTCCCCAACCCTACCCGACCCACCCCATCTCTCATTCCCCAATCCTACCCGACCCGCCCCCTCTCTCACTCCCCAACCCTACCCGACCCGCCCCCTCTTTCATTCTCCAACCCTACACGACCCGCCCCCTCTCTCATTCCCCAACCCTACACGACCCGCCCCCTCTCTCATTCCCCAACCCTACCCGATCCGCCCCCTCTCTCATTCCCCAACCCTACACGACCCGCCCCCTCTCTCACTCCCCAGCCCTACCCGACCCGGCCCCTCTCTCATTCCCCAACCCTACCCGACCCACAACCTCTCTCACTACCCAACCCTACCCGACTCGCCCTTCTTTCATTCCCCAACCCTACCCGACCCGCCCCCTCTCTCACTCCCCAACCCTACCCGACCCGCCCCCTCTCTCACTCCCCAACCCTACCCGACCCACCCCCTCTCTCACTCCCCAACCCTACCCGACCCGCCCCCTCTCTCACTCCCCAACCCTACCCGACCCGCCCCCTGTCTCATTCCCCAACCCTACCCGACCCGCCCCCTCTCTCGCTCCCCAACCCTACCCGACCCGCCCCCTCTCTCACTCCCCAACCCTACCCGAACTACCCCCTCTCTCATTCCCCAACCCTGCCCGACCTACCCCCTCTCTCACTCCCCAACCCTGCCGGACCTACCCCCTCTCTCATTCCCCAACCCTGCCCGACCTACCCCCTCTCTCATTCCCCAACCCTGCCGGACCTACCCCCTCTCTCATTCCCCAACCCTGCCCGACCCACCCCCTCTCTCACTCCCCAACCCTACCCGACCCGCCCCCTCTCTCATTCCCCAACCCTACCCGACCCACCCCCTCTCTCATTCCCCAACCCTGCCGGACCTACCCCCTCTCTCATTCCCCAACCCTGCCCGACCCACCCCCTCTCTCACTCCCCAACCCTACCCGACCCGCCCCCTCTCTCACTCCCCAACCCTACCCGAGCCACCCCCTTCCTCATTCCCCAACCCTGCCGGACCTACCCCCTCTCTCATTCCCCAACCCTGCCCGACCCACCCCCTCTCTCACTCCCCAACCCTACCCGACCCGCCCCCTCTCTCACTCCCCAACCCTACCCGACCCGCCCCCTCTCTCATTCCCCAACCCTGCCCGACCTACCCCCTCTCTCATTCCCCAACCCTGCCGGACCTACCCCCTCTCTCATTCCCCAACCCTGCCCGACCCACCCCCTCTCTCACTCCCCAACCCTACCCGACCCGCCCCCTCTCTCACTCCCCAACCCTACCCGAACCACCCCCTCTCTCATTCCCCAACCCTGCCGGACCTACCCCCTCTCTCATTCCCCAACCCTGCCCGACCTACCCCCTCTCTCATTCCCCAACCCTACCCGACCCACCCCCTCTCTCACTCCCCAACCCTACCCGACCTACCCCCTCTCTCATTCCCCAACCCTACCCGACCCACCCCCTCTCTCATTCCCCAACCCTACCCGACCTACCCCCTCTCTCATTCCCCAACCATACCCGACCCGCCCCCTCTCTCACTCCCCAACCCTACACGACCCGCCCCCTCTCTCATTCCCCAACCCTACCCGACCCACCCACTCTCTCATTCCCCAACCCTGCCCGACCCACCCCCTCCCTAACTCCCCCACCCTGCCCGACCCGCCCCCTCTTTCATTCCCCAACCCTACCCGACCCGCCCCCTTTCTCACTCCCCAACTCTACCCGACAAGCCCCCTCTCTCACTCCCTAACCCTCCCTGACTCGCCCCCTCTTTCATTCCCCAACCCTACACGACCCACCCCCTCTCTCACTCCCCAACCCTACCCGACCCACCCCCTCTCTCATTCCCCAACCCTACCCGACCCGCCCCCTCTCTCACTCCCAAACCCTACCCGAACCACCCCCTCTCTCATTCCCCAACCCTACCCGACCCGCCCCCTCTCTCATTCCCCAACCCTACCCGACCCGCCCCCTCTCTCACTCCCCAACTCTACCCGACCCGCCCCTCTCTCACTCCCCAAGCTTACCCGACCCGCCCCCTCTCTCATTCCCCAACCCTACCCGACCCGCCCCCTCTTTCATTCCCCAACCCTACACTACCCACCCCCTCTCTCATTCCCCAACCCTACCCGATCCGCCCCCTCTCTCATTCCCCAACCCTACACGACCCGCCCCCTCTCTCACTCCCCAACCCTACCCGACCCGCTCCCTCTCTCCCTCCCCAACCCTACCCGACCCGCCCCCTCTCTCACTCCCTAACCCTACCCGACCCGCCCCCTCTCTCACTCCCCAACCCTACCCGACCTACCCCCTCTCTCATTCCCCAGCCCTACCCGACCCGGCCCCTCTCTCATTCCCCAACCCTACCCGACCCACAACCTCTCTCACTACCCAACCCTACCCGACCCACCCCCTCTCTCATTCCCCAACCCTGCCGGACCTACCCCCTCTCTCACTCCCCTACCCTACACGACCCGCCCCCTCTCTCATTCCCCAACCCTACCCGACCCACCCCATCTCTCATTCCCCAATCCTACCCGACCCGCCCCCTCTCTCACTCCCCAACCCTACCCGACCCGCCCCCTCTTTCATTCTCCAACCCTACACGACCCGCCCCCTCTCTCATTCCCCAACCCTACACGACCCGCCCCCTCTCTCATTCCCCAACCCTACCCGATCCGCCCCCTCTCTCATTCCCCAACCCTACACGACCCGCCCCCTCTCTCACTCCCCAGCCCTACCCGACCCGGCCCCTCTCTCATTCCCCAACCCTACCCGACCCACAACCTCTCTCACTACCCAACCCTACCCGACTCGCCCTTCTTTCATTCCCCAACCCTACCCGACCCGCCCCCTCTCTCACTCCCCAACCCTACCCGACCCGCCCCCTCTCTCACTCCCCAACCCTACCCGACCCACCCCCTCTCTCACTCCCCAACCCTACCCGACCCGCCCCCTCTCTCACTCCCCAACCCTACCCGACCCGCCCCCTGTCTCATTCCCCAACCCTACCCGACCCGCCCCCTCTCTCGCTCCCCAACCCTACCCGACCCGCCCCCTCTCTCACTCCCCAACCCTACCCGAACTACCCCCTCTCTCATTCCCCAACCCTGCCCGACCTACCCCCTCTCTCACTCCCCAACCCTGCCGGACCTACCCCCTCTCTCATTCCCCAACCCTGCCCGACCTACCCCCTCTCTCATTCCCCAACCCTGCCGGACCTACCCCCTCTCTCATTCCCCAACCCTGCCCGACCCACCCCCTCTCTCACTCCCCAACCCTACCCGACCCGCCCCCTCTCTCATTCCCCAACCCTACCCGACCCACCCCCTCTCTCATTCCCCAACCCTGCCGGACCTACCCCCTCTCTCATCCCCCAACCCTGCCCGACCCACCCCCTCTCTCACTCCCCAACCCTACCCGACCCGCCCCCTCTCTCACTCCCCAACCCTACCCGAGCCACCCCCTTCCTCATTCCCCAACCCTGCCGGACCTACCCCCTCTCTCATTCCCCAACCCTGCCCGACCCACCCCCTCTCTCACTCCCCAACCCTACCCGACCCGCCCCCTCTCTCACTCCCCAACCCTACCCGACCCGCCCCCTCTCTCATTCCCCAACCCTGCCCGACCTACCCCCTCTCTCATTCCCCAACCCTGCCGGACCTACCCCCTCTCTCATTCCCCAACCCTGCCCGACCCACCCCCTCTCTCACTCCCCAACCCTACCCGACCCGCCCCCTCTCTCACTCCCCAACCCTACCCGAACCACCCCCTCTCTCATTCCCCAACCCTGCCGGACCTACCCCCTCTCTCATTCCCCAACCCTGCCCGACCTACCCCCTCTCTCATTCCCCAACCCTACCCGACCCACCCCCTCTCTCACTCCCCAACCCTACCCGACCTACCCCCTCTCTCATTCCCCAACCCTACCCGACCCACCCCCTCTCTCATTCCCCAACCCTACCCGACCTACCCCCTCTCTCATTCCCCAACCATACCCGACCCGCCCCCTCTCTCACTCCCCAACCCTACACGACCCGCCCCCTCTCTCATTCCCCAACCCTACCCGACCCACCCACTCTCTCATTCCCCAACCCTGCCCGACCCACCCCCTCCCTAACTCCCCCACCCTGCCCGACCCGCCCCCTCTTTCATTCCCCAACCCTACCCGACCCGCCCCCTTTCTCACTCCCCAACTCTACCCGACAAGCCCCCTCTCTCACTCCCTAACCCTCCCTGACTCGCCCCCTCTTTCATTCCCCAACCCTACACGACCCACCCCCTCTCTCACTCCCCAACCCTACCCGACCCACCCCCTCTCTCATTCCCCAACCCTACCCGACCCGCCCCCTCTCTCACTCCCAAACCCTACCCGAACCACCCCCTCTCTCATTCCCCAACCCTACCGGACCCACCCCCTCTCTCATTCCCCAACCCTGCCGGACCTACCCCCTCTCTCACTCCCCTACCCTACACGACCCGCCCCCTCTCTCACTCCCCAACCCTACCCGAACCACCCCCTCTCTCATTCCCCAACCCTGCCGGACCTACCCCCTCTCTCACTCCCCTACCCTACACGACCCGCCCCCTCTCTCACTCCCCAACCCTACCCGACCCGCCCCCTCTCATTCCCCAACCCTACCCGACCCGCCCCCTCTCTCATTCCCCAACCCTACCCGACCCGCCCCCTCTCTCACTCCCCAAACCTACCCGACCCGCCCCCTCTCTCACTCCCCAACCCTACCCGACCCGCCCCCTCTCTCACTCCCCAACCCTGCCCGACCTACCCCCTCTCTCATTCCCCAACCCTACACGACCCGCCCCCTCTCTCATTCCCCAACCCTACACGACCCGCCCCCTCTCTCATTCCCCAACCCTACCCGATCCGCCCCCTCTCTCATTCCCCAACCCTACCCGACCCGACCCCTCTCTCACTCCCCAACCCTACCCGACCCGCCCCCTCTCTCACTCCCCAAACCTACCCGACCCGCCCCCTCTCTCATTCCCCAACCCTACCCGACCCGCCCCCTCTTTCATTCCCCAACCCTACCCGACCCGCCCCCTCTCTCACTCCCCAACCCTACCCGACCCGCCCCCTCTCTCACTCCCCAAACCTACCCGACCCGCCCCCTCTCTCATTCCCCAACCCTACCCGACCCGCCCCCTCTCTCATTCCCCAACCCTACCCGACCCGCCCCCTCTCTCACTCCCCAACTCTACCCGACCCGCCCCCTCTCTCACTCCCCAACCCTACACGACCCGCCCCCTCTCTCACTCCCCAAACTTACCCGACCCGCCCCCTCTCTCATTCCCCAACCCTACCCGACCCGCCCCCTCTTTCATTCCCCAACCCTACACTACCCACCCCCTCTCTCATTCCCCAACCCTACCCGATCCGCCCCCTCTCTCATTCCCCAACCCTACACGACCCGCCCCCTCTCTCACTCCCCAACCCTACCCGACCCGCCCCCTCTCTCCCTCCCCAACCCTACCCGACCCGCCCCCTCTCTCACTCCCTAACCCTACCCGACCCGCCCCCTCTCTCACTCCCCAACCCTACCCGACCTACCCCCTCTCTCATTCCCCAGCCCTACCCGACCCGGCCCCTCTCTCATTCCCCAACCCTACCCGACCCACAACCTCTCTCACTACCCAACCCTACCCGACCCACCCCCTCTCTCATTCCCCAACCCTGCCGGACCTACCCCCTCTCTCACTCCCCTACCCTACACGACCCGCCCCCTCTCTCATTCCCCAACCCTACCCGACCCACCCCATCTCTCATTCCCCAATCCTACCCGACCCGCCCCCTCTCTCACTCCCCAACCCTACACGACCCGCCCCCTCTCTCATTCCCCAACCCTACACGACCCGCCCCCTCTCTCATTCCCCAACCCTACACGACCCGCCCCCTCTCTCATTCCCCAACCCTACCCGATCCGCCCCCTCTCTCATTCCCCAACCCTACACGACCCGCCCCCTCTCTCACTCCCCAGCCCTACCCGACCCGGCCCCTCTCTCATTCCCCAACCCTACCCGACCCACAACCTCTCTCACTACCCAGCCCTACCCGACCCGGCCCCTCTCTCATTCCCCAACCCTACCCGACCCACAACCTCTCTCACTACCCAACCCTACCCGACTCGCCCTTCTTTCATTCCCCAACCCTACCCGACCCGCCCCCTCTCTCACTCCCCAACCCTACCCGACCCGCCCCGTCTCTCACTCCCCAAACCTACCCGACCCGCCCCCTCTCTCATTCCCCAACCCTACCCGACCCGCCCCCTCTCTCATTCCCCAACCCTACCCGACCCGCCCCCTCACTCACTCCCCAACCCTACCCGACCCGCCCCCTCTCTCACTCCCCAAACCTACCCGACCCGCCCCCTCTCTCATTCCCCAACCCTACCCGACCCGCCCCGTCTCTCACTCCCCAAACCTACCCGACCCGCCCCCTCTCTCATTCCCCAACCCTACCCGACCCGCCCCCTCTCTCACTCCCCAAACCTACCCGACCCGCCCCCTCTCTCACTCCCCAACCCTACCCGACCCGCCCCCTCTCTCACTCCCCAAACCTACCCGACCCGCCCCCTCTCTCATTCCCCAACCCTACCCGACCCGCCCCCTCTCTCATTCCCCAACCCTACCCGACCCGCCCCCTCTCTCACTCCCCAAACCTACCCGACCCGCCCCCTCTCTCATTCCCCAACCCTACCCGACCCGCCCCGTCTCTCACTCCCCAAACCTACCCGACCCGCCCCCTCTCTCATTCCCCAACCCTACCCGACCCGCCCCCTCTCTCATTCCCCAACCCTACCCGACCCGCCCCCTCTCTCACTCCCCAACCCTACCCGACCCGCCCCCTCTCTCACTCCCCAAACCTACCCGACCCGCCCCCTCTCTCATTCCCCAACCCTACCCGACCCGCCCCCTCTTTCATTCCCCAACCCTACACGACCCACCCCCTCTCTCACTCCCTAACCCTCCCTGACTCGCCCCCTCTTTCATTCCCCAACCCTACACGACCCACCCCCTCTCTCACTCCCCAACCCTACCCGACCCACCCCCTCTCTCATTCCCCAACCCTACCCGACCCGCCCCCTCTCTCACTCCCCAACCCTACCCGAACCACCCCCTCTCTCATTCCTCAACCCTGCCGGACCTACCCCCTCTCTCACTCCCCTACCCTACACGACCCGCCCCCTCTCTCACTCCCCAACCCTACCCGACCCGCCCCCTCTCTCATTCCCCAACCCTACCCGACCCGCCCCCTCTCTCACTCCCCAAACCTACCCGACCCGCCCCCTCTCTCATTCCCCAACCCTACCCGACCCGCCCCCTCTCTCATTCCCCAACCCTACCCGACCCGCCCCCTCTCTCACTCCCCAAACCTACCCGACCCGCCCCCTCTCTCATTCCCCAACCCTACCCGACCCGCCCCGTCTCTCACTCCCCAAACCTACCCGACCCGCCCCCTCTCTCATTCCCCAACCCTACCCGACCCGCCCCCTCTCTCATTCCCCAACCCTACCCGACCCGCCCCCTCTCTCACTCCCCAACCCTACCCGACCCGCCCCCTCTCTCACTCCCCAAACCTACCCGACCCGCCCCCTCTCTCATTCCCCAACCCTACCCGACCCGCCCCCTCTTTCATTCCCCAACCGTACACGACCCACCCCCTCTCTCACTCCCTAACCCTCCCTGACTCGCCCCCTCTTTCATTCCCCAACCCTACACGACCCACCCCCTCTCTCACTCCCCAACCCTACCCGACCCACCCCCTCTCTCATTCCCCAACCCTACCCGACCCGCCCCCTCTCTCACTCCCCAACCCTACCCGAACCACCCCCTCTCTCATTCCCCAACCCTGCCGGACCTACCCCCTCTCTCACTCCCCTACCCTACACGACCCGCCCCCTCTCTCACTCCCCAACCCTACCCGACCCGCCCCCTCTCTCATTCCCCAACCCTACCCGACCCGCCCCCTCTCTCACTCCCCAACCCTACACGACCCGCCCCCTCTCTCATTCCCCAACCCTACACGACCCGCCCCCTCTCTCATTCCCCAACCCTACACGACCCGCCCCCTCTCTCATTCCCCAACCCTACCCGATCCGCCCCCTCTCTCATTCCCCAACCCTACCCGACCCGCCCCCTCTCTCACTCCCCAACCCTACCCGACCCGCCCCCTCTCTCACTCCCCAAACCTACCCGACCCGCCCCCTCTCTCATTCCCCAACCTTACCCGACCCGCCCCCTCTTTCATTCCCTAACCCTACCCGACCCGCCCCCTCTCTCACTCCCCAACCCTACCCGACCCGCCCCCTCTCTCACTCCCCAAACCTACCCGACCCGCCCCCTCTCTCATTCCCCAACCCTACCCGACCCGCCCCCTCTCTCATTCCCCAACCCTACCCGACCCGCCCCCTCTCTCACTCCCCAACTCTACCCGACCCGCCCCTCTCTCACTCCCCAAACTTACCCGACCCGCCCCCTCTCTCATTCCCCAACCCTACCCGACCCGCCCCCTCTTTCATTCCCCAACCCTACACTACCCACCCCCTCTCTCATTCCCCAACCCTACCCGATCCGCCCCCTCTCTCATTCCCCAACCCTACACGACCCGCCCCCTCTCTCACTCCCCAACCCTACCCGACCCGCTCCCTCTCTCCCTCCCCAACCCTACCCGACCCGCCCCCTCTCTCACTCCCTAACCCTACCCGACCCGCCCCCTCTCTCACTCCCCAACCCTACCCGACCTACCCCCTCTCTCATTCCCCAGCCCTACCCGACCCGGCCCCTCTCTCATTCCCCAACCCTACCCGACCCACAACCTCTCTCACTCCCCTACCCTACACGACCCGCCCCCTCTCTCATTCCCCAACCCTACCCGACCCACCCCATCTCTCATTCCCCAATCCTACCCGACCCGCCCCCTCTCTCACTCCCCAACCCTACCCGACCCGCCCCCTCTTTCATTCTCCAACCCTACACGACCCGCCCCCTCTCTCATTCCCCAACCCTACACGACCCGCCCCCTCTCTCATTCCCCAACCCTACCCGATCCGCCCCCTCTCTCATTCCCCAACCCTACACGACCCGCCCCCTCTCTCACTCCCCAGCCCTACCCGACCCGGCCCCTCTCTCATTCCCCAACCCTACCCGACCCACAACCTCTCTCACTACCCAACCCTACCCGACTCGCCCTTCTTTCATTCCCCAACCCTACCCGACCCGCCCCCTCTCTCACTCCCCAACCCTACCCGACCCGCCCCCTCTCTCACTCCCCAACCCTACCCGACCCGCCCCGTCTCTCACTCCCCAAACCTACCCGACCCGCCCCCTCTCTCATTCCCCAACCCTACCCGACCCGCCCCCTCTCTCATTCCCCAACCCTACCCGACCCGCCCCCTCTCTCACTCCCCAAACCTACCCGACCCGCCCCCTCTCTCATTCCCCAACCCTACCCGACCCGCCCCCTCTCTCATTCCCCAACCCTACCCGACCCGCCCCCTCTCTCACTCCCCAAACCTACCCGACCCGCCCCCTCTCTCATTCCCCAACCCTACCCGACCCGCCCCGTCTCTCACTCCCCAAACCTACCCGACCCGCCCCCTCTCTCATTCCCCAACCCTACCCGACCCGCCCCCTCTCTCATTCCCCAACCCTACCCGACCCGCCCCCTCTCTCACTCCCCAACCCTACCCGACCCGCCCCCTCTCTCACTCCCCAAACCTACCCGACCCGCCCCCTCTCTCATTCCCCAACCCTACCCGACCCGCCCCCTCTTTCATTCCCCAACCCTACACGACCCACCCCCTCTCTCACTCCCTAACCCTCCCTGACTCGCCCCCTCTTTCATTCCCCAACCCTACACGACCCACCCCCTCTCTCACTCCCCAACCCTACCCGACCCACCCCCTCTCTCATTCCCCAACCCTACCCGACCCGCCCCCTCTCTCACTCCCCAACCCTACCCGAACCACCCCCTCTCTCATTCCTCAACCCTGCCGGACCTACCCCCTCTCTCACTCCCCTACCCTACACGACCCGCCCCCTCTCTCACTCCCCAACCCTACCCGAACCACCCCCTCTCTCATTCCCCAACCCTGCCGGACCTACCCCCTCTCTCACTCCCCTACCCTACACGACCCGCCCCCTCTCTCACTCCCCAAATCTACCCGACCCGCCCCCTCTCTCATTCCCCAACCCTACCCGACCCGCCCCCTCTCTCACTCCCCAACCCTACACGACCCGCCCCCTCTCTCATTCCCCAACCCTACACGACCCGCCCCCTCTCTCATTCCCCAACCCTACACGACCCGCCCCCTCTCTCATTCCCCAACCCTACCCGATCCGCCCCCTCTCTCATTCCCCAACCCTACCCGACCCGCCCCCTCTCTCACTCCCCAACCCTACCCGACCCGCCCCCTCTCTCACTCCCCAAACCTACCCGACCCGCCCCCTCTCTCATTCCCCAACCCTACCCGACCCGCCCCCTCTTTCATTCCCTAACCCTACCCGACCCGCCCCCTCTCTCACTCCCCAACCCTACCCGACCCGCCCCCTCTCTCACTCCCCAAACCTACCCGACCCGCCCCCTCTCTCATTCCCCAACCCTACCCGACCCGCCCCCTCTCTCATTCCCCAACCCTACCCGACCCGCCCCCTCTCTCACTCCCCAACTCTACCCGACCCGCCCCTCTCTCACTCCCCAAACTTACCCGACCCGCCCCCTCTCTCATTCCCCAACCCTACCCGACCCGCCCCCTCTTTCATTCCCCAACCCTACACTACCCACCCCCTCTCTCATTCCCCAACCCTACCCGATCCGCCCCCTCTCTCATTCCCCAACCCTACACGACCCGCCCCCTCTCTCACTCCCCAACCCTACCCGACCCGCTCCCTCTCTCCCTCCCCAACCCTACCCGACCCGCCCCCTCTCTCACTCCCTAACCCTACCCGACCCGCCCCCTCTCTCACTCCCCAACCCTACCCGACCTACCCCCTCTCTCATTCCCCAGCCCTACCCGACCCGGCCCCTCTCTCATTCCCCAACCCTACCCGACCCACAACCTCTCTCACTACCCAACCCTACCCGACCCACCCCCTCTCTCATTCCCCAACCCTGCCGGACCTACCCCCTCTCTCACTCCCCTACCCTACACGACCCGCCCCCTCTCTCATTCCCCAACCCTACCCGACCCACCCCATCTCTCATTCCCCAATCCTACCCGACCCGCCCCCTCTCTCACTCCCCAACCCTACCCGACCCGCCCCCTCTTTCATTCTCCAACCCTACACGACCCGCCCCCTCTCTCATTCCCCAACCCTACACGACCCGCCCCCTCTCTCATTCCCCAACCCTACCCGATCCGCCCCCTCTCTCATTCCCCAACCCTACACGACCCGCCCCCTCTCTCACTCCCCAGCCCTACCCGACCCGGCCCCTCTCTCATTCCCCAACCCTACCCGACCCACAACCTCTCTCACTACCCAACCCTACCCGACTCGCCCTTCTTTCATTCCCCAACCCTACCCGACCCGCCCCCTCTCTCACTCCCCAACCCTACCCGACCCGCCCCCTCTCTCACTCCCCAACCCTACCCGACCCGCCCCGTCTCTCACTCCCCAAACCTACCCGACCCGCCCCCTCTCTCATTCCCCAACCCTACCCGACCCGCCCCCTCTCTCATTCCCCAACCCTACCCGACCCGCCCCCTCTCTCACTCCCCAACCCTACCCGACCCGCCCCCTCTCTCACTCCCCAAACCTACCCGACCCGCCCCCTCTCTCATTCCCCAACCCTACCCGACCCGCCCCGTCTCTCACTCCCCAAACCTACCCGACCCGCCCCCTCTCTCATTCCCCAACCCTACCCGACCCGCCCCCTCTCTCATTCCCCAACCCTACCCGACCCGCCCCCTCTCTCACTCCCCAACCCTACCCGACCCGCCCCCTCTCTCACTCCCCAAACCTACCCGACCCGCCCCCTCTCTCATTCCCCAACCCTACCCGACCCGCCCCCTCTTTCAT
This sequence comes from Arenicola marina, assembly GCA_964019135.1. Lineage (NCBI taxonomy): Eukaryota > Metazoa > Annelida > Polychaeta > Arenicolidae > Arenicola > Arenicola marina. The sequence goes on from OZ025251.1 coordinate 12,475,102, forward strand.
TCCCCAACCCTGCCGGACCTACCCCCTCTCTCACTCCCCTACCCTACACGACCCGCCCCCTCTCTCATTCCCCAACCCTACCCGACCCACCCCATCTCTCATTCCCCAATCCTACCCGACCCGCCCCCTCTCTCACTCCCCAACCCTACCCGACCCGCCCCCTCTCTCACTCCCCAAACCTACCCGACCCGCCCCCTCTCTCATTCCCCAACCCTACCCGACCCACCCCCTCTCTCATTCCCCAACCCTGCCGGACCTACCCCCTCTCTCACTCCCCTACCCTACACGACCCGCCCCCTCTCTCATTCCCCAACCCTACCCGACCCACCCCATCTCTCATTCCCCAATCCTACCCGACCCGCCCCCTCTCTCACTCCCCAACCCTACACGACCCGCCCCCTCTCTCATTCCCCAACCCTACACGACCCGCCCCCTCTCTCATTCCCCAACCCTACACGACCCGCCCCCTCTCTCATTCCCCAACCCTACCCGATCCGCCCCCTCTCTCATTCCCCAACCCTACACGACCCGCCCCCTCTCTCACTCCCCAGCCCTACCCGACCCGGCCCCTCTCTCATTCCCCAACCCTACCCGACCCACAACCTCTCTCACTACCCAGCCCTACCCGACCCGGCCCCTCTCTCATTCCCCAACCCTACCCGACCCACAACCTCTCTCACTACCCAACCCTACCCGACTCGCCCTTCTTTCATTCCCCAACCCTACCCGACCCGCCCCCTCTCTCACTCCCCAACCCTACCCGACCCGCCCCGTCTCTCACTCCCCAAACCTACCCGACCCGCCCCCTCTCTCATTCCCCAACCCTACCCGACCCGCCCCCTCTCTCATTCCCCAACCCTACCCGACCCGCCCCCTCACTCACTCCCCAACCCTACCCGACCCGCCCCCTCTCTCACTCCCCAAACCTACCCGACCCGCCCCCTCTCTCATTCCCCAACCCTACCCGATCCGCCCCCTCTTTCATTCCCCAACCCTACCCGACCCGCCCCCTCTCTCACTCCCCAAACCTACCCGACCCGCCCCCTCACTCACTCCCCAACCCTACCCGACCCGCCCCCTCTCTCACTCCCCAAACCTACCCGACCCGCCCCCTCTCTCATTCCCCAACCCTACCCGACCCGCCCCCTCTCTCATTCCCCAACCCTACCCGACCCGCCCCCTCACTCACTCCCCAACCCTACCCGACCCGCCCCCTCTCTCACTCCCCAAACCTACCCGACCCGCCCCCTCTCTCATTCCCCAACCCTACCCGACCTGCCCCCTCTCTCACTCCCCAAACCTACCCGACCCGCCCCCTCTCTCACTCCCCAACCCTACCCGACCCGCCCCCTCTCTCACTCCCCAACCCTACCCGACCCGCCCCCTCTCTCACTCCCCAAACCTACCCGACCCGCCCCCTCTCTCATTCCCCAACCCTACCCGACCCGCCCCCCTCTCTCATTCCCCAACCCTACCCGACCCGCCCCCTCTCTCACTCCCCAAACCTACCCGACCCGCCCCCTCTCTCATTCCCCAACCCTACCCGACCCGCCCCGTCTCTCACTCCCCAAACCTACCCGACCCGCCCCCTCTCTCATTCCCCAACCCTACCCGACCCGCCCCCTCTCTCATTCCCCAACCCTACCCGACCCGCCCCCTCTCTCACTCCCCAACCCTACCCGACCCGCCCCCTCTCTCACTCCCCAAACCTACCCGACCCGCCCCCTCTCTCATTCCCCAACCCTACCCGACCCGCCCCCTCTTTCATTCCCCAACCCTACACGACCCACCCCCTCTCTCACTCCCTAACCCTCCCTGACTCGCCCCCTCTTTCATTCCCCAACCCTACACGACCCACCCCCTCTCTCACTCCCCAACCCTACCCGACCCACCCCCTCTCTCATTCCCCAACCCTACCCGACCCGCCCCTCTCTCACTCCCCAACCCTACCCGAACCACCCCCTCTCTCATTCCTCAACCCTGCCGGACCTACCCCCTCTCTCACTCCCCTACCCTACACGACCCGCCCCCTCTCTCACTCCCCAACCCTACCCGAACCACCCCCCTCTCTCATTCCCCAACCCTGCCGGACCTACCCCCTCTCTCACTCCCCTACCCTACACGACCCGCCCCCTCTCTCACTCCCCAACCCTACCCGACCCGCCCCCTCTCTCATTCCCCAACCCTACCCGACCCGCCCCCTCACTCACTCCCCAACCCTACCCGACCCGCCCCCTCTCTCATTCCCCAACCCTACACGACCCGCCCCCTCTCTCATTCCCCAACCCTACACGACCCGCCCCCTCTCTCATTCCCCAACCCTACCCGATCCGCCCCCTCTCTCATTCCCCAACCCTACCCGACCCGCCCCCCTCTCTCACTCCCCAACCCTACCCGACCCGCCCCCTCTCTCACTCCCCAAACCTACCCGACCCGCCCCCTCTCTCATTCCCCAACCCTACCCGACCCGCCCCCTCTTTCATTCCCTAACCCTACCCGACCCGCCCCCTCTCTCACTCCCCCAACCCTACCCGACCCGCCCCCTCTCTCACTCCCCAAACCTACCCGACCCGCCCCCTCTCTCATTCCCCAACCCTACCCGACCCGCCCCCTCTCTCATTCCCCAACCCTACCCGACCCGCCCCCTCTCTCACTCCCCAACTCTACCCGACCCGCCCCTCTCTCACTCCCCAAACTTACCCGACCCGCCCCCTCTCTCATTCCCCAACCCTACCCGACCCGCCCCCTCTTTCATTCCCCAACCCTACACTACCCACCCCCTCTCTCATTCCCCAACCCTACCCGATCCGCCCCCTCTCTCATTCCCCAACCCTACACGACCCGCCCCCTCTCTCACTCCCCAACCCTACCCGACCCGCTCCCTCTCTCCCTCCCCAACCCTACCCGACCCGCCCCCTCTCTCACTCCCTAACCCTACCCGACCCGCCCCCTCTCTCACTCCCCAACCCTACCCGACCTACCCCCTCTCTCATTCCCCAGCCCTACCCGACCCGGCCCCTCTCTCATTCCCCAACCCTACCCGACCCACAACCTCTCTCACTACCCAACCCTACCCGACCCACCCCCTCTCTCATTCCCCAACCCTGCCGGACCTACCCCCTCTCTCACTCCCCCTACCCTACACGACCCGCCCCCTCTCTCATTCCCCAACCCTACCCGACCCACCCCATCTCTCATTCCCCAATCCTACCCGACCCGCCCCCCTCTCTCACTCCCCAACCCTACCCGACCCGCCCCCTCTTTCATTCTCCAACCCTACACGACCCGCCCCCTCTCTCATTCCCCAACCCTACACGACCCGCCCCCTCTCTCATTCCCCAACCCTACCCGATCCGCCCCCTCTCTCATTCCCCAACCCTACACGACCCGCCCCCTCTCTCACTCCCCAGCCCTACCCGACCCGGCCCCTCTCTCATTCCCCAACCTACCCGACCCACAACCTCTCTCACTACCCAACCCTACCCGACTCGCCCTTCTTTCATTCCCCAACCCTACCCGACCCGCCCCCTCTCTCACTCCCCAACCCTACCCGACCCGCCCCCTCTCTCACTCCCCAACCCTACCCGACCCGCCCCGTCTCTCACTCCCCAAACCTACCCGACCCGCCCCCTCTCTCATTCCCCAACCCTACCCGACCCGCCCCCTCTCTCATTCCCCAACCCTACCCGACCCGCCCCCTCTCTCACTCCCCAACCCTACCCGACCCGCCCCCTCTCTCACTCCCCAAACCTACCCGACCCGCCCCCTCTCTCATTCCCCAACCCTACCCGACCCGCCCCGTCTCTCACTCCCCAAACCTACCCGACCCGCCCCCTCTCTCATTCCCCAACCCTACCCGACCCGCCCCCTCTCTCATTCCCCAACCCTACCCGACCCGCCCCCTCTCTCACTCCCCAACCCTACCCGACCCGCCCCCTCTCTCACTCCCCAAACCTACCCGACCCGCCCCCTCTCTCATTCCCCAACCCTACGACCCGCCCCCTCTTTCATTCCCCAACCCTACACGACCCACCCCCTCTCTCACTCCCCAACCCTACCCGACCCGCCCCCTCTCTCACTCCCCAACCCTACCCGAACCACCCCCTCTCTCATTCTCCAACCCTACCCGACCCGCCCCCTCTCTCATTCCCCAACCCTACACGACCCACCCCCTCTCTCCCTCCCCAACCCTACCCGACCCGCCCCCTCTCTCACTACCCAACCCTACCCGACCCGCCCCCTCTCTCACTCCCCAACCCTACAACGACCCGCCCCCTCTCTCACTACCCAACCCTACCCGACCCGCCCCCTCTCTCACTCCCCAACCCTACACGACCCGCCCCCTCTCTCATTCCCCAACCCTACCCGACCCGCCCCCTCTCTCATTCCCCAACCCTACCCGACCCGCCCCCTCTCTCACTCCCCAACCCTACACGACCCGCCCCCTCTCTCATTCCCCAACCCTACACGACCCACCCCCTCTCTCATTCCCCAACCCTACCCGACCCGGCCCCTCTCTCACTCCCCTACCCTACACGACCCACCCCCTCTCTCACTCCCCAACCCTACCCGACCCGCCCCCTCTTTCGTTCCCCAACCCTACCCGACCCGCCCCCTCTCTCCCTCCCCAACCCTACCCGACCGGCCCCTCTCTCATTCCCCAACCCTAAACGACCCACCCCTCTCTCAGTCCCCAACCCTACCCGACCCGCCCCCTCTTTCGTTCCCCAACCCTACCCGACCGCCCCCTCTCCCTCCCCAACCCTACCCGACCCGCCCCCTCTCTCATTCCCCAACCCTACCCGACCCGCCCCCTCTCTCACTCCCCAACCCTACCCGACCCGGCCCCTCTCTCATTCCCCAACCCTACCCGACCCGCCCCCTCTCTCACTCCCCAACCCTACCCGACCCACCCCCTCTTTCATTCCCCAACCCTACACGACCCACCCCCTCTCTCACTCCCCAACCCTACCCGACCCGCCTCCTCTTTCATTCCCCAACCCTACCCGACCCGCCCCCTCTTTCATTCCCCAACCCTACACGACCCGCCCCTCTCTCATTCCCCAACCCTACCCGACCCGCCCCCTCTTTCATTCCCAACCCTACCCGACCCGCCCCCTCTCTCATTCCCCAACCCTACACGACCCGCCCCCTCTCTCATTCCCCAACCCTACCCGACCCACCCCCTCTCTCATTCCCCAACCCTACACGACCGCCCCCTCTCTCATTCCCCAACCCTACACGACCCGCCCCCTCTCTCCCTCCCCAACCCTACCCGACCCGCCCCCTCTCTCACTCCCAACCCTACACGACCCGCCCCCTCTCTCACTCCCCTACCCTACCCGACCCACCCCCTCTCTCCCTCCCCAACCCTACCCGACCCGCCCCCTCTCTCACTCCCCAACCCTACCCGACCAGCCCCCTCTCTCACTCCCCAACCCTACACGACCCGCCCCCTCTCTCCCTCCCCAACCCTACCCGACCCGTCCCCTCTCTCACTCCCCAACCTACCCGACCCGCCCCCTCTCTCACTCCCCAACCCTACACGACCCGCCCCCTCTCTCCCTCCCCAACCCTTCCCGACCCGCCCCCTCTCTCACTCCCCAACCCTACCCGACCCGCCCCCTCTCTCACTCCCCTACCCTACCCGACCCGCCCCCTCTCTCCCTCCCCAACCCTACCCGACCCGCCCCCTCTCTCACTCCCCAACCCTACCCGACCCGCCCCCTCTCTCACTCCCCAACCCTACCCGACCCGCCCCCTCTCTCCCTCCTCAACCCTGTCCGACGCATCCACTTATCCCCGTCCTCTCATTCCCGTAACCATGCGTGTCTCTTCCCGCATGTCTTTCTGACGCTGTAATATTGCCATACCCACCAACCCCACCGCCCCACCCCCTACCCGACCCCCCTCTCTCTTCCGCCCCCCCTCTCACCCCCCCACCCTAGCCGTCTCACCCCTCTCACTCCGCAAACCTACCCGACCCACCCTCCCTCTCACTCCACCACCCTGCCCGCCCCACCCCCTCTTTCACCCCCACACCCTGCCAACCCACCCCCTCTCTAACTCCCCCACCCTGCCCGACCCACCCCCCCTCTCACTCCCCAACACTGCCCGACCACCCCCTCTCCAACTTGCCCACCCTGCCCGACCCACCCCCTCTCTAACTCCCCTACCCTTCCCGCCCCACCCCCTCTTTCATCCCCACACCCTGCCCGAACCACCCCCTCTCTCATTCCCTAACCCTCCCTGACCCACCCCCTCTCTCACTCCCTAACCTTACCCGACCCTTTCCTCCGCCTCCCGTCACTCTCGTGGCTCCGCCCCCGCATCTGCGGAACCCCGCCTTCTCATGACTGCTTCCCCCCACCATCACCACTCCCCCCGCCCTCCGCACTACTGTCCCCATTCTTTACCCGGTGCATCCTCCCCCGCCACCCCCCCCCCCCCGACCTGTGGCGCCTGGCGCACTTACCCCGTGGCGGGCATCGCAGGGGGTGAGAACTTCCAGGAGTTGGTCAGGTAGGAAGGAAGGAGGCGGCACTGCCAGCGAGCGAGCGGCAAGCGGAAAGCGACAACGGTAAAGGCACGCCAACCCACGACGCCGATGACGGCACCTTAAAGGACCAGAAAGTGACCACCTTCCCGTCAAAGACTCGCTCTAGCTACAGACAACCAGACACGCCAAAGACACCCACAATAAAGGCGTCCGCCGTGGGAGACAAAGAGGCCCCGGCCTCGTTCCCCGCCTTCATCCCCCCGGCCTCTTCTTCTCAGAGAGCCTCGCTCCCCGCCGCCGCAGCCCCCGAGGGACTCGAGGTCCCGCCTATACCCCAGTCAGCCCTCCACCGCTCGGCGGCGTGCGCGATGGGGCCTCCCGCCCAGACCAGGGGTGCCTGGACCGGCCGCTGGTTGCTGCAGGTCGCAGCCACCTTGCTGCTCCTCCACTCATCACACGGCCTCGGGGCTGAGAAATACAAAGGGTAAGTCATCATTATTTACTGTTAACATATGTGTCGCAAATAGCTGGTATGTTCGCCGCAAATTATGTGCAATGATATTCTAAAAAGTTGTACCATAATCTCAGGCGCGGATCAAAGGAGGAGGGGGGGGGGGGGGGGGGGGGGCTGGGGGGGGGGGCTCTCCTTTTTGAGGAAGAATGACATTTTTTTGCGACATTTAGGCCATCTGAGGCGTGGACCACGCCCCCCCCCCCCCGACTTTTTTGAGGAAGAATACCATTCTTCAATGCAAATTTCCAAGTTTCCAGTGGACCCCTTCAAATTCCTGGATCCGACCCTGTATATATATAAAATATAATATCTATATATATGTTTTTGCATATGTGATGTATTTACATATATTTTAATATAATGTATGTAAATGTTTATTAGCGTTTATGCATATTAATATTCTCAATATGCAAATTATGAGGGACGGGGGACAAAGGGTATTTGCGTTCCTCGAGAACGGGCTTTTCGTTTACCCTGAACTAGGCGTGAGAAAAATAATTCATTGTGAACTGCGAATATTGGGCATTAGCCAACCCTCGTGATCAAAGATTTCCAGTTATTGCGAACTCGGATTTTGATATTAAATAACCGTGCATCGGAAAATCTCCAATTGATACCATTTAGCCGCCCTTGTCATTGCATACGGGGAGTTCTTCTTTTATTTCATCGTGAACTGTGAATAAAGAAATTTATTCTTTGTGATCTGGGAACATGACCCTCGATTGCGCCACCCTCCCCCCCCCCCCCCTCTCCGTCACTCTCCCATATGAATCTGCATATTTACTATATATGCATGTTGGTATGCATAGCATATTATAGCGAGTCACTGAAGAACGACACAATTAAGCTCTGAGCGCAAATCCCGACATTTCTCATTCGGAAATAACAACAGTAATCACAAATCCTGACCCCCCCCCCTCCCACCCCCACACATTTTGTGAACAATCTGCAGTCATTTCAATAAGAGATGCCAAACAATTCCGCTTATATTACAATTAGCAACATATCGTTCGTAAAAAACTGATTGCAAAATAGGTTTGGGATAAAAAGGTTTACTCAGAAACAAAGAATGGCCATGGTGTTCGAGAATAAATGTGTTGGGGAAGGAATTCCCTTGAAGTGCCGCCCGATATTGATTTAGAGCGCTCGTATTAAGAGCTCTATCCACCCGAGAGCCAAACGACATGCGGATCGGTGGTTCGAGCTCCGCTGTGGCCTTTCCCTCGCGACATCACTGTACAGCGGAGGCCTTTCCCTCGCGACCCTCCTGTCCAGCGGAGGCCTTTTCCTCGCGACCCCCCTGTACAGCGGAGGCCTTTCCCTCGCGACATCACTGTACAGCGGAGGCCTTTCCCTCGCGACCTCACTGTACAGCGGAGGCCTTTCCCTCGCGACCCCCCTGTCCAGCGAAGGCCTTTCCCTCGCGACCCCCCTGTCCAGCGGAGGCCTTTCCCTCGCGACCCCCCTGTACAGCGGAGGCCTTTCCCTCGCGACCTCACTGTACAGCGGAGGCATTTCCCTCGTGACCCCCCTGTACAGCGGAGGCCTTTTCCTCGCGACCCCCCTGTACAGCGGAGGCATTTCCCTCGCGACCCCCCTGTACAGCGGAGGCATTTCCCTCGTGACCCCCCTGTACAGCGGAGGCCTTTCCCTCGTGACCTCACTGTGCAGCGGAGGCATTTCCCTCGCGACCCCCCTGTACAGCGGAGGCCTTTCCCTCGCGACCTCACTGTACAGCGGAGGCCTTTCCCTCGCGACCTCACTGTACAGCGGAGGCCTTTCCCTCGCGACCTCACTGTACAGCGGAGGCCTTTCCATCGCGACCTCACTGTACAGCGGAGGCCTTTCCCTCGCGACATCACTGTACAGCGGAGGCATTTCCCTCGTGACCCCCCTGTACAGCGGAGGCCTTTCTATCGCGACCCCCCTGTCCAGCGGAGGCCTTTCCCTCGCGACCCCCCTGTACAGCGGAGGCATTGCCCTCGTGACACCCCTGTACAGCGGAGGCCTTTCCCTCGCGACCTCACTGTACAGCGGAGGCCTTTCCCTCGCGACCTCACTGTACAGCGGAGGCCTTTCCCTCGCGACCTCACTGTACAGCGGAGGCCTTTCCATCGCGACCTCACTGTACAGCGGAGGCATTTCCCTCGCGACATCACTGTACAGCGGAGGCATTTCCCTCGTGACCCCCCTGTACAGCGGAGGCCTTTCCCTCGCGACCCCCCTGTACAGCGGAGGCATTTCCCTCGTGACCCCCCTGTACAGCGGAGGCCTTTCCCTCGCGACCTCACTGTACAGCGGAGGCCTTTCCCTCGCGACCTGTGTCGACCTCACTGAGGACAGATGGGATTGAGTGGGTCATTGCCATCGTTGTCACTGTTTAGGGAAATGACATCGTTTATCACAACATGTCGTTGGGGATGCAGCGGATGTCGCATCTGAATATAGGGGAAGGAAGATCCATTACACCTTAGTCCTTGTACAGTGTACAAGAAGGTGAAAAAATCTCTTCTATGAACCCTTCTGCCGTCAGTGTAGACCTGAGATGGGTAAGCTACGAACGAGCACCGTTGACTGGCAGAAGAGAGCGCATGCTGCCGGCCGTAAGCCGTGTGAGGATGCGGGTTTGTTGCAAATTTAAGATGTTTTAACCAATTCTGATCATATGGAAGAAGAAAGCGAAAAGAGGAGCCCTGCGATGTCCCCGTGGTAAATACCCTATTCTTTGCGAAGAAGGACATCTTTATCCTGCGACCACACAGACATGGCCACGTTGGGGCTCGAACCACCGATCCACGTGCCGTTTGGCTCTCATTGGATGTTGGATGCATGTCTGAGCAATACACCAAGTAGCGCATCCTGTTCAATGTCAAAATGCATGTTAAAATTAAATCTGTGGGTACCGATCCAGAGCGGATCAAACGACAAGGGACGGCGTAGGTTATATCGATTGGTGTTTCCAGCCATCTTTTTGTACGCACATGGGCCAACCCCCATGGGATAATGTGCAGGTCAGCATCGCTGGAACATGAGGTCAATAGACCGATCCACACTCCGACACTAAGCCCCGCTCACGCTTGAGTCCTTTTTTCTTTAGTCGTGAGTATAAAATTGACAATCATAGCTGATGGTAGGTGAGAAGTACTCATCTCTGAAACTGACAACAAAGTGACATGTTGCTTTGTTTGTCCCAATTGTTTGTCAGACCTAACGCACGTGGAAGTTTTTTTTAAACACATGATTGGATAAAAGCAGCTGTGACGTCAGTGAATGATTGACAGCCTGGATCGGTCTATTGGGCGGGGCCTTATCACATCAAAAGGCAAGCCCAAGGCAGGGGGACGTAGATGGTGTAGGTTGGTACTTCATGCCGCCTTTGTGCCAACATTAGGGGCCAAACCGGGTCACGAGAATCCCATGTGACAATACGAGGAAAAAAAAGGTCGTAGCACGGATGTGGGACTTTAACGGGTGAAATGTGAAACGCTGGTGTTTTGGGCTGCGTTTCTCCAAACAAAGGTTCAACTGAACCAAAGAACCTCAAGGGATGAAGGATGAATAGGCGACACACGCTTCAGATTAAGTGACCCAGGCCCGGATTCGAACCCGGGCCCTGTGGTTTAGTGCGATAACCACTACACCAGGGAGGATTTGAACTCAGGCCCTATTGATCAGGGCTCTAGTGCGCTTACCAGGGCCTGTAAGTTTGAAACGGCCGGGCCAAATATTTTGTCCCGCTCCATGCTAATGTCCTATTCTAGGGCGAAATAATTTGCTCCGGCCGTTTCGAATTTACGGGCCCAGGACACCAAGATGGGAGGCCCTCTTTGAACGGGTGACGTAAGCAGATGGGGTCAAGCTGTCGATTTCTGCTGACGGCGGTGTACGTGCCCTTGGACAAGGTTATAATGGCTGCCGTTCAAGGCTGAGTGGGGCTCGCGGATCCCCCATTTAAGGCACCTTATCGTGTTAAAGACAGCTTAACGTCTTCACGCCGGCTGATCTCGCCGTTTTATTTCCCCGGAGATGACTCCCATTCAACCGGCTGTAACTCGTCGATTTGACGTCCGCGGAAGAGCGTTTGGGTTGCTTAAGTTCCTCACCTGCCTACCCCAGAAAGCTCTGTCTGGGCATCAAGAAGATTCCACAAAGCCAGCGGAAACCAAGCGTCACGCCAGTCCATCGAGCAGGCGACAGCACCCCCGTTAAAGTTAGACAGGTCATATCCTCGCTGTTAACGACACCGCCGCCTATTATGTGAGAAACAAAGAGGTGTGGGGCCGGGGTTTCCATGCAGCACCGCGCTTTACGGCCTCACATGTGCCGTGTTTAAAAGACCGTAAACTCAGTAAGGCAACTCAACGCACCTGTTGTTATTTAGAACCTGATGCGAAAGAGTTGGACTTGCTTTCCATCGCATTACTTAGACTTCTTCCCCAATTTCCTCTCATGCCTCCACGACAACGTTTTCTAACGGAGCGAGCCAAATGGGTGAAGACATTTAAGCTAAAATGGTGAAGTGCTACACTCCAAGGGTTGCTAAATGCTACTGATAACCTCAGCGTCGCCACTAACACCTAGTAATAGATGTGAATAATTGGCATTTCATTGCAGCTTAGGCAGGTCGTATGAAGGCCATAGATAGATCAACGGGAGTAGGCAAGTATACAGACTGGACCCGTAAATTCGAAACGGCCGGGGACCAATCTTTTACCCCGGAATGGGACATTAGTCTGGATCAGGGGAAAATATCCGTCCCCGGTCGTTTTGAATTTACGCGTTCAGATGTAAGTGCCCGGGGGTGGCTTTGATTAATGCCATGGACAATGCGACGCGGGCGGAATAAAGTATGTTTGCCTCGTGGGCTGAGAAGTAAAACAAAGTAATTGCTCCCTTCCTTGATGCCGCTTCTCACTTAGCCTCCGGTCGTGCTTCATGGGTTAGTCAGCCGAGTGTGGCGGGGGGGGGGGAGATGGGGAGGGAGGAGGGGAGAGGGGCGGGGGAGGGGGGGCAACTTTCAGTGTCTTTCATTATCATGTTTATTGGCTTAGTGAAGAAAGTTAGAGGTAACAGTGCTGGAAAATGACACCGTCTTTTTCGAATTTATTGGCAGTTTCGTGTTTTAAATTCCCTGTAGGCCTAACACCTTGTAAATGGTAAATGGAAATTAATCGTTTCAAATCTCGTACATTTTTCGTTTACTTATGGTGTTATAGCTTGAATTATTATTTCGAGATGTGGAGATTGCGGCGCAAAGACGCAACATGGCTCGATATCTAGGATGGCCGGGGTAAAATTTAATCGATAGCATGATCACCACAACTGGTGCTTGGTATAAGGGGAGAGGCCGCGAGACGGAATGTACGGGGGATGGGGGGGGATGCGGCGACACTAGCTTTTCCTATACTAGCAGGGCCGCCCTGGTAGCCACCTGAGAGCCCAACGGGGTGTGGATCGGTGGTTCTTGCCCCCACTGTGGTCATGTCTGCGTGATCGCAGGATCAAGATCCCATGTCCATCTTCGCAAAGAGTAGGGGGTTACCCCCGGGGACATGGCTCCACTCTTCCCTTTCTTCTCTCATTAACGCGATATGACTGGTTAAAGCGTCTTGAATATAAAACCAAGCTATACCAGCTGTTTGGAAGGAAGCACCGGGCCATTGTTTCGGGCCGCAGCCATTTTCTGCCGAGGTGTGGAAAGCGCTAGGTGTCCCGAATCGCCTTAACAAGCCTAATAGGGCTCTATATGGTTTCCGCGCGTGGCCAGCCCGTGGTGTGGGGTGTAAGGGCTTAACATGGGGGGCAGGTGTTGGGGGAGGGAGGGGGGTAAGGTGGGGGGGGGGGGGGGTGGAGGGGGGGTGCGGGGTGCGGGGAGCGACAGGCGACGTGTCATCAGACCTTCATGACGTCAACGGCAAAGTGGTAGTTGGGACCGATAATGCCATAGAAAGGCAAAAAAATTCAATACACCATGGGCCGTCGCGACCCTGCCCCCCCCCCCCCGCTTTCAAGCCAGGCCGTGCAACACGTTAAGTGATATTCCACGGGAGCGGCGAACAAAAAGGGAAACTTGGATATATGGAAACAATCTCGTCAGTATCGTTAGCGGGACAGAGACAAAAAAAGGGGAAAGGGATGCGGGGCCCGGGGGGGGGGGGGAGGGCCGGGGGAGGATGTGGGGAGATGGCGGCTAGAGGCATATTTGAGGGAGAGTGGAGGTAATGACGGGGCAGGGGTTCAGGGGTAGGGGGTAGGGGGTAGGGGGTAGGGGGAGGTGGACCAACCAACCATCCTTTGACAGAAGGCAATCGATGAGAGCGCGCGGTCGAATACCCGAGACAGGACAACAAGTACGGCGGGAGGTGTCGCGGACACGGTGACCGGCCGGACTCCCACAGACACCATGCCCACCCCACGCCACCCCAACCACTCCACCCGCCCCCCCCCCCCCTCCCCATCTCCTACCCCGCCCCTCCCCCCTCACCCCCGGAGCCCGCTGATTAGAACCTTAATGGGTCGAGTCAGAAGGCCTGAGTGGAAATCTATTGACGTCTTCCTCTCAAGACAAAGGGAGCTCCTTGGCGGCGACGGGATGGCCGCATAGCGACAGGAGGGGTCGGGGCAGGGGGGAAGGGAGGTAGGTAACGAGAGCAGCTACTTGGCGGTCGTGAGGGGTATATGGCACAGCCAACAGGGATCGTTGCATGGGCGACCGAGGGGCGCTGCCCGCCGCCCACCGGCCGGAAGTGATTAAACCCGATCAGGGAGCGGCGGCGGCGGCGGGGCGTCACCAGGGTCCGCCAGGCGGTAGTGGGGGTGAGCGGGGAGGGGGGGGGGGGGGGGCAAGGACTGAGGAGCAGCAATAAAACAAGGGGTCCTTATATGCGGGACAACCTTTATGCGCCTTCCTTGCATTTTAACACGGGCTGATCACCCGCTGAAACGGATGCTAAGTGCCAGTGTAGATTTACGCCCGGAGAACCGGCCTGTAGGTGGTGGTGGTGGACGAGGCACCAGGCACCTCCGGGGGGGATATCTGCTCGTCAGCTACCACCGCCAGGGCGTCAGGGCAACCTATGTGAGATACGGCGCGCTCCACTGCACGCTAACTGTCCGTGTCCTCTCAACGAAGCCCATTGTGTTCCTTCTAAAGGAGGGAGGGTGGGGGGGGGGTACAATTAGGGGGAATTAGGTATAGCTGGTAGGCGAGTGGAGACCAATTATATAAAAACATGACATTAGTCGCTGCCATCTCTACTGTTACAGGGGCAATTAATCGGTCGTCCATCGTCGTAGGTTATTTTTTATTCTGACAGTCTAACAACTTCCTGAAAGTTCCATTGCTGCTTATTGCTCCAAACTAGTACGAAAACCAGTCATGTAGGGAGGTTGATGAGTTATTATTTCAAAGCTCAGATTCCGTGCGCTCACAAGTGTTCAGAACTAGTAGGCTAATCCATCATATAGTTTATTAAAACAGTAAAATAAATGAATATTATGGCGAAACAGAACACGCACCTTAAACGCGAATTACACTATTGTCCCTCGTATAGAATTCAACAATTTATAACGGTATTAAACTGTCCAGCAAAGGGCGTGATTATGATATATTATTGAATAATTTTATTTAAATGTAATTTTAAAACTGTACATATAGTGGTTTGAAGGGATGCAGTCCAATGTCTATCGATCTTCGGTGATTGCACTAATACATTATTGAGATAAGCAATAGTCTGGCTGGAGCAGTGAAGCGTTTGTCTTCTCTCGGAATCAAACATAAAAATTTTCTCTCGTTTTGCCGATGAAGCGAGCCAGATGGATGGACAAGTGTGCGCCAGCTTGGAACAGGAACCACTTTCATTGTCGCTAAAAAAGTTCTTAGGTCCAGCTTTGTTTTAGGGGCCGCCTCGATGGCTCAGTGGGTTAGAGCGCTCGCGTGGAATGCTCGGGTCACCTGTGAGCCTAACGCCACGTGGATCGGTGGTTCTCGCCCCGCTGTGGCCATGTCTGTGTGGTCGCATGATAAAGATCCCATGTCTTTCTTCGCAAAGAGTAGGGGGTTACGTGTTGGCGCTTTCATGTCAATTATGCTAACTGAATTTAGTGTTGGTTTCATATGACGACACATGACGACAGGGTTATTTATTCTGCGGGTCAAATATATCAACAACCCCCTCCCCCTACACCCCCTGAGATGGTTCCATCGCCCTAAGAGTCCCTATATAATTGGCTTCACAGACATCGTACTGTTAATTGGCGCTGCAATGAATTATGTGTAGTTGTCTAGCCATCACGCCACCACCCACCCCACACCCTGCCCCAGCCCCCGGCCCCATCCGACACCCCCCCCCACCGCCCCGACCCTCGACCCCCCCCCGCCCCCGCCGTCCCTTGGTATGTGCGTGTCCTGACCATACCTCGCGTGCCGTTCTGGGTCCTGGGCCACTTCGATGGGCCGCCAGGGGGAGACTCTGGTAAGGCGGCCAATCTCGGGGGCGGGGACTAGGCGTGCAGTGGTCGGAAACCGTCTAAGAAATGGGGTCACTCAGGGAGACGCACGCGGGCAAAGTGGAGCCGGCTGCTGGCAATTTAGGCCATAGTCATAATGAGCCAGGGTCATGACTGCAGACTTCAGGGTCATGAATGCTGGTAAAGACGGTCACGGGCACGGTCACGGTCACGGTCACGGTCACGGTCACGGTTGAGGCCATGGTCACGACCGTGGCCATGGTTATTGATACGGTCACAGCCCCGATCAGGGTCAAGGTTCGGGTTGACGTCAGGGTTGTGCTTAGGGTCAGGCTTGGGGTTAATACTCGGGACGCTTCAACCGATTCGATGGGAGAGGGAGGGGAACAGCGGAGCCATGTCCCCGGGGTAACTCCCTACTCTTTGCGAGATTTTAATCCTGCGACCACACAGACAAGGCCACAGCGGGGCTCGCACCACAGATCCACGCGCCGTCAGCTAGGCTCTCAGGTGGCCAGGTGCGAGCGCTCTAACCCACTGAACTATCGGGGCGGCCCCCAAATACGATACCATCATGGCGAGATGTCTTCATGGTAATCCTCTTATGTTATTATCGCGCCAAAACGCGGATCACAGTAAGCCCGGCTCTCTGCCACGCGTCGTCATACGCAGTGGTTTGCCCTGAGCGATAATCCCCTACCCAGGCAGCACCGGGCAGATGGCCCAGCTGCACACCTCCATCGGGACTAGCGGCTGCCGGCGCCATCGATCTCTGCAAAAAAAACGTCGTCCATATTCGGCTATAAAGCGCAATGCATTTTCACGTGGTTTTCAAGTGGTTTCAAGTGATTTTTACCTGGTTTCCACGAGGTTTCTACGTTGGAAGACATTGCGGGTTAATGACGGGTTAATGAAAATGCGGTAAGATGACATGTGCATATATATGACCCCCCACCTCCGCCGTCCCCCATCACGTACCCGTAGCAAACGTAAAGCGACACATATATATTATATCTATACTAATAAAATAAAGCTATCTGTCCCACCTATGCCGCTGCATGTACTAGCACATTGGCACCAGCAGCCACCTTGAACATGTTGAGTGTGTCAACATTGTCGCTGGGTGCTTATCGCTTTTTCTTATCCCGCGCATAATATCGTTCTCAGGTGCTTATCCCGCATGGTGACCATGTCTGCTGCGGGCTACCTTGCTTGGTGCCAACACTAATAACATTAGTCTCAATGCCTTATCCCTGAATTCAACACAACGTCAGATTCATCAAAGCAACAACATCGCACACTCGCTAGACATCAGTTACCCCAGTATCTCACTTACCGCAGTATCAAACTATGCAGTTATGCGGACGAAAACAGCGCTAGACAATTAAGCAGACTTTTTTTCAATGCGGAAACCGCGCTAGACGTCGGACAGTATATATATATATATGGGATATTGAGTGACGCAGGAGTGCTTTATGCCACAATAACACGCGTCCTTACAACAAAGGGGACACATAGAATCCCTTGCCACTGATTGGTCAGGGTCAGGATTAGGGTATGTTGCCCCAACACAATGGGGGTATTGGGGCACACTATGGGGTTATTGGGGCACACTATGGGGTCATTAGGGCACACTATGGGGTTATTGGGGCCCATTATTTGGGTTTTTGGGGCACACTATGGGGTCATTAGGGCACAATATGGGGTTATTGGGGCACACTATGGGGTTATTGGGGCACAGTATGGGGTTATTGGAGGACATTATTTGGGTTATTGGGGCACACTATTGGGTCATTAGGGCACACAATGGGCGTATTGGGGCACACTATGGGGGTCATTGGGGCACACTATGGGGTCATTAGGGCACACTATGGGGTTATTGGGGCACAATATTTCGGTTATTGGGGCGCACTATGGGGTCATTTGGGCACACTATGGGGTTATTGGGGCACACTATGGGGTCATTGGGGCACACTATGGGGTTATTGGGGCACACTATGGGGTCATTGGGGCACACTATGGGGTCATTAAGGCACACAATAGGGTTATTGGGAGGTCATTAGGGCACACTATGGGGTTATTGGGGCACACTATGGGGTTATTGGGGCACACTATGGGGTTATTGGGGCACACTATGGGGTTATTGGGGCACACTATGGGGTTATTGGGGCACACTATGGGGTTATTGGGGCACACTATGGAGTTATTGGGGCATACTTTGGGGTTATTGGGGCACACTATGGGTTATTGGGGCACACTATGTGGTTATTGGGGCACAGTATGGGGTCATTAGGGCACACTATGGGGTTATTGGGGCACATTATTTGGGTTTTTGGGGCACACTATGGGGTCATTAGGGCACACTATGGGGTTATTGGGGCACACTATGGGGTTATTTGGGCACACTATGGGGTTATTTGGGCACACTATGGGGTTATTGGGGCACACTATGGGGTTATTGGGGCATACTATGGGGTTATTGGGGCACACTATGGGGTTATTGGGGCACACTGTGGGGCTATTGGGGCACACTATGGGGTTATTGGGGCACACTATGGGGTTATTGGGGCATACTATGGGGTTATTGGGGCACACTATGGGGTTATTGGGGCACACTATGGGGTTATTTGGGCACACTATGGGGTTATTGGGGCACACTATGGAGTTATTGGGGCATACTATGGGGTCATTGGGGGACACTATGGGTTATTGGGGCACACTATGTGGTTATTGGGGCACAGTATGGGGTTATTGGGGCACACTATGGGGTTATTGGGGCACACTATGGGGTCATTAGGGCACACTATGGGGTTATTTGGGCACACTATGGGGTCATTAAAGCGCACTATGGGGTTATTGGGGCACATTATTTGGGTTATTGGGGCACACTATGGGGTCATTAGGGCACACTATGGGGTTATTGGGGCACACTGTGGGGTTATTGGGGCACACTATGGGGTTATTGGGGCACACTATGGGGTTATTGGGGCACAATATGGGGTCATTGGGGCACACTATGGGGTTATTTGGGCACACTATGGGGTTATTGGGGCACACTATGGGGTTATTGGGGCATACTATGGGGTTATTGGGGCACAGTATGGGGTTATTGGGGCACAGTATGGGGTTGTTGGGGCACACTATGGGGTTATTGGGGCACACTATTGGGTTATTGGGGCACACTATGTGGTTATTGGGGCACACTATGGGGTCGTTGGGGCACACTATGAGATCATTGGGGCACACTATGGATTATTGGGGCACACTATGGGGTTATTGGGGCACAATATGGGGTTATTGGGGCGCACTATGGTGTCATTGAGGCACACTATTGGGTTATTGGGGCACACTATGGGGTTATTGGGGCACAGTATGGGGTTATTGGGGCACAATATGGGGTTATTAGGGCACAATATGGGGTTATTAGGGCACACTATGGGGTTATTGGGGCACACTGTGGGGTTATTGGGGCACACTATGGGGTTATTGGGGCACACTATGGGGTTATTGGGGCACACTATGGGGTTATTTGGGCACACTATGGGGTTATTGGGGCACACTATGGGGTTATTGGGGCATACTATGGGGTTATTGGGGCACAGTATGGGGTTATTGGGGCACAGTATGGGGTTGTTGGGGCACACTATGGGGTTATTGGGGCACACTATTGGGTTATTGGGGCAAACTATGGGGTTATTGGGGCACACTATGGGGTCGTTGGGGCACACTGAGGTCATTGGGGCACACTATGGATTATTGGGGCACACTATGGGGTTATTGGGGCACAATATGGGGTTATTGGGGCGCACTATGGTGTTATTGAGGCACACTATGGGGTTATTGGGGCACAATATGGGGTTATTAGGGCACACTATGGGGTTATTGGGGCACAATATGGTGTTATTGGGGCGCACTATGGTGTTATTGAGGCACACTATGGGGTTATTGGGGCGCACTATGGGGTTATTGGGGCACAATATGGGGTTATTAGGGCACACTATGGTGTTATTGAGGCACACTATGGAGTATTTGGGGCACACTATGGGGTTATTGAGGCACACTATGGGGTTATTGGGGCACACTATGGGGTTATTGGGGCACACTATGGGGTTATTGGGGCACACTATGGGGTTATTGGGGCACAATATGGGGTTATTAGGGCACACTATGGGGTTATTGGGGCACAATATGGTGTTATTGGGGCACACTATGGTGTTATTGAGGCACACTATGGGGTTATTGGGGCACACTATGGGGTTATTGAGGCACACTATGGGGTTATTGGGGCACACTATGGGGTTATTGGGGCACACTATGGGGTTATTGGGGCACAATATGGGGTTATTAGGGCACACTATGGTGTTATTGAGGCACACTATGGGGTTATTGGGGCACACTATGGGGTTATTGAGGCACACTATGGGGTTATTGGGGCACACTATGGGGTTATTGGGGCACACTATGGGGTTATTGGGGCACACTATGGGGTTATTGGGGCACACTATGGGGTTATTGGGGCACAGTATGGGGTTATTGGGGCACACTATGGTGTTATTGGGGCACACTATGGGGTTATTGGGGCACACTATGGGGTTATTGGGGCACACTATGGGGTTATTGGGGCACACTATGGGGTTATTGGGGCACACTATGGGGTTATTGGGGCACACTATGGTGTTATTGAGGCACACTATGGGGTTATTGGGGCATACTATGGTGTTATTGAGGCACACTATGGGGTTATTGGGGCACAATATGGGGTTATTGGGGCACAATATGGGGTTATTGGGGCACAATATGGGGTTATTAGGGCACACTATGGGGTTATTAGGGCACACTATGGTGTTATTGGGGCACAATATGGGGTTATTGGGGCACACTATGGTGTTATTGGGGCACACTATGGGGTTATTAGGGCACACTATGGGGTTATTGGGGCACAATATGGGGTTATTGGGGCGCACTATGGTGTTATTGAGGCACACTATGGGGTTATTAGGGCACACTATGGGGTTATTGGGGCACACTATGGGGTTATTGGAGCACACTATGGAGTTATTGGGGCACACTATGGGGTTATTGGGGCACACTATGGGGTTATTGGGGCACACTATGGGGTTATTGGGGCACACTATGGGGTTATTGGGGCACACTATGGGGTTATTGGGGCACAGTATGGGGTTGTTGGGGCACACTATGGGGTTATTGGGGCACACTATGCAGGGACGAGATCGTTCGGCTCGTCAGATTCACAACCAGCTATGGCAATCAAAAGGGCTCTTAGATTGCGTACCTCAGTGAAACATCCCTGTCCGCCACTTCCCGGTGTCCTACCCTGGGCGCCAGTATTAATAAATACGTTTACGATGCGCGCGACGACTAAATGTGACATTTATGATATTTAATCCATCATCAATGTTATAAGCTCCAGTAAACGCTAAATTAATAGGATTAATCGGGTTGTTATTCTAACGCAGAGCATCCGTTTCTCTGGCAAAACAAGACCGGTTCATTTTTCATAACCCAAAGCAGGTGTCGGCTGTGTTGTGTTGACGCACGCTTTGGCAACCGCAGCAAGTCGGTCATTTATCGCTCGTTACCGAATGCCAGGCGTCAAGTCGAACAATTGCCATGAAATGGGCTGACATCCCTAAACTTCCGGCACTGTCCGCGTGTTCACGGGCCATGTGGTTAGCTTAATGTACCAGCCTCACCCCGTCCCCACCCCTCCCCTCCCTCTCCCCCGCCCCCTCCCCTGCCCCCCGCCCCCGCCTCCGCCCTCACCAACGCCCGCCGCCCCAGCTCCCGCCGATCCAATTGCTCCTCCAGTCGACACCGCTGTTAATAGTTAATGGCGGTTGGCAACGGGCGGCGCTGGACATTCCGGGCAATCAGACCAGAGCAATCGCTTCGGTCATTTCCTGCGGTATAGCCGCAGTTATCTTTGCCGTGGTCTCACTTTCTTAATCCTAATTGATCTGATCTTCAGTCAGATTCTGCATACTGCAGGAAGGGGGCGGGTCTTTCAGTCACGCTACGAACGGTTAGCCAAATAGTCGGTCTAGGGGGGGCACCTTGTAGGAGAAATCGTCTTCCGATAGATTCCGATATCTTCGATATGTTTTTCGTCATATATACATGACTATTATAAAGCTATTATAAAGGGAATCTGTCATATCCATGCATCCTTATGTTATCGAGATTTTCAAAATGCCCTGGTTCTCCCGGATCAGCCCTGATTCTTCCTAATCAGCCATGATTCTCCCGGATCAGCCTTGATTCTCCCTGATCAGCCCTGATCTCCCTGATCAGCCTGATTCTCCTGATCGGCCATGATCTCCCGGATCAGCCCTGATTCTCCTGATCGGCCCTGATCTCCCTGATCAGCCCTGATTCTCCTGATCGGCCCTGAGTCTCCCTGATCAGCCCTGATTCTCCTGATCAGCCCTGATTCTCCCTGATCAGCCCTGATTCTCCCTGATCAGCCCTGATTCTCCTGATCAGCCCTGATTCTCCCTGATCAGCCCTGATTCTCCCTGATCAGCCCTGATTCTCCCGGATCAGCCCTGATTCTCCCGGATCAGCCCTGATTCTCCCGGATCAGCCCTGATTCTCCCGGATCAGCCCTGCTTCTCCCGGATCAGCCCTGATTCTCCTGATCGGCCCTGAGTCTCCCTGATCAGCCCTGATTCTCCTGATCAGCCCTGATTCTCCCTGATCAGCCCTGATTCTCCCTGATCAGCCCTGATTCTCCCGGATCAGCCCTGATTCTCCCGGATCAGCCCTGATTCTCCCGGATCAGCCCTGATTCTCCTGATCAGCCCTGATTCTCCCTGATCAGCCCTGATTCTCCTGATCAGCCCTGATTCTCCCGAGTCAGCTCTGATTTTCCCTCATCAGCCCTGATTCTCCCTGATCAGCCCTGATTCTCCCGGATCAGCCCTGATTCTCCCGGATCAGCCCTGATTCTCCCGGATCAGCCCTGATTCTCCCGGATCAGCCCTGCTTCTCCCGGATCAGCCCTGATTCTCCTGATCAGCCCTGATTCTCCCGGGTCAGCCCTGATTTTCCCTCATCAGCCCTGATTCTCCCTGATCAGCCCTGATTCTCCCTGATCAGCCATGATTCTCCCTGATCAGCCCTGATTCTCCCGGATCAGCCCTGATTCTCCCGGATCAGCCCTGATTCTCCCTGATTCTTTCTGATCAGCCCTGAGTCTCCCTGATCAGCCATGATTCTCCCTGATCAGCCCTGATTCTCCCGGATTAGCCCTGATTCTAACGGATCAGCCCTGATTCTAACGGATCAGCCCTGATTCTCTCGGATCAGCCCTGATTCTCTCGGATCAGCCCTGATTCTCTCGGATCAGCCCTGATTCTCCCCGATCAGCCCTGATTCTAACGGATTAGCCCTGATTCTCCCGGGTCAGCTCTGATTTCCCCAGATCAGCCCTGATTCTCCCTCATCAGCCCTGATTCTAACGGATCAGCCCTGATTCTCTCGGATCAGCCCTGATTCTCCCCGATCAGCCCTGATTCTAACGGATCAGCCCTGATTCTCCCGGATCAGTCCTGATTCTTCCTGATCAGCCCTGATTCTCCCGGATCAGCCCTGATTCTCTCGGATCAGCCCTGATTCTCCCTGATTCTCCCGGATTAGCCCTGATTCTCCCGGATCAGCCCTGATCCGCCCTGATTCTCCCTGATCCGCCCTGATCAGGCCTGATCCGCCCTGGTCAGCCCTGATTCTCCCTGATCAGCCCTGATCAGCCCTGATCCCTACGCCATAGAAGCACCGGGAGTAGACGTGGATTATATTGAGGTATATATTTAATATATATATATTATATATTATATAAAACGTGAGTAATATATATATGTATAAATATATATAGTTATGATTGAGTCACTCAGGAGTGCCTCGTGCTGCAGAAACATTACTATGCGTCTCTACAGCTGAGGGACTCAATAACATCAATTAGTCCTGATGAATTGTTTGCATGTGTTTGTCAATTAGGAGGAAGGGTATATTGCTCGCTGAACGCCCCCACACAGCGCATAATAACGCTCTCTGCTTTCAGGACCAGCAATGAGTGTAACCCGAGGCGCCTCTTTCTGTCTGATTCATTGTTCCTTTATAGCCAGGCTGTGGTGTAGCCAAGTTGTGGTGTAGCCATGCTGTTGTGTAGCCAGGCTGTGGTGTAGCCAGGCTGTGGTGTAGCCAGGCTGTGGTGTAGCCAAGCTGTGGTGTAGCCAGGCTGTGGTGTAGCCAGGCTGTGGTGTAGCCAAGCTGTGGTGTAGCCAGGCTGTGGTGTAACCAGGCTGTGGTGGTGTAGCCAGGCTGTGGTGTAACCAGGTTGTGGTGTAGCCAGGCTGTGGTGTAGCCAGGCTGTGGTGTAACCAGGTTGTGGTGTAGCCAGGCTGTGGTGTAGCCAGGCTGTGGTGTAACCAGGTTGTGGTGTAGCCAAGCTGTGGTGTAGCCAGGCTGTGGTGTAGCCAGGCTGTGGTGTAGCCAAGCTGTGGTGTAGCCAAGTTGTGGTGTAGCCAAGCTGTGGTGTAGCGAAGTTGTGGTGTAGCCAAGCTGTAGTGTAGCCAGGCTGTGGTGTAGCCAGGCTGTGGTGTAGCCAAGCTGTGGTGTAGCCAAGTTGTGGTGTAGCCAAGCTGTAGTGTAGCCAGGCTGTGGTGTAGCCAGGCTGTGGTGTAACCAGGCTGTGGTGTAGCCAAGCTGTAGTGTAGCCAGGCTGTGGTGTAGCCAGGCTGTAGTGTAGCCAGGCTGTGGTGTAGCCAAGCTGTGTTGTAGCCAGGCTGTTGTGTAGCCAGGCTGTGGTGTAGCCCAGCTGTGGTGTAGCCAGGCTGTGGTGTAGCCAGGCTGTGGTGTAGCCAAGCTGTGGTGTAACCAGGCTGTGGTGTAGCCAGGCTGTGGTGTAGCCAGGCTGTGGTGTAGCCAGGCTGTGGTGTAGCCAGGCTGTGGTGTGACCAGGCTGTGGTGTAGCCAGGCTGTGGTGTAGCCAGGCTGTGGTGTAGCCAAGCTGTGGTGTAGCCAGGCTGTGGTGTAGCCAAGCTGTGGTGTAGCCAAGCTGTGGTGTAGCCAGGCTGTGGTGTAGCCAAGCTGTGGTGTAGCCAGGCTGTGGTGTAGCCAGGCTGTGGTGTAGCCAAGTTGTGGTGTAGCCAAGCTGTAGTGTAGCCAGGCTGTGGTGTAGCCAGGCTGTGGTGTAGCCAGGCTGTGGTGTAGCCAGGCTGTGGTGTAGCCAAGTTGTGGTGTAGCCAGGCTGTGGTGTAGCCAGGCTGTGGTGTAGCCAGGCTGTGGTGTAGCCAGGCTGTGGTGTAGCCAAGCTGTGGTGTAGCCAAGCTGTGGTGTAGCCAGGCTGTGGTGTAGCCAAGCTGTGGTGTAGCCAGGCTGTGGTGTAGCCAGGCTGTGGTGTAGCCAAGCTGTGGTGTAGCCAGGCTGTGGTGTAACCAGGCTGTGGTGGTGTAGCCAGGCTGTGGTGTAACCAGGTTGTGGTGTAGCCAGGCTGTGGTGTAGCCAGGCTGTGGTGTAACCAGGTTGTGGTGTAGCCAGGCTGTGGTGTAGTCAGGCTGTGGTGTAGCCAGGCTGTGTTGTAGCCAGGCTGTGGTGTAGCCAGGCTGTGGTGTAGCCAGGCTGTGGTGTAGCCAAGCTGTGGTGTAGCCAGGCTGTGGTGTAGCCAAGCTGTGGTGTAGCCAGGCTGTGGTGTAGCCAAGTTGTGGTGTAGCCAGGCTGTGGTGTAGCCAGGCTGTGGTGTAGCCAGGCTGTGGTGTAACCAGGCTGTGGTGTAGCCAAGTTGTGGTGTAGCCAGGCTGTGGTGTAACCAGGCTGTGGTGTAGCCAAGTTGTGGTGTAGCCAGGCTGTGGTGTAACCAGGTTGTGGTGTTGCCAGGCTGTGGTGTAGCCAGGCTGTGGTGTAGCCAGGCTGTGGTGTGACCAGGCTGTGGTGTAGCCAGGCTGTGGTGTAGCCAGGCTGTGGTGTAGCCAGGCTGTGGTGTAGCCAGGCTGTGGTGTAGCCAGGCTGTGGTGTAGCCAAGCTGTGGTGTAGTCAGGCTGTGGTGTAGCCAGGCTGTGGTGTAGCCAGGCTGTGGTGTAGCCAAGCTGTGGTGTGGCCAGGCTGTGGTGTAGCCAGGCTGTGGTGTAGCCAAGCTGTGGTATAGCCAGGCTGTGGTGTAACCAGGCTGTGGTGTAGCCAAGCTGTGGTTTAGCCAAGCTGTGGTGTAGCCAGGCTGTGGTGTAGCCAGGCTGTGGTGTAACCAGGCTGTGGTGTAGCCAAGCTGTGGTTTGGCCAAGCTGTGGTGTAGCCAGGCTGTGGTGTAGCCAGGCTGTGGTGTAGCCAAGCTGTGGTGTAGCCAGGCTGTGGTGTAACCAGGCTGTGGTGTAGCCAAGCTGTGGTTTAGCCAAGCTGTGGTGTAGCCAGGCTGTGGTGTAGCCAGGCTGTGGTGTAACCAGGCTGTGGTGTAGCCAGGCTGTGGTGTAGCCAGGCTGTGGTGTAGCCAGGCTGTGGTGTAGCCAGGCTGTGGTGTAGCCAAGCTGTGGTTTAGCCAAGGTGTGGTGTAGCCAAGCTGTGGTGTAGCCAGGCTGTGGTGTAGCCAGGCTGTGGTGTAGCCAAGCTGTGGTGTAACCAGGCTGTGGTGTAGCCAAGCTGTGGTGTAGCCAGGCTGTGGTGTAGCCAAGCTGTGGTGTAGCCAGGCTGTGGTGTAGCCAGGCTGTGGTGTAGCCAGGCTGTGGTGTAGCCAGGCTGTGGTGTAACCAGGCTGTGGTGTAGCCAGGCTGTGGTGTGACCAGGCTGTGGTGTAGCCAGGGCCCGTATTCTCGAACAAGTTGCGATCATCGCAATATTTAAGAACTATTTGCGAAAAATCGTAGCTGCGAAAAATCGCAAGTTCCTATTCTCGAAAGTTTTGCGATTTATCGCAGCTACGAAGTTTCGCAAGTAGTTTTTCGCGGTTGTCAGGGATAATTTTCTCGTAGCAACTGGTCTAAACGAACGCGCGCTTTTTTGCAGCGGTGGATATTAACATGTATTGGGCATTAACATTTAGTATTTGCAAATGTGAATAGATATAAAACTCCAGAAATATGACTGAGGGGGGTGGGGGGGGGGGAACTGGCAAATATGTCTGAGGCTGAAAGCGGAGCCTCTGTGTCTATACCCCCTCCCCTCACATGTACTGCGTAGATCTACAGTGCCGAACATTGTGATGGGCGGACATCAGGCCCAAATTTAAATTAAGCTCAGGACAATATGCGACTATTCTATACCTATGGTATGGCATGTTTAACAATATCAAGGCAAAGTAAGCTAAACGACTTACGCACATTAGCTTAACTTACATTGGCAAGCGTAAGTGACGCTGTCGTCGTCGTATGTTTCAGATTTATATAGTATCCAATATCATGAATAGATCTACGAGACACGGTCACGGGTGGGACGCTTGGTCATGGTAATCCACTAGCACAGACCATGCAGGCACTATCTCAGGTTATTTAAGATCTTGTAAAATTGTAATCCATTAATTAGACTTTAGCACTGAGGCACTTTGACAACTGACGCCGTGACGGCGCGACTAAACGTGTCATGCTTCCAACCTGAACCACTCAAATGAGTGTAGGAGGCTTTTAGTAACTTAGTTTTTCGCGTGTTGATACCACTGTCTACATGGTATACATGGTGTAGCAGAAACAAATCTTTACAACGTGCACTCGCGCCATTACTTGAAACAAAGTATGGGTAGTCTCTGTGACGTAACAAGTACGTGAACATGAACGAAAGCGCACATTTCCATAAAAAATTAAGTTCAAAATAAATTTTAAAATAAGAATTATTGTCTGGACTGGATAATTCAACATATGCTCCGTATCTCATATAACAGCAAACAAGCAGCATAGCAAGAAATAAGTGAGCCCAATCTTCTGAATCTTGAATCTTTAAATTTGCCGATTCAATCCTCATTAACTAAATTAATCCACCTCCGGGGGCAGGCAGGCGACACAACTCGCATGCCGGCCCCCAGGGGCGGATTAATTTAGCATAGATCTATATATAGGATCAGAGATTATTCCCTATAGTATACGATCTCTGACATGCTGGCCCCAACTCGGTCAGTCGGAATCTCCGAAGGCTCCGACAGCGGATCGTTAGGCTTCGTGAAGATCCATTCACGAATCTCAACAACAATAAGGTGTTTATATGGATATGTTGTGGTATCATTATCAGGCCGCAGTGCAGCTAAAATAGCGTCTTTGGTCCAATCTAAGCGCGAGTGGCTAAATTAAGTGACGTCAAATGTATTGTGACGCAATGCATCAAAGATGTTACTTAGCAGCGAGCTATACCTACAAGTGACACCGACACCCCCCA